>JAPYKE020000038.1:790000-1342832 GCA_028554795.2 Sinohyriopsis cumingii
GTTGTGTGTGTGTGTGTGTGTGTGTATTGGTCTCTGTTTGTGCCTATAAAAACTCACTTTATCCCTATCAGATACACTCTACCTACCTACCTGCAGTAGCGTGTATTCAGGTCAGCCACTTGCAACACTGTTGACTTTTATCCCCTAGTGTTCAGTACAGTGACGTCACTGACGCTGGAAATTTTGAGACTATAAATATCGACTTGGGGATTTCCACATTTTGTAGCTATACATATATACTAGAATTCATAAACAGGAACGTCACTCAAGCTGAGGCTATAAAAAGATAGTGGGATTTTCCAAAGGAAAAACCCACAAGTTGGAGCTATAAATAGATAGTGGGATTTCATAGGAATTTCAGCTGATTATAGATACATAGGTATTTATTCACGATCGTCACAGAAGTTGATATTGTAAGTAGTTACTAAATTTATCCATTTTAGTCTAAACCATTGTAACTTAATTTTCGGGGATATGTTTATTTTCCTTTAAATTCTGGGACAATTTCGTCATTTTAGCGTTACTTTTAGTCACATCCATTTTGTCGTTGAGCATTTCCTTGATTATAGCTATTTATAGCATCATTACAACTATGCAAATTTTTGAACACCCCAGCAAGATTTCAGGTCTTGGTAATGCTTTATATATAAATCTCACGCTTGTACTAGTGTATGTATGTCTCTGTCTCTGTTGTGTTTGACCCTCTACCATCATTGTCCCTAGACAATCCCACCATGTTCAATTTCCCTTGACGCTAGACAGTCCCACGATTTTTCTCCATATTCAATTCCCCTTGACGCTAGACAGTCCCACGATTTGTTCCCATGTTAAATTCCCCTTGTCCCTAGACAAGCCCAAACTCTATTCCCCCCCATGTTCAATTTCCCTTGTCCCTAGACAAGCCCAAACTCTATGTTAAATTCCCATTGTCCCTAGAGTTGCCCACGATTTTTCTCCATGTTAAATTTCCATTGACGCTAGAGTTGCCCAAGGGGTCTTGTAATGCTAATTCCCATTGACGGTAAAGTGGCCCACTTAACTACTAGCGTTGTATGACTAAGACAGTTCATTATACGATATTCGTAATCATCGCTTTATCTTAGGGTCAAATGTACGGTTATAAAAATATGTGATGGTTTTGTCTGTAACTTTATTTTATTTATATCTCATAAACCCCTCGATGGATATTTTTCTTACTTTTGAAGCATTATTATCGAACTAAGAAAACTGATTCCGTGACATACTCTTTCTCTCAACCATCCAAATTCGTGGTCATGGTCATAGGTTTTACTGCAATGATTTCGTCGTGGGCTTTGCTTGCAAGTCCTTGCCTTCTTGTTAACTTTCTTAAAGCCAAGGCTGCGGGCGAATTTCCAAGGTTATAACATATGCTTACAGGAATATGTGACGTTTTGCAAATTTTAAGATCACGGTGACTGTGATCATTTGATGGAATACTGTCCAGAAAATTATGGACTATATATTAATTCCTTTATGGCTCATGTACCATCAATAATATTGGTCATTTCTACTTTCATAATACCTCATTCCTACGAAGCATGATCAAATATGAAGTTGGATAAAAAAAATGTAGCTTTCAAGTGTTCTGTGCGAGTATAATTTAACGTTTATCAAATTCAGTAGGCTTCTGTGCAATGTACTATATTTCTTATTGCAGAAAGCAGCACAATGAATTGGATTCTCGTGACAATCATAACGTGCTCATTCGGCTTCTTCAAGGACTTACGACCCTCAGAAGCCTATTTGACTCCTTATCTGACGGGCCCCTTGAAAAATCTAACTGTGGAGCAAGTGGACAATGAAATCTATCCCTGGTGGACGTATTCTTTCTTACTATGGCTCATTCCAGTCTTCTTACTGACTGACTACTTTCGTTACAAGCCTATAATAATAGTAGACGGATTGGCTTACATTACGACATGGTCACTTCTTCTTTGGGCTCAAGGAGTTCCGTCCATGAAACTAATGCAAGTCGTGTACGGGCTTGCAACAGCCGGAGAAGTTGCCTACTACTCGTATCTTTTCTGCATCCTTTCCCATAATTATTATCAGAAAATTGCAAGCCTAACTAGAGGAATCAGTCTTTTTGCAAGATTCGTCGCCTATCTTATCGGACAGTTAGTGATTTCGTTTGGTGTAATGGACTATTTTGATCTAAATATGTTTTCTTTCGTCAGTGTCTGTATCGCCTTTGTAATAACTCTAATTATTCCCAGACCATCACATTCAAACATTTTCCATCGATTTTCGAATGATTCCGATATACCCAGAACAGTGGAAGACCTTGATTCGCATAGCAGCACCAAACACGACAACAAAGATAACCACGATTCACAAAGAGGAATAGGAAATGTTTTCCATGTTACTAATGAAGTGCATCTTCATTTGCATGTAGAGCAAAGTGTTGTTATAAACACGGCCACAGAGCAAGATCAACCAAGAAATATCCAGATTGGGGCTAATGAAGAGAAACTTCAGACAGTTGGTTTTACAGATGTCGAAAATGTAACTGGTTGGAAACAGTGGTATTTGTCTGGATTAAGATTCATGTGGACAGAAATAAGAGAAATTTATTCCTCAAAAGTGGTAATAATCTGGTCGGTATGGTGGGCTTTGGCGTCCTGTGGAAACTTTCAAGTCGGCAACTACATTCAGAATTTGTGGAAGGTCATCTCACCACAGCAGACGAGCAGGAAAATATACAATGGAGCCGTGGATGCTGCTGCAACGTTACTCGGTAACCTAAATATTCTAGTGCCAACCATTCCGTTTTTATGCACAACGGTTTGTTTCTGCGCCTATGCAAACTTTATCGGCAGATATCTCATGATCATGCTTTTGATAACTCTAAGAATTGTAGGCTCTTTATCAAAGGTAGATGAGGTAAGAAAAGAATGAAAATACACGCAATGTTTTTAAATTTCATATGTGAGAATTTTTCATGATAGGAAAGTGGTGAGTAATTCATAAAACTTGAGAATCTTCATGCAGATTAATTGCAGTTATAACAAGGCTTCTTTAAGGAGCTTTAAAAATATTATGATTATATTTTAATGTCTGATACCAGATCAAAATATAAAAGTCATTGTAACTTGATTTGACACGCACACAATTATATAATCGTCCGAGGATAGAAAGAAGGTCATTTTTTTAAAAAAAATACCTATAACTGGATAATAGCTAATGCAAACTAATCTCAAACTCAATCTAGATGTTTTATCGCCCTAAAACTAATTTATATTGCTTGCCTGAGCATTCATTTTGGGATTAAGATTAAAACTATATTCCTTCTTTCTGTGACATATATTTGCAGGATCAATGCTTGTATTCTTGGTTGGTTTTCTTCCCATAAATTGGTCAGTTAGGGGTCGTGCAGAAGTCTTGATGGCTGTTGTGTGTGGTGGTAATGCGGCTTTATTAATAGTCATGGGCAACACAACGAAAATCTGGATAGCTTACGTGTTCTACGTCATATTTCGGGTTTCCTACCAGACCGTCATCACCATAGCAACGTAAGTCGTAGAGATATTATTTGCTTACATTCCTGAAAATGTAAAGGGGTGATGTGGAATATTCAGCTGATCGGCATGCCACAGAGGAACGTAACATAACGCGGACATTTAAATCGGTGCCTATCTTCACACAATGAACTGATATTCTCAGTAAATCAAAGTAAAGAATAAAAGTTAGTTTTGGACCCAAAAATCTTCCGGTATTGGCAGTACGATGATTCAGTTAAGGAACTGAATCTCACATTATGAAAAAAATGTTCAGAACTGGAAACCTAGAATCAGTATTGATTAGTGTTTAGTTTAACGTTTTTAATGTTTTAACAGTGTTATCACTTTATCTGACATACATATTCTGTACTCCACTTGTTGTAGTGTTTTAGGAATTCTAGCTGCATGCTGCATTTTGCAGTCCACTTCTGGCGACCCAGAACATTGGTGATGCAGTGGCAGTGTGCAGTATGACAGAATTCTATGTTTCAGTTTATTTTGTACTTCCTGCTTACATTCTCCAGAAAGTAATTACCTCTAAATTACTTTTTGGGGCTTATTAAAGCCTTCATTATAATTTGAAATAATTATTAAACGGCAGTTCGTGTTTAGGCTGAATCATTTTAGCCTTAATAGAGGTCACAGCTAAAATAAAAACCGGATCATACGTTTACTTTTTCTCTACGTTTAGCTATCTGACATATAGCTTAAAAGACCGTGATCATCATGGACATAATGTGCCATTCACACCTTGCAGCATACAAACACACTCACGTATCACTCACACCTTGCAACACACAAACACACTCACATATCACTCACACCTTGCAACAGACAAACACACTCATGTATCACTCACACCTTGCAACATACAAACACACTCACGTATCACTCACACCTTGCAACATACAAACACACTCACGTATCACTCACACCTTGCAACACACAAACACACTCACGTATCACTCACACCTTGCAACAGACAAACACTCTCATGTATCACTCACACCTTGCAACATACAAACACACTCACGTATCACTCACCTTGCAACACACAAACACACTCATGTATCACTCACACCTTGCAACAGACTAACACACTCATGTATCACTCACACCTTGCAACACACAAACACACTCATGTATCACTCACACCTTGCAACACACAAACACACTCACGTATAACTCACACCTTGCAACACACAAATACACTCACGTATCACTCACACCTTGCAACACACAAACACACTCATGTATCACTCACACCTTGCAACACACAAACACACTCATGTATCACTCACACCTTGCAACACACAAACACACTCGCGTACAGGCAAATGCATTTAAACAGTGATGTTTTCAAGAGGACAAATACATTCGATCTGTACTCATCACCCAAATAATTTAAAATGAGTTGCCAAGTGCAGGTTTAGAAATGTACGACCATATAATACAAAGAAACCTTTTTCCTTGCTAAAGGGCTCAGATTGCAGAGGGCCTGTCGAAGCAACGCTATGGGCTTGTGTTTGGCTGTAACATGTTTTTGGCACTTCTTCTGGAAACCATTCTAACGGCCGTAGTGGTAGATGAGGCGGGGCTTGGAGTAGACATCAGAACACAGGTAGCTGCTTGTAGATTCTTTTATATGTATATAACCCTATTTCAAACAATATCATTAGTGGGTCTTTAAATGCGATCACACTCATTAAACAACCCATTTAAGTGGAAGAACAAGTCGGTAATGAAATTATTTACCGGAGGACAAAGCCTAAAAATATATTGCATATTAGCAGAGTGGATAAGGTCACTGAAAAATTATTGTACGTTTTTTATTCCAAGTTTGGACAGAAAATAAGTAAATAAACAAACCAGTAGTTTACCAGGTTTGAATATTTACTATTGTCCATTTATAGGTATCAACCGCCCTGTGGATACTCATACATAAATTGATTTGCATGGAATAAGTACAAAAAAGTGTTTTAACGCAAAATGATGCGGATAGTACATTTTCATTTGATACAGTAAATTCAGTGTTACGTACTGCACAAAATATCATCAAAGACCCTCACAATATAATCTGGATAGATACAATCATTGGTTTGAACAACATCAGGTAAAAATATAAATGATACAAAATGACAATGAATTTGATGTAGATGTAAATGTACATGGAGTATTAGTTGAGTAAGACAGCGGATCTGTGAACGAGAACACTGGGAGAACTACTTCAATCGGAGAGAGAGAAACAGAGAGACATAAACAGGAACAGACATACAGACAGAAAGACAGAGAGGTGCTGACAAATTAATTACGGTTCGGTATGTCATTGATTGTCACGTTGACATTGAATAAATATATTTTCCAAGATTAGCAACCTTACAGGTTAACACATTTCGCTCATTTTAACATTCAACTACCAGTACCAATTTTGAACATATCATTTTACCACATATTAAACGTTACAGTCGTGTTATTGAATGAAACAAGAAAGAAAACAAACACATCATCTTCTCTAAAAGCATAACATCCATGGCTTAGCTTATGCTGATCAATGAAAACCCGGATATTCTTGTTTTGTATCTATATTAGGTCACTGATCTGCATATTCGTACCAAGAGTGTACAGAGTTACGGATTGCGTTCGGGTATTTTATGATATGTTATGCAAATATAGTGTAAAGACAAGACCAATGAATGTCAATTATCTTGCACTCACAGAAGAAAATTAAACATATTTTCTTGCACTGAATCTACAACAACTGATCAAAAAGTGCTTGATCACTATATATTACTATGACGGAACAGATTATAGCAGATGATGAATGTAATTTAAATTTCTAGCATCCCAAAATACATGCTATAAGTTATTCGCATCTTGTCCGGTTATGACATCCACATTTTAATGAAGACATTGATCAAGTGCATATCATTTCCACACGAAGTCGCTCTACATATTATCATGTTATAATTTTCTTCCAAAGACATTTTATTGCTGAAAGTACACGTCTACACGATCTGTAGTACAAAGCTGTGTAAACAGTTATTACGTTTCTGAAAGAACATAAACTACCTTTATACTTTCAGTTCAACATATATGGTGGATATTTTGTTGTGATTTCCTTAATTTTTCTTGCGGCAGCCATAGTCTATTGCTTCAGGACCAGAACTAGAAGACCAGGACCTTAGGACTCGGTGGCTAAAATTTCAGGACCAGAACTAGAAGACCAGGACCTTAGGACTCGGTGGCTAAAATTTCAGCTGCAAATGTTTTTCGACGGTAATATTGTCTCAACCGATAACTAAGAATTGAACATTGGCTGCCATGTACAAAAGACTGTCTTAACTTTTCAATTAGATGTAGTCGAAAATGAGGAATATACTTCACAGTGACATCATGGAAAAAATCTAGATATCTACGCATCAAAACCATGAATATATGGAGATTTCAGTTATCTTGCCCTCTTTTTCTTCTGTCCTCTTCTTCCCCACTTTTTTTTTCTCAGGCTACTGTAGATCCTCGTATAACTCTATTGCAAATGTATCAAATTTTAACCATTCTTAGTTGCGTCATTACAATCTATAAATCTGTTTATTTGTCTAGCTAGCTATCGGGTGCCTCTGTTTATAATACATCTACATGTTTTTATTCTACCACTATTATGACTACTACTAACAAGAAGCTGTATTTTTCAAAAATTAGAGACAGTGTCTTTTAAAATTTATTTACTGTTCTATGTCAAAATAAAATTTTAAAAATCAGAAAAATAGTTTTTATATCAAAACACGAATGTAAAGGCATGTAATTTCGACCTCAATATGATGTCGAATAGCTGAGTTTGTTCTTTACAAAACTCGCGGAGGAATTGAATGTGTGTATGTATGTATTTGAGCCATGATTCATTGCTTTTTATTTCATCTTTCTTTCTATTGGAAAACAATACCACATATTGCTTTCATCTGAATCATTATTGGATGTTTCTGACTATCATATATAATTTTGTATTGAATATCCGTACATTGTATTGTATGCATATACATTCATCTGACGCAAACAACATTACAGTTTCACCAAATGTTTTGTACATTATATAAAGCTTTATTTGCAGATAGCCAAATGCAATAAAATATGTATAATTTATTCCTTTCGTTTCATCTTCTTCCTCAGAAAGATAAAAAACTACATTATAATAGATTTGTTGTGGGGGGGGGTAAACACTATCCTCATTGTTCATACGCTAACATTTGCTCTTTGGCTCCTCTTACATCAAGGGAAGACTTGAGTAGATCAGTTATACTTCCTTGAGTGACTGACATCAAATGAACATTTCTGAGAATATCAGTTATACCTCCTTGAGTGACTGACATCAAATGAACATTTCTGAGAATATCAGTTATACCTCCTTGAGTGACTGACATCAAAAGAAAATTTTGAGAATACTAGATATGCCTCCTTGAATGACTGACATGAAGTGAAAATTGTGAGAATATTAATTATGCCTCCTCGAGTGACTGACATCAGGGCATTTTGAAAATATCAGTTATACCTCCTTGAGTGACTGACATCAAGGCATTATTTTGAGAATATTAGTTATACTTCCTTGAGTAAATGACATCAAATGAACATTTTTTAGAATATCAGTTACACCTCATTGAGTGACTGACATCAAGGCATTATTTTGAGAATATCAGTTATACCTCCTTGAGTGAATGACATCAAGGCATTATTTTGAGAATATCAAGTTATACCTCATCGAGTGACTGACATCAAATGAACATTTTTGAGAATATCAGTTATATCTCCTTGAGTGAATGACATCAAGGCATTATTTTGAGAATATCAGTTATACCTTGAGTGAATGACATCAAGGCATTATTTTGAGAATATAAGTTATACCTCCTTGAGTGAATGACATCAAGGTATTATTTTGAGAACATCAATTATACCTCCTTGAGTGACTGACATCAAAAGAAAATAATGAGGATATCAGATATGCTTCCTTGAGTGACTAGCATCAATGGAAGATCTTATCAATCATCGAGATACACTATAACCGTTGTTAATTGTTCGAATTGTCTTAATTGTGAACCAGGAAATAATACACAGAAGTTTATAATTCTCCTGCAATATAAATATCATTATGATTGATATTATTTGTTGAAAGTGCAATTGTTTCAAAGAATGTATCTTAATACTGTTTTGTTTTTTTTGTTTGTTTTTTTTTTGTAATTTACAAAGCATCTTAAGATAAGCGTGTACTGTAGAGCCTGTATATTTCACAAACGCCACTAAATACCACGAGTCACTCCTTTTACTGGCAGCACAACGTTCGGAGTCCCCGATAAAAGTCTTAATTTACCAATGGCAATTGATGCGATGTCACCGTCAAATGTTATTTGTGATATTTATCGGCGTTTGTGACCTTTACCGGCACTACAATGCATTATATGTCAAAATAAATTCATAGCATGCAATAACATTCCAAGTTATTATACATTCATGCTATACACCTATTAGCAAATCGATTGTTTATAAAGTCAACCAGAAAAGGAAATGCAACAAATTAAAATACTTCACACATTTTCACAGAAAACAACAGTCGGTTTGGTTGGTGAATATATCATGAACAAATATACTTTGGCATATTGTAAGTACAATCTATTTGTATATAATTACGAATGAATGGGACACGTGTTCCATGCAGACTTTATAATCTCTTAAAGAAATACAAATACAAATATTGCAAAATAGTATCGAGCCCTGAGTGAGTAAAAAATATCCGAGAATAAGAAATGAAACACCGATGTCCTCGGATCGTATATTATGAGATACGTGTCACGCTACCCGCGAAAGAATATACTGTGAAATTTATACCAGAGATAGATTATTCTACAAAATCCTGGGTTTTTGCTCTCCAAAGTTGTGCAGGCCTAATCTGACTTACGTCCTAATCTGACTAATCTGAGTCTCCTCAGCTTCCCATAGTCTACTTGAACAATCTGCCCATACCTTCTCGCTACCCGAAATATATCGTACCTGTACCTGGTACTGCTACCGAAATAATGACCATCACATTGACCGTCCATTTGTCAACTTAACTTGGGCTAAATTAGCGAGTGGTTTGTGGTACGTTTATTGAAATAAACTTTCATCCGTACAAGCAGCGTTCGAAATTATATATTCCGAAGATAATTGTCGAGCATTCTTTCTCAGACACCGAATAACTGTATTCTGCAGTCGTTAACTTCCTACTACAATATGCAACCGGAAATAAGTTTCCTTCATACTCTAGCAATATCATTGCTCCTAAACCTCTGTCAGAAGCGTCAATACGTAAGACAAAGTCCTTTGTCACGCCTGGTAATTCTACTACTGCATCTGACGTCATCCTCTCCTTTAACGTTTGAAATGCGCGTTCTTATCGGTTCGTTCAAGCAACCTTCGTCACGGACTTTGTCATAGTCAAGCGGGTTAATGCGCTACTATCAGCACTGAATTCAACATCATACTGACCATAATACCATGCCAGTCCCAAGAAAGATCTATCTTTCGTCTTAGTATTCTTCGTAAAGTGTTTCTAAGTTGTCCAACATCCGCCTCTCCTCCGTTGTGGTTAGGTTCTTCAGTGGTAGCGGTAGCACCTACGAACTCTGTATGTGTTTCTCGTTAACAAAAAACGCTTAAGTTGACATAGTAAAGCTTATCTTTATCACCTATCTTGATTTGGAGTTCTGTCCATCCCTCTTCTTCGTTACAGAGAACGGTCCCCTACAAGAGACTTGACGTTTGTTGTGCTACAACGGCAACAACAGCAAAAGGTTGTCACCTACTTTGTGCGTTTCAGAGATTCTTTTATGTCAAGTTGCAAACTTCCTCAAACTTGTTCCACTAGACCATTGCACTGCAGCTGATACGTGATGATAGTCAGGGGTCTAATGGACAGTACCCGGTTGACCTCGTCCAACACCTGGTTCACAAACTGCGTCCACTAGTCAGTTAGTCGCTCTTCAGGAACACCAACTCTCGACCAAACCCCTTAAAATGGGTATCGGGAGGCGTATTCAACTATCATTAATACATAACATTATCAACTCTCCGACGCAAACGTTATTGCCATCACCATCCTCGAGAAAGGCTCATAAATTAGTAGCATGGTTTCTAATGGTGCCGGGCGATGCGAAGAGTCATGAGGAAGATAGAACCTCCGCACATCCACATACGCAGCAGGCCAATAGAATTCTGTCGCTAGCCTATCTCTCGTCTTCGCCACGCCCACATGAGTACCAAATAGACCCTCATGAGCCAGCTTAAGCACTTCTGCTAGCTTCTTTCTAGGCACGATAACCTTTTCTTTAAATGTTTCTGACCCTTTCCTTGCTTACTGATAGAAGATGGTTCGTTTAGACATAATATTCATATCGCCATTCGGCGGTTTCCACATGTACCATCTTCTGCGTACCTGCGTATCTTGTTGAAATACAAATCTTCCTCTTGGAGCTTTCCCAACTCGCTAGATTGGCAATTGTCAATGGGCGATGTCATGGGTGGCAGCGACTTCGACCCTGGCTTCGCTACATAGACCTCGTCTCAACTGACCACACGTGCACAGGTCCATGGTGATGTATATCGGTCGTCTGTCCTTAGATCGCCTGCTTGATGGACCTGAACGTTCATTTAGATTATCGCCCCCTCTGACCTCTGCATCGATCCTTACTTTCTCAATGTCTAACGCATGTTATCGTTAATTGGCTCTTTCCTCTTCATGCAAGTTGGTCAACTCAGGTTCTTTCTCGTTTCCTCGCTCCTCTACTTGTCTTTCTCTTTCTCGCTCCGCCGCCTGTTGTGCCTTGTCTTATCTAACAATTTGCTCCACATATTCACATAAAAGGGCCATTTCGTAACCTATAACTCGCCTTACGAATCGACTTACATTTCCTGACTGTTTGTCGCCATTCTAGTCTACTTGTACCGTGTCACAAGAACTACGTTTTCTAACCACTCTAGTCTTAACTGCCCTACTTAAAATAGCTCCAAACGTGTTTACCTGCTCTGGTATGGACCTAACTATGGACTCACTTAAACCATGCTATTCGTTGCACAAAACAATATATAAACGGGCAGAAAAAAGCCTGAATTTCTCCCCTAAATTCAGCTTCAAGTTTCAACACCAAACAAAGCGTAACTACTATTACGAGCTTACCTAATTAACTTTTCATGTAATGTAATACAACGGTAATTTCCTCCTGAATTTCAAATTTTCATAATACGACCCTTTCTCTGCAACGTACGGATAACAGCAAAGGCACGTGTCGATTCCTTAAATTGTTATCATAACAACATGAAACGAAATAGTAATGAAATTGCATTGACTAAAACTATAAACCATACAGGCCACTCGGGTCGATATTCTTAACAAGCAAATAAATCATGTCATATTCTATACAAACAGCCTCTGTTCTCGAATAAAATCCCTTAAGGGGCGACCACTTTGTTATAATGTAGTGGATAATGTGAGAGATCACCCCACGCATTATGATTTTGGGGTATCGTTATATAGGAGATGATCAAATGCTCAGTTATTGCCCTGATCGAGTAAACAATATAATACAATATGAAAATAATCAAACGAATAACAGAAATCTGGGGTGAGATATATAATAGAACAACGCAAGCTCCAGTATGAAAAAATACAATTTAATCAATTACATAAAATAATTAAACCAAGATGTGAAAGATTCACTTTATCTCAGAAATAGAATTATAAAACTATGCGCAATTCATTTAGCCCTTCTGTTACTGATAAAATAAATTTCTTCATAAGATCAAGTGATCGAACCCATATTGCCTGGCATGACAGCAACATCCGGTGTTTCCGGTGTTTTCCAAATTGCTGATGGTGATCGGCCGACGATCCCCTCCCTTTCCACCTTGTCTCTCTCTCTCTCTCTCTCTCTCTCTCTCTCTCTCTCCTTCTGATCATATATCCCTTGGTTGCAGACTCTGCTATTTCCCAACTCTACAATAAAGGTCAGGTCTGTAAAGCTATTTTCGTTTCCTTGCAAAATATGATATAGCACCCAGCCTAAATAAGTGTCAGGTTTGTCTTCTCGTAGGATGAACAAATATTCCTACTCTCTTGCGTCACATATCGTCTATCGAACTCAACAGATGTAGCTATGGCTATTCGTACTAATTAATACACAAACAATTATCAAAAATCGATGTCGTGTTAGCCGCTGTATCATCACATACTTGGCCATCTTTGATACTACTTTAGTCCCCCTGTGGTCATAAATTTGCCAGTTGACCTATCAGTCAACATACGTTACTCGATTCTCACTGGAAAAGAATACATACTTAATTACACACAAATCAATGGATTTCACTCCATGTTCTAGCTACGTTACTTTGCTAATTAGAGATTCATTGTCATACCTTTCTAGACATAGAGCAATAATTCTTCAGCATAAATGATACAAATCATTTAAGACTGATAATGTACATATTCACACAGGTTGCGTCAGAAGAAATGCATTAATTCTTGCTACTTGATGTCTTAACATAAAAACAACTGAATCCGAACTCATTCATATAACGAAATATTACATGCAACCATATAAATATCAATTATGAAACATGCATTATTATTTCTGAACTCAATTGAAAATTAAAGTGCGGATTTAAAATGAATAAATTTAACAACTTATTGCAAACTTACATCAATGAATACTTCGTATGTAATCGTGACTAACCTTGAGCTTTATTCGAGCCCTAGCTTGCTTATCATGAAAGAAATCCCCCCGTCTTCTCTCTGGGTACGGGTCTCAAACGTTTCCAAATCCCCTTGTCCCGTGGCCTAATTATTTAACGAGACAAGTACTTTCTACTGATCTCGGAGCCAGCTTCTCCTTTTGGACTGATTACGTATGTGAAGGCATTGTTTTAAACCCTGAATTCCGTCAGCTAACACCCCATCGTCTACGTTAGCCAATTAGGATTGCTACTTTATCCGCCAAAATTCTTTATCACTCTGATCGAAGTCAGAAATCCTATCTAGTCTGCCTTTATTAATATCGATTCTGAAAAATTTCATTTTATGAAACAAGTTTTAAATGGACCACAACTTCCTAAAATATTCTCTTGTTTTTATCCGTTCTTGTCACTTTATCACTATGACATGGTTTTAACGTTGCACATTTGTCTGGCCCTAACCGTTAGCCAAGCGGGTCCTACTTAAAATTCAATTCACACCCAAGCACATCAGATTATATCCATCGTAGTCAACAATTTATTGCGATACTAGCCAATCCATTAATCGGAATGGGTACATGTCTGGCTCACCACGAATAATGTTTAGTGACGTTTATACTACAAACAGATTATTCTACAAAATTTTGCACCATGAACAATCAAGTTAATAAAATAAAATATCTTGCTATGCAACAATATTTTTATTGTAAAAACTGCATAATTCTAGCGGAAAGGAAACCCATTTCGTTGACGTTAAAAAGGAATGAGTTACTAATACAAATAAATAGCAAAAACCAAAGACTTAATATAACAATTGGGGTCATTTTAAATGTTCTTTCCTTTTTTGCGGGTGGGGGGGCTGTTGAGATTTGGAATACAAAATAATCAGACATGTTAAGCTTGAAGATTTTCAATTAAATAGGCCTACTGGATATAATAATAATAATAATAATAATAATAATAATAATAAAACCACTACTACTATCACTCCTACAACTGCCACTAGTACTACCACCACTACCACAATTATTATTACCACTACTACAAATAATATTTATTGTAATGGATGCATCTATAGTGAAAATCAGGTATTTTAAACGATTAAAACAGTGCGAAGAAGTCACAATTAATGTAATGCTTATCGCTTTGGGGAGGAAAGATATATGCGAATCGCTTCATATCTATACTGACTTTAACATAATATTAGATAGATAGATAGATAGATAGATAGATATTGAAAGATATTGTGTGTGATATTTTAAAAAAAATCTTGTCTTTCTAATAAAAAAATAGTAAAGAAACCTTGAGAAACATTAAGATTGTAGTTCTTCATTTCGACCTGATGTTTTTACAAAGAAAATATCTGACAAAAACTTTCTGAAACGTATTTTCAAGGGTGTGTTACTTTTAAGTATGATCTAACTTGAACAATCTGGTGAATGATTTCTGCATCAAAGTTCGATCTAAAGTTTAGTACATATAGTTACATTTAATGTGCTGATGTGCCTTTGCACACAAATCTATAAACCATCCCATATATCAGTTGGATAGAGTTATTGGCTAGGACATATCTACCGTTGCTTGCATGCTGTTAAAGATGGTGTCCGTTGTGTGTTGATGTTGTGTTGGGCTTAGTGCCATTTTTCAGCGCATGGAGAAAGAACAATGGAAAATCCTGGTAAGAACCACCAACCGTGGGAAGATATTGTCTTCTCATACACCCATTTTGGCCGAGCCTGAGACTTGAACCGACGCGGCTAGATGCCAGATTGCATACAGCGGGTAAAAGCGAGCGCATTAGACCACTGTGTCACGCGGGGCCGTGTGTGTGTGTGTGTGTGTGTGTGTGTGTGTTTGTTTGTGTTTGTGTACTATGTAGAAACAGCCCTCAGAGCTTGTACAAGCTTCTGTGTCATAAGTTGGATATTATACAGTTCGATGTATTCTGCGGTTTCTCCTTTTATTTTAAATTCAGTAGAAGATGAGGTGGACAATGATGACAAAAAGATGCAATTATTCCATTTGGAATTCTTGCATTGCAACATCGTAGGTGGCTTGGCAAACAGAGTTTCGACTTTGCAAGAATCTGAGTGCTTCATATTTCTTTTTAAGCAGAAAACCACACATTGTACTTCTTTTCGTATTCTTTTCATGGTCAATGAGATCTAAAAAGGTGTCTGTTTCTGCATTATCCGTGCTGTTACGTAAAGATCTAAAAAGGTGTCTGTTTCTGCATTATCCGTGCTGTTACGTAAAGATCTAAAAAGGTGTCTGTTTCTGCATTATCCGTGCTATTACGTAAAGATCTAAAAAGGTGTCTGTTTCTGCATTATCCGTGCAGTTACGTAAAGGACGAATTAATACCTTAACAGACGCCTGACGCGAGTCGATACGGGTGTCGTGGCGCCTTGGGACATGTTTCCTGTTTGAATCAACACATTTTGCCTGCCTTCATGTAGCCTTTTTTGGACCTCTGTATATTTTGGAGAAATTGTTTTCCTTGTGTCAAAACTCAATCTTTCAAAGCACTCAATCCTCTAGCGACTATAGGTTTAATGATGATTGCTACCTTGCGGAAAATGATTCAAACAGATCTCTTCAACTATTTAGCGGTTGACGAACGCTGTCGAGCTCCTCTTTAGAAAACAAGGTACATCTCGTACAATTCTGGGAAAAAACTTTTTCCGAAAACATAGATCACGTTGTCTTCTATTTAAGGCAAAGCTATGACCAAGATCTCTCTTATACTAGCACTGACATCGTCAATTTAAGATGTACTGACTGGAAGATAGTGAGAATGTACACGTGTTAAGTGGTTTCCTTCATCGTAATCAGTTATGTCAGAATCCACTTCAAAAGGCTGACTCTCAGCAATGCCAGAGTTCTATTTCCTACGATTTTATACTAGACATCAGAATATATGAACATCAAGCTTAGTCCTTCGTTCAACCCAATAGGGAAGAAAAATCACTTGTATAATCGATCATTATTGTGCATGTCGTTTGACTGCGGTGCTATGTGTTACCATCAAGAATAATAACAACACAATTACCGAAGAAAATCTGATAACGTTTTATCTTTCAAACAATATTACATTTTCAGACGATTAGCTAGTACATGGTATTATGTGAGGCTAGATAAGCGAGTTTACTCCAGCATTTGCCAAAAGGATAGCTTAAAAAGGATGAAGCCGTTTTGTCAAGATGTTGAGCATTAAAATAAAATGATATAAGAAATCTCATGGGATAGATATTAAATTGGAGATTCACTGATGACGGTGCTTCAGATTCGTAAATGAGAGGGTATATTTTATTCAAGTGTTCATAAACTTGTTGGTTAAATATTTCAACGAGGAAAGCGTTTTGATTTCCAAGCACATTCTTGCCGTGAGTGGAATTAATAATTTTTTCCAAAGCTACCTTCCAATGAGAAACCACCCCACTGGTTCAAAATCAACCAAATATAAATAACTATTTGAATCGGATAACGACTGAAATAGTACACACGGTCTCAAAAGTGATTCATGCGCATATTGCATTTGTTTCGCATTTGTTACTTTATTTATAAAATTTCGATATGACATAAAGACACCACTTCCAAGGTTTTGTTTACCCAAACCTCTAGAAAACAGAAAGTAAAAGCACACACATACAATTATAATGGTAATTTACCTATATTCACAATATTTTCTACATGTCACATTTCATTTGTTTATGTGTTTATTTATATATGTCCTAGCTTATTGGATTGCAAGCTGTTTTAAATATTGATAAATATACTGGCTTTGTATATTTAACAAACATGTAAATTAACTTGATAATGCAACCAATTGATGGCACATGTACAATGCGTACACGTGCTCGTTTAAAAGCTCTTCTACTAAGAGAGAGCAAAATAAATCTTTAAATTAGTAAAACGTCCACGTGCCTGACCCCATCCACTGCCTCAGGATATTAACAACTAATGCCATATATACAGATCACATATTAAAGTTTTCCAGTTCCGTATATACATACATTTATCTTAAAGTCATATAGTTCGTTTAGAACAGCAGCACATAGCCTTCGAATGTATGGCTCTATGTTTTGGGAATGTACGTACAAATTGATAGCCGGTTGACATTTATTTAATTCTTGCATGGATAGAAGATATTAGTGTCAAATAAGGGAGCAGGTAGTAGAAACGGGTGGGCAAAACTTGAACACACACACACACACACACACACACACACACACACACATATATATATATATATATATATATATATATATATATATATATATATATATATATATTGCCGGCCCATGGAATTTTAGAGCCCTAGGCGTACTACTATTAATTTAGGAGAGACGGCCAATTAAATATAGTCACATAGTCACTTCCTTCTAATTTGGTGTCCCTAAATATCCTCACGCTCTATTCGACCGCCTAGTTCGCCTATATGTATGTGTCGACCCTGTCTCTCTCTGATATATATATATATATATATATATATATATATATATATATATATATATATATATATATATATATATATATATCACAATCTCACTTTCCTATTCCTTTTATATGGCTTCCACTAAAACAGATATAGGTCTTACTTAGACTTTTCTAAATTGAACTATTATCTTTAACTTCAATCTTGTCTGCTGTTGGGTTGACCTATATGGGTAACTCCTGTTGATTGCGTTGGTGTGTCTTTGGTAACGATTTTTAACTCATTTCCTCGGCATGCTATAGCACAGTATGTCATATGTGATCATCACTTTAGTCGCTTCAGTTTTTCGTGAAAGATCGCAAGTTAAACTAGCGTTATCAGTGTTTGTGGTAACTCTTAATGTCAAATATGGGAGCATGCGTACGTGAGTGCGTGCGTGCGTGCGTGCGTGCGTACGTACATACATACATACATAATATAGCACTGACCGGTATAATAGTCGATACCCTTAGTGCCCGCAATTTAACCCCGACGCTACAAAGTACAAGACCTCACGAGGCGCAAACTAGTTAACAAACTTTCTTCTAGTCACATGATAAAGGGCATGTCCACATGTATAATATACAACCCAATGGTGCATGTGTCATATTCAATGACCGACAAAGTGATCTAAAGGAATTGCCGTGGAACTGGATATGCAGCATTTTTCAAATATTATCGGTCCATCCAAGGAACAGTCTTAATGTAAGGTAACTTTCTCCCCATTCTCTCCAATATATATATTGCTAGGCGTGTTACTACTAATTCTTCTACCACTAGTATACTGCTACTGCTAATAATAACACTCAACTGCTATTAGATTTACTACCATTGCTACAGCAACCACTGCTACTACATTACTACAAACATCATTACTATTACATCTTAGACGTGGCCGAGTGGTCTAAAGCGTTCTCCGTTACCGATCACTGCCATCTCACCTCTGTCTGCGTGGTTTCTAGTCTTGGATTCGGCCAATGTGGGTATGTGAGAAAGCTTGCCAGTAGCTTCTGGTGGGTCGGTGGTTCTTTTTGGGGTTTTCCCGGGTTCTTCCTCCACCATTAATACTGGTTGCCATGTATAGCCTATCGTTGCTGAAAAATTGCGTTAAACCCTAAAACAACAACAACATTTTAGACTCTGCTTTTTATTGATTTCGTTGTATGGTCTTCGGAGATCCTGAAAATTTATGCAAAATCTTTCGATCACAGATTTGTAATGTTTATTGTCGGGCACTTGTGAGGTTGATTTATTAGGTACTGTTTCAAACTCGTCTGACCTATATCTCAAATGCACGCCACACCATAGTTCAACTGATTATAACTTGATAGTGAGGCGTAAGATATACATTATCACCAATCAGCTTCTCGTGCAATGTACTCGTCGATTCAAAGATAATTCTCGTGGTGGTAGAAATGCGGTATTTGTATAGTGTCATGATGTGTAATAAGGATAGATACATGACAAGTGCATCTATTGCGAACAAGTATCAAAAGCAGACAAATAAACATTTCCATATGAATATAGGTACAATCATATTTATTAGCGGGAAATATGGATTTTGTCTTAATTCAGATATGTTCCTCCTCTCCCCTTCTCCTTCTTTCTCTTTTTCTCTTGTAAAATAAATAAAGTACCAGCAAAATATTATACTTATCATTTGTATGTTAGCTTCTTTTATTTTTTAATTTTCTGAGAATGTTCCGCTCACTGATTAGTATAGATATTTATATTAAATCATTTTTTTTGTCTCGCGGACAAAATATATTGTTATTTATGGAAAGGATTTTAGAATGTTGCGAAAATTGCATGTGAGAATTGCAGAAGAATTCAACGAAAATGTCCGGAGTTTTACCGATTTGCCAATACACATTTTATATTGACCATAGTATACATGCAACCCATTAGGTTAGAGAAGCTCTTGTTCGTGTACAACACTCTGCCTTTATGTTTATTGTTGTTGTTGTGATGACATAAGCGTTGACACCTACAATATAGTTTAGACTGTGCAGACTGAAAAATAGAAACTATTACAGCAAGGGAAACCACTACAAAAAAAGAAAAAGAAATCAACAACAAAAACAAAAACACAAAACACAAAACGCAAGCAACCAATAAAAGAAAATGGCGGATTAACTGGCCATGTGAAGTTCGATGCACCCTTTTCATACTGACCTGGAAGTTTTGAGCAATTTTTTAGCATGATGTACATCAAGCATCTACACCAGTTGAATGTTGAGGCATATCCACGCGCAGATAAAACTGACTGTTGTCGGCTTTTTTACCTTTGTTGCCGAGATGGTAATACTGGAGATATAAATATAAGTGAAACCTATATAATCCGCGTGTGATGCATTCTCGCTCACAGTCTTTGTTTTAAATAACTTTGTTTCAAAAATTATAAATACATTTGAAAATACATCTTTAAAGATTTGTGCCACTGTTCTATTGTAGTAATAAGCCTCGTTACTTTGACGGAATATTTTAGTTCTATGGTATGTGCATCTCTCGGCCAATTGTATGAGCATAAAAATTAATCTTAAAGGCGAAGGTATGTGATAGGGTAGTAGAAAAATCAACATGGCGTCATTTCCAGTGCTGATTTAGCTGTATGACATATTTGCTACCTATTTGCTGTGGGCAATATTCTGAAAAGAAATTTTCTGTCATACAAGTTTGCGGAAGCCTAACTGTGTTTATTTCCCTTGTTCGTTTGCTTGAAAATATGTGCAAAGACACAAAAATAGATTGTACATTATTTTACCGCTCGGGTGGAAAGCATACGCAGGATTCAAAAGACAATCTCATTTTTCACGATTCTTTTTCCTGTCATGGTTACCAGTTTTTCCAGGAGCAAGTAGTCACATTGCAAATGTGGGTGCACTAATATTAAATATAACGCTATGCAGTGGTATTGAGTTTATAAAATATCAAAGAAGAGGTAGACAATATAAGTTAAATAAACCATGGGTCATTAAAAACCATAAACTGACCGCTCCGGTGGCCTAGTGGTTAAAACGACCGCCTCAGATGATGGATTCGAACTTTGGCTGAGTCATATCAAAGATTTATAAAAATGGTACTAAATGCAGCCTCGCTAAGTGCTCAGCATTACGAGGTTAGTGTTAGGACTGGTCGGCCTGGTGTCAGTATAATGTGACTGGGTGAAACATCATGCTACATGTCTATAGCATGATGCCTAAGTGCTAAACATCACTTTAAATTGCCACACTGCAGACATTGTAACGAAATCGCTGAAAGCTTGTTAAAACAGCGTTAAAATCTACATCACACACACACACGCGCCATAAAATGCAAGTCTTCTGTTTGCACTTTTTCCTTTTCCATCCTATTCTTTTCTTGGCATCCTTTATCAGGGGATGTCAATCTGATTAAAATTCAGATCTTGTTATGGTTAGCAGAATGCACCGATACATGCTCAAGCTTTGGTGATTTGTGGGAATTTCGTAGACACTTATTAAAACACCCTGTCAGATAAAGCATTGCATTTCGTGTTACTGAGTGTGATCGTTACAAACATGTTCCAAATGACGATTTACAAATTCCTAAATATAAAAGTTGTCATTTGTTTGGTGAACGGAAAGGTTGACAGAACATGACATTGTATTGGTACCCATCAGCTCTCCGTTATATCTGTATTATTCAGGGCATTCATACATACATACATACATACATACTCGCAAGCGCGCACTCAAGCAAACACACACATAAATACTTATATAGTCAGTCAGTCATACATGCATGCATGCATGCATGCATCCATACATACATACATATACATACATACATACATACATACTCGCAAGCGCGCACTCAAGCAAAAACGCACACATAAATACTTATATAGTAAAAGATATGTGTATGTGCATACATTTGTCATGTAGAAAGAAAGCCACATTATTACCATTCATATACATTTTCCATTTGTGTTTAAAGTTTTGTTTGGTCAGGCTAGCTACACATAACTGCATAAACGTATCTGGCTGATACATGAGAAATAATTACAGCAGTAATCTTAACATATTGCAAAACAAACGTAGCAATTATTGTCTTTCCCATTCTAAAGTTATTACTAGTCATGCAACAGTATAAACCAGATGTACTGACACGTGCTGTAACAGCATCAGGCTAATGTTTCAAGACGGTCAGTGACAAGCTAAGCTAAATTATGTTTAGTCCGATATTTATATAGACATATTTATTTGATTGTTGTATTAATAGGTTTCGTCTTGTAAATGCCTTAGTTGACGCAGTATGTCTCTTCTTATTTTTCACTAGATTATTTGCCGTCTTTCAAGATATGTCTTAATACGGGATTAGATTTACCTGGTGTAATCTCTGCTGAAAAGGAGATAAGTTCGGTCAGTCATACAAACAGCCATTGTATATGTTAGATATGTTTCATAAATACGCTTATAGCCGTATGAACCGCAATACAAGAAACAAAATAATTGAATGTATTCTGCATTTCAAAATAAATATTCAACCGTTCATTCATAAAAAACACATTAATAATATTATTGCGCACACAGTACCGCCCAGCGACCTTAGATCTTAGTCGCGCGCTCGAATTTCGTTTTCAAAACATTCTCGTTTTGATCTACTTACTATTGTTATTTAGACATATTTTGAATGAATGAGCATTGAAAAAAAAAGACTTTCATGTTTGTCTGGAATTAATAGAGTTTGTTTCTCGGTTGATACAACTCAATCCTGCTTTTCTTCTTAACATGGAGTGGATTATTGGGTTGGTTCTATGCGGTAAGGAGAATAAGATTTCATTTGGAAATGTAGTGTTGAAAATACAGTACAATTTCGGTGTATATCTGGATTTCCATGACATGGGTCATGTCACGCGGATATGAAGAACTAAAAAAGTACATTTTGAGGAAATTCATGATGCATAGATTGGGGTATCTTTATCACCATTCTTATTACCAGCTATAGAAGACATACGTTTGTGCCCTGTCACTTGTATGCTCGCTGTTGGAGGGACCTTTATCATACAGTGTGTGTCTTCTATCGCTAGTCTAACATTGTATCCAATTAGTTAAAAGTTACAAATTGCAAATCAGCTGTCATGTTACAGTCCATTCAGCCAGCGGAAATAATACTTTCTCGTCATCTTTGCCTGTTGGTTTTGAAGCTTTTAGTTTCTTACCAAAATCGTCAGTTTTTTTCTTCTTGAATTTAAAGTTTTGACTGACTAGAAAAATGGTACGGTTTTGATAGATATTCAATAGCCCTTGGGCTCAATATGCTTTTCTGTGCTATTATGACAGACCCTAAATAGAAATGATCATAGTGTGAATCCAATCTTTTTGCAAATCTTTACGAATAGTTGTCCTAAATAACTGTTTAAATGATCAGAATGTTTTCCAATTACTGCGCCTCACATGTTTGCCGTGTTCATTACGATAATAAGTATTGTAATTCGGTAGACTCCTGTGTAACGTACTAAATTTGTCATTGCAGAAAGCTACACAATGAAATGGATTCTCGCGACAATCATAACGTGATCATTTGGCTTTTTCAAGGACTTATGACCCTCAGAAGCCTATTTAACTCCTTATCTGAAGGGCCTCTCGAAATATCTACCTTTGGAGCAAGTGGTTAATGAAATGTATCCCTGGTGGACGTATTCTTTCTTACAATGGTTCATTCCAGTCTTCTTGCTGGCTGAGTACTTTCGTTACAGGCCTAGGTATATAGTATATTAGTAGACATATTGTCTTACATTACAACGTGGGCACTACTACTTTGGGCTCAAGAAGTTTCGTCCATGAAACGAATGCAAGTCGTGTAATGGATGACTTGCAACAGCCGGATACGTTGTCTATTACTAGTATCTTTTCTGCAATTTCCCCCATAATTATTATCAGAAACATTGCAAGCATGACGAGAGGAATCAGTCTTTTTTCAAGATTTATAGCCTATCTTATCGGGCACTTATTGATTTATTTTGGTGTAATGGACTGTTTGGATCTAAATAGTTTTTCTTTCGTCAGTGTCTGTATCGTCTTTGTAATAACTGTAATTATTCCTAGACCATTACCTTCAAACGTTTTCCACCGAACGAATCCGATATACCCAGAACAGAGAAAGACCTTGATTCGCATAACCATACCAAACATGAAAATAAGGATAAACAAGACTCACAAAGAGGAAGCGGCAATCGTCGCCTTGTTATTTAAAAACATGATGTCAAGCAAGGTGATGTAACAACCAAGGAAAAAGAGCAAGATCAACCCAGAAATATCCAGAAAGGGACAAATGAAGAGTTGATTCACATAGTTTGTCTTCACAGATGTCGAAAATGTGAAAGTGTGGAAACAACGATATTTGATGAGATAAAGTTTCATGTGGACAGAACTCCGAAACATTTATTCCTAATTGGTTATGATCTGGTCGGTATGGTGGGCTTGGGCTTCCTGTGGAAACGTTCAAGTCGGCAACTACACTCAGCATTTGTAGAAGTCATCTCACCAGAACAGCTGAGCAGGAAAGCACACAGTGGAGCTGTGGATGTTGCTGAAACTTTACATGGTAACCTAAAAGTTCATTGTAAACCATTCCGTTTTTATCTATGCGGGGTGGGGTGGGGTGGGGGGGGGGTCTGTGTCTATGCATACTATATTCAGCTGTTGTCTCTTAACGTTAGACATTGTCTTAAAATTCGGGAATTTACTAAGTTTCACAACTTTTTATTAAACACGATTTGACATGATCATGCTTTCGTTATCTCTAAGAAAATAAGATCGTTCTCAAAGCAAGAAAAGAATTTTTTTAAAAAAGGCATTTATTTTTAAATTTCACATACGAAAATCTCTCATGATAGGAAACTGGTGATTAATTCATTAGACTTGAAAATCTTTTTAGAGATTCATATAGTACAAGGCTTCTTTAAGGAGACTTAAAAATATTAGGACTAATTTTAATGTGTGATGTCTGATGAACGTTAAAAACTATCTCTTACTGGAGAATGGCTAACGCAAAATGATCTCTAACTCAGTCTAGAAGTTTTGATCACCCTAAAACTAATTTATATTGCTTGCCTGAGCATTCATTTTGGGATTAAGATAAAAACTATATTCCTTCTTTCTGTGACATATATTTGCAGGATCAATACTTGTATTTTAGGTTGGTTTTCTTCCCATAAATTGGTCAATTAGGGGCCGTGCAGAAGTCTCGATGGCTGTTTTGTGTGGTGGTAATGCGGCCTTATTGATTGTAATGGGCAACACGACCAATATCCGGATAGCGTACGTCTCCATCATCATATTGCGAATGACATCTAACAGACTCTTTTCACTGAGCATCACACGCAAACTAAATACAGTCTGTGAACATCAACATTGTATTTAATGATTATTTTAATGTAGATATCTTGTTCATTTTTAGTAGTCTAATAATAATTCCACATAATCTGCTATTGTGTGCAGTTCTCTATCCAAGCCAGAAAAAATAACCTTCAGTGTAAAAGTTATAAACGTTTTCATTACTACTCTCTGTATGATTTTGCGGTTCCTCAAAAAAAAATACCTATTGGTTCTGCATATTGTTGGGCTCATTTGGAAACGATAAGAGCAAAATTATATTTTGCTAACCTTCTTTATCGCGCAGTTATATTGCTTTATTGTACTGAATCCTCAAGCGTTTCTGGATGATGTTTTCCACTTTCATAAAGACGGTATCAATACACCCCTAAATATTCTTCAGAGAGAATAATGTCTGAGGTTCTTTAAAGTTGTACTAGATATAGTTCGTATAAAGATATGATTTTGTTCTGAGTATTTGTCATTAACTGATTGTGCAAACAATTCCATGCTAACCATGTCGTACTGCAGGAAAACGTTTTCACTTTATAGTATAGGTTTCCACAATTGTACCTCAGAGGCAAGTCTTATAATGTGCAAAGAACAGGGATACATGGTACAGTGATTCTTATCGTGAAGTACTACACTCGTGCAATAAATTTGATGTGTAAGTGATAAAATGATATGTTGGCCTGGCGTATTTAACTACACGTGGGATCTTTTTCCCTTGGAGTGGAGTCATATATTTATAATACGTCGTTCTTAGTATGCATTACACATACTATTTTACCTCACTCAAACAAAACCTGTATGTGACATGCATATTAGCACCCATCACGAATTATTTTCTTGGTGAGCAGAAACATCGAGTAGGTTCATGTATACAGAGCGAACTCTTAATCTAGACCGATCAAAGTCCGTGCTAGCGAAATTTGTTCCCTCAACATTGTATTCAAGTATTATTTGACTTTGCTCTGTTTAGTATAATACTATAAAGGCGACTATGTATGGCTGACATTTCTCCATGAAATGTTCGTGTCTTCTTCTTTTCCCGTGATTTCTATTAGGAAAAAAATAAAAATGGTACTTACGGTACAAGATGATATTGCATCAAAGATACAGGCCCGATAAAAAAACTGCAACTTTGCATTCGACATACGTATGTTGTTCTTGTTGTCTTAAGCGTAGCACATTTTAATACTGATTGCAGCGTTTTATGTAACCTGTTACAAAATTATTTGGTCCATCTTGGTTAACTATTATTTTAAATATATATTTATTATTTATATATAAGGTTATAAATATATGCGTGAAGACTGCTTGTGTATTTTTTTAAAAGCAAACTCTTTTTCTTACCAGTTCTCATTGAAATGTCTTAGTTCGAAGACTTCGTTGCCTCTTATATTACCACTCTATGCAATAGCTGTTTATTTATTGCCAACTTGTTCCTCATATATTCTGATAATTTTGTAATTACCATAAGATGTTTCTTTCAATTAGAGTCTCTATCTATGTCATTTTAATTTTAATTGATCTCTTTACCCTCGCCACCTTTTATTTTTCCAGTTGTTTCTCACAGATCAATAGAAGCTCTTGATTTCATTCTTTATCACTGAAAATCTTGAGAAGAAATCATATATACTGTTTCACTTGCTTATAACAGAGATTATTTCAGGATATTTTATATTGTACTGTAAATCATATTTTCCTTAATACCTTTTCTTACAATGCCTACGAAAGGGACACATGTACATATGTACGTGTTCGCGCTGAAAACAACTCAGATATTGAGACATATATGCATATTGAAATTGTTTGAAGATAGGTGAATTCATACCACAAACAGCTTATCAATACCATTAGAGGTTCGGATGAGGATTTATGGAACAATCTTTGGTAATTTGCAACCTCTTTGACCAAATCTATCTAAATCTATTATTTGTTTTTGCAAGTTAACATTAAGGCTATTATCGGGAAAATATCTTAACTTCTCTAACTATTGGCATTTTAGAAAATATATTGCTTTGACTTTGCAACAACCGGTTTTATTAAATCTGAAGATGATTGACCTTTCTCTGCCCTGTGCATTTTGCAAACTCAGTCAGTTTAAGTAGGTTTTGCTGTTATAGTGCCCTCAGCGGTGGAAGCTGAGTACATCACATGTGAAGCTGCATGATATATGGTTAAGTGTTTGTTTATATCCCGAGGGACAGCACGACTGATGAGACACTGCAAGGTTAGCTTTGTTAGAGTTCAGCATCCGGGAAAAAATAATAACATACTCCATGAATGTTGCTGCAGGCCACATTTAGTGACTTCATTATATAGAAATAAAACATAATTCAAGTCAAAAAGTATACAAATGCACATCAAAGTTACTGCTCTAATTGCACAACTTCTCTATGCACACTTCAAACATTCTTTAGGCTTACTTTATATGCATAATGAACCTCAAGTGCTTGAAATTTTGGGTTCTGACCGACACCACACACAGAAGTGCTAGTACATCTAGTGCTCTCTTTGTAGCCCAATATGAAAAAGGGGTTGGCGAAATACCCGAAGCTATCAAGCGAAGCAAACACCCATGGAAGGAACATATAAGCATAACAAGATAAGATAATACTTGTTTATTTAGACTACTTAGTCCATAAATGTAAATTAAAATATAGTGAAAAAACATTGTAAACGTGAAAGAACATATATGTCGTACGTACAATTATACAGATAATGCAGAATTGTACACCTCATATCACGTAAAGGGTCACCTGGGTGTACTACATGTCGCAGAACGCCACTGGAAGAATGTTTTTGCAAGATGGTCACACGTTCAATGAACCCATGTGAAGTGAAAGGCTCTTCAGTGAACCCATTTTAAGAGCAGTGCCAGTATGATGTGGACATCTGTATAGGTCTGTGCACCAACAAGACCTGGAAGAAGAATTGGAAAGCAGAACACTGCCATTAATGTGATATGATGACGTGTACACCAACGGAAGTCTGCACTAAATCACAGACTGAAAATTCTATCGTTCAGGCGTATATATTTATTAAAGGCATCGGACTTCCACCGACCCAGTACTATAATAAGAATGTCTGAGACACCCTGCTTAGTACCAGCTGAGACTGCCCCTATCCTGAATCTATGAGATTTGAATAATTGAGGGTTAGAATCGTATTTCAGGAGCGCTTTGCGCAAGGCTTGATTGAACTCTTGAGTGTTTGTAATGTGTAAAATGAAAAACTAAACCATCCTCACTGATCGGAATTTGAGAGAAATGAAGCACGTTTGGTTTGCTGCAACCAGGTTGTCTGGTGGTTATTTCTTCTACCCGGTGCAAATATGGAATGCAAGAAGAAACATAGACTTAAATAGAGCCGCACGAAAGGTATTGTGGGTAAATGTCTGCAGGACTAGAACGAGTTTGTTTACCATACATTTATTGATTGGCAGTCTGGCATATGTGTGCGGTAAATGTTTATGACGCGTTTGCAGTAGCTTTTGAAGAAGAAAGGAATTGGTTGGATCAGGGATATTTTTTTAGTTTGTGCACATAGTCAATAGCCGAGACATAGGTAGATATGGTTGATGGTGCATGGTGTATTTAAAAAAGATACGATATAAAAAGTACCAAATCGGTACTTGAAACCGGAAAAGTGCTATGGGGTTTTAAAGCGGTTGAAAACTTGATGTCATGTTTCCAACTGCGCCTGTAAGGTTCTACCGAATATGGAGAAAGAGCACTTTCTAATAACATGGACAATTGTCATTGGTATATGGAGAACATGCCCTAGGATAACTCGCCCCAACGTATATGGAGAAGTCGCCCAAATGCATCTAATGATTTGCTATGCTATTTACAGATTAAAACTTCTATCAGTCAAAGTAGCATAGATTATTGAGAACTAATGATTATTTTTTTTTACATTACTTCATTAATCATGCTTAAGATATATCCATTGTTAACGGAATTTTAGAAATTAAGTACGCAACATAAGAAGCACAGCTCACATTATGAATGAAGCATATAATATGCATCGTTTCAGTTTTACTTTATATGTACATGAAAGCTATGATGTATATCCCACGATAATTGTCTGCATTGAACAACGATTTAATAGATAAAATGGTAAAGAGTGTAATAATATAGATCTGATACGTACATTTTGTCAAGTGAAATGAGCAAGTTGTTACGTATATCTGATTTAATATATATATATATATATATATATATATATATATATATATATATATATATATATATATATATATATATATATTTAATAGTTTGTTTGTTTGTCGGTTTTAAATTTTTATTTTTCTTACATGCTATTGTAATGTAAATTTATTCACTGGAGATGGTACTTTTTCATATATTTGTTTGACCTTGACTGATAGTTTATAAACAACAGGTGTTGATCTAAATTCTGACCTGGATTCAGAATTAGTTAACAATTGTTTTTTTTAATGATTGGTTGTTGTTAAGGTCATGATGGGACTACTTGGGTTAAGAAGTAAACACTTCTTTTATTCTGGGAATACAATCATTGGTCTAATCAAGGCCATATTGTGTGTATGTGATATAAACATGACCATGTGATCCCCTCTGATTTCGCAACTTGGGGGAATTTCGAAACTGTGTCTTATGATACAATATAATCTTTGTTTTGAGATGGATGTCTCAGTTTTTGGGCGTTTTCAAAATGATGTCAAGTTAGTTTGTTGTAGCCAGATTTTAAGTTTTAATTATCTTCAGATCATTTTGGATTTCAAAAGGATTAATTCTTTATTCTCTGCAAATATTTGAAGAGTGCTTACACAGGTATTGGAAAGACATTGCTTACAAATTTAATTTTATTTCCATCACCGGAGTACCATTATTTGCATTTCTACAAGGAACTGTAGATAGCACATTACTGACTACATCATAAATCATCGCCATAAATCTTAGATTTTCCATCAGGATTCAAACTTGAAAATATTAGAACATTTATTACTAGGACTTTTGCAATTTATTTCGTGAATTATTCTTAGATTCTTTTTGGATTTGATTCTTGAAACTGTAAGTTCTTCTCCTTTTCACGTTTTTACCAAATGTTACAAGAATAAAATTATTTGTTAAATCTTAAAACGCTTGTTGTTTTCACTATTTCTGTGTTACCGTTTATTCGAGCCCAAACACGTAACAAAGTGTAAAGTTGAGTAACTATTAAAACAATTTTCCAATATTCCTATTCAATAGTGAAGACATCTATATAGCTACTAGTGTAGAAATTATGAGGCATAATACAAGTAATAAATGATTATTTATGGTTCGGTAGACATTTCAACGCTTGATGAAGCTCTAGGATATATACTTGACTGTACTACATTATGTCCCTCACGATTGTTTTTGTTTCTTTGCTTTGTTTCATTGTTTCGAGCATAAATTAATACTATTGAAACCAAATGTTGAAAATACTGTAAAGAATTCCCTGTATTCTTAACAGTTAGATGGGATCAGGAGAATGGGAATATGATAAGGTGCCACCCACCAGAAACTAGGCATTCCCAAAGCAAAAATAAATAAAAATTCGCATTTCTACATATATTGTTTTTGTTATAGTTATTTTTGTTGAAGCGTATGGTTCAGTTTAATGTGTACCTAATTTTGTTTAATTATTTACGAAATTATACAATCCCTGTCTTAAACTTTTTTGTACAACGTAGATGCAGTGAAGAAGTGTATATTTCCATTTATGTTTATGTAAATTTTATTTTAAGCATAAAAGAAAACTTTCCTAGTTTCACCAGTGCTAAAAATAAACAATGTATATGGTACTGCTAACTTCCATTGTTAGTGTATAATGCACCTCGATGTTCTGATTAGCGGATATAGCAATCACATGATTGATGTTGGAAAAAAATAATTATCAATATATAGTATATATGTAAAATTCACAATGAATCAAAATTATATTTTTTTCTAAAATGCATTCTTATAAGATGTTTGAATTATGCAATAAATGGGATAAAGATATTTATGTACACAACACTTCATAAAAGGTTGAAAAATCATAGTGATTGTATTATTGTATTCTTTATTTGCTTATGATAATAACAAGCAAATAAAATAGGTACTGAAATGTTGTTTATAATACTGATTCATCTGTATATTGTTGAAGATTGAATTTGATCTCTATGCATTATGCAGTAAAGTGTCCATTTTGTATTTTTGTTTATATTTGTTCTTTTATATTGCTAACATTTGTTTCCAACTATCAAACTTCTTCGTGTGAACAAGTTCTTTATACTGTTTTTACAACGGATAGCTGAAGAATCTTTGAATTGCATTACATGTTTTCTTTTAATGCTGATTTTCATTTTGATTTCGTTGAATATTTGCCAGAAGAGTAACCAGTTTACTACGTTTCTGAAAGAACATAAACTACCTTTCTACTTTCAGTTCAACATATATGGTGGATATTTTGTTATTTCCTCCATTTTCTTACGGAGGCCATCTATATATCTATCTATCTATTATCTATCTATATATCTATCTATCTATCTACCGATTGAACTATCTATCCATCTATCTTTCTATCTATCTACCTATCTATCTATCTTTCTATCGACCTATCTCTCTCTCTCTCTCTCTCTCTCTCTCTCTCTCTCTCTCTCTCTCTCTCTCTCTATATATATATATATATATATATATATATATATAGATAGATAGATAGATAGATAGATAGATAGATATAGATAGATAGATAGATGTGTAAGTGTGTGCGCGCGTGTGTGTGAGCAAGGTTAGGTTCTTTAATTATATTTGATTAAATAACAAAATAACATGACACAAATCAGGTAGACCATACTATTTCCAAAGGAAAATCCAAGGTCCTGAAATCAGATCGAACTAAACAAATATGCTAACAAAATGACATTAATCAAGTTGGCCCAACCTCCTACCTTCAATTACGATCAAAGTCAAGCATATAATACAAATTAAATATACATAACAATACTGGCTGCTATAACACGTGGAGATAACTCAACGTCGCCTAGGAAAAAGGTCACAGTCATTGCTCAGTAGATTATATCAAGTATAAACAAACGATATATATAATTTAAATAATTAAACATGCATATAATGCATCACTGATTTTACATAAAAGCGTCATACGTGCAACGCATGTAGGATTCATTTATTATAGCCACCAGCAATAGAGAAAAGAAAGTTTGATACATTGAATTTTGCTACATCAAGAAGCAGAAACGTTTTTACTTTACCGTGCAAGCAATTGGTGGTATAAGGAGATATGAGGATGGCGGCTGTCATGATGTTAAGATGACTATTATCAACACACCAGTTAAAGATGCGAGGTAAGTAAGATCGTTAAAAGAGTGTAGGTGGAAGTTTAATCAGGTGATACCATTGTTTGAAGTGCTGATTGCTACTGCTACCCTGCCAATGACTACATATTAGACCCAGAGATTACATCATGATTCATGAAATCGGAAATAAAAGCGTTATCTTTAACATTTGCCTTAAGGTACAGATAGAAAATATTACAGAAGAAGGGACACCCGCCCTACTTATCGGACAGCCGAACAGAAGTGGAAGTGTTTTCTGATAACCTTAAGGAACTCGTTGCTAAGGTTATAGCTAAGTTCTAAGTGCGACTGGAAAAGTGCACAAACAATGGCTCAAGTTGGCGGCTTGTTAGATAGGTCGAGGAGAAAGTTCTACATTTCACAGTTTGGAGGCAAAGACATATACACGCACCAAAGTTAATCCTCAATGGACCTTTCATAAACGTAGAAAACTAAGATATTACCCTGCCAATGAAAATATATTATACCCAGAAATTGCATCTAAATATTGAGAAACTAGCCATTTGACGCGCGTAAGTTTATATTTCTTAAAGTTTGAAAACCGCAGATCCACTATGACCGTTAGTAGTTGGGATAATGCTCCTTACCCTAATAATATCTCCGATAATGCTCTGGATAACACAGACAACTTTTGCTGCTGTCGGACAAAGACAATCAAACTTTCCTATGGGCCAAAAAGGGATGAAGTGGTATAGAATGTACGTCGTCACCCCGAACACGGACAGCCAAGCATTATATGATGTTCTGCGCAGATTAGGTACAGCCAATGTTCTTTTATATGTACTGTGGCCAGAGGACATTGGACGACAGCCCAGTGAAAACACCTTTGAGGTGGCTGCAAAATCAAGCGCGGCATTAACCTTACTAGGTCCGTCGTGGCAGAGAAGAATATGCTAAAACAATCTGGCATCTTTCCATTTTTAGCTTTCAAACCTTTCACTGTGAATTCTGCCAAGGAGGTGGCGACACCAGCCCACGCGGATGCCGGTGAGACGGCTGTCCTTTGTATGGATGGCACAGCCGATCATGTCGCTGTTCAAACGATCACGGAATATGCCACCGGTCGAAGGTAAAGAGAAGTCTCTCTAACACTGGCATGCTATGGCTCTCCAGCTCCCAGAAGTACTATGTTGTTGTTGTTGTTGTTGTTGTTGGGTTTAATGCCGATATTCAGCACACAATAAGCTAAGCGTATTAATGGTGGATGAAGCAACTGGAAAACTTTCTCACACACTCACGTTAGCCGAATCCTAGACTCGAACCAAAACAGACAGAGGTGAGATGGAAGTGATCCGTAACGGAGAGCGCTTTAGACCATTCGGCCATTCCGGACCCGCAGAAGCACTATAAGGACGTATGCATACGTTACTAGTTGGAGAAACTGGTGGCTTGAAAGGTAAACTAGTATTAGGGGCCGGAATTCAATCAACCGATTATTATAAAAAATGGAATCGCTTTTTAAAGTCCAAGAGGATATTTAAAAGGTAGAGCAGCGATTAGTAAGCTCGCAGATGCAGCAAATGTTACACGTTCTTTTGCAGCAAAATGGTTCGCACGACAGGCAATATGGCAAATGCACCTAACACCACCTAAAACAATTCCACATGCACATTTCATTTTTACCATATGCTACTATTAAAATTGGAAGACGTCATTTAACATACAAATACGCCTTAGCTGTCGTTGACGTTGCAAGTATATATAGGGAAGCAAATGCATTATCAACTAAAACAGCAACTGAGGTTTCTTCTGCTTTTGAGCGAAGTTATCAGCGAGGATATTTACGATGGCCACAACTATTACAGGTTGATCCTGTCAAGGAATTTCTAGGTGCAATATCATCTCTGATGACAAAACATAATGTCACAATTAAACGAGGACATGCTGCAATTCATCGTGATCAGGGAATTGTTGAACGATTTAATCGAAAATCTGCTGAGCGGTTATTTGGATATAAAAATGGAAAGGAAATCATTCAGATCGATGAGATCTCGCGAATGGGTTGCAAGATTACCAAATGTGATAGCTGCGTTAAATAATGAAATTTATCGACAAACTGCCATGAAACCCGTTAATGCAATTATAAAAAATAACACATACCAATACAGCGACGTGAATTTCAAAACAACCAGTATTAGGTAATGTTACTGTCAGGATTTAAATGAACCCGGTGAACTTCAAAGCGGTAAAAAAAAGAGCGACTGGTCCTATTTAGAGTACTACAACACATGCAATTTTAAGCGTGGTAAGATCCATGGGTAGAGATGAGCCTACATATTAGATTAACTTGCTCCTCAACATGGACTTGTACGCGAGAATTACATGTAAATCCTGAAGACACACGATTACACCGCATTCAGTTTTCTACACTAGACGTCGAATATATTCACGAAATAATTTCTTCGATTATTATTTGAATACTGCCACAACATTACTGTGTTACAGCTCGCACAATGATTATTTTCTTGTTGTTTTAACGTCATGATAAATTTAGCATCGAGATCAAATTCGCTTACATTTGTTGTCAAACTGTTTATAATCATAACTAATTTTTCTTACTATATCATTGTCAATGACATCGCTATTACCAGCAGTTTCTGTAAAATCTGTGTCAATTCACCGCAGCTGAGATATTTGTCTGACACGAGATCCTGTGATAAACTAATTTTGACATTTCAATACGATCATCGACTATCCAAACCCTTGTATCAGAGGTGGTTAATCCTTATGATGAAGGAATTGTCATTTCGTATCCTATCTGTCATGGAGTTTTTTCCAGTTAACGCGCTCTCAACAGCATTGACATGAATTAAGACAACATCATTTAATACAAGATTTGATTTTGTTTGTCTGATGATCTTGTATATGAACGTCGATATTCCGTCGTCGCGTATCGACCGGTCGCTAACACAATGGTACAGGTAGATTTGAAAAAACATTCTTTAGGTAACAAATAATTGTTGTTGAAGTGTATCACGAACAATCATTCTACTTGCAACTATCAAATAATTTGGCCTCCATAAATTCCAGAAAAGTTCTGAAATTATTTCATTCATTATTTCACATTGAATTTTATTCGGTTGTAGTCTAATTAGTTTCCTAGACTCTCTCAATTCTGGATCAGGAGATCTATGATCATCAATCATGTCTTTATATTAATTGACAAAATTCCTCAGCTATCCATGTGGAGACAATCCAACAAAAGGTGGTGGATGACCATGATCGCCACACATTATTAATACATCTACAACTATATCAAAATTCCGAAATGATTCAATCACACGAGTTTTTTTTTACACGAAACTCCAGGTCCATTGACAAAAAAGGTCATATTTCTGGGCACAGTATCATATACCGATGCGCATATGACAATTTTAATATATTGCTAATAAACACATTTAATTTCAACGTTGGCGCATTCAGAATAATTAAATATATTTTCTTGTTTTATTCTCCATTCACCCCATGAAGCATAAGTGCCGATATGTGGTTGTTCTAGCAACCCTGTTTTTTGTATTGAGATAATATGAATCCATAGCGACTCTCACAGCAAACGCAGAAAGCCTATTTATCGTTGATAACAAAGGTATCGAAAAGTACTCGAGCATTGAAGATCTTAAATGAGTAAAACTGTGGTGACTCACTATCAATATAGTTCACAATTGTACCTATTTTAGTTCCGTCTAATAAATTAGCATTATTTACAAACGTATTTCTATTCGTTGTATTAGCAATTATAAAATCTAGTTCAGCATCATCTATAATCAATCTTGTACAATGTCGTTTATGATTATATGATCTTCTTTGTTTGAATTAATCGATTATTATTATGCCAAGATCTTTTGCGATTTTATTCTCAAAATCAGTTATATCGGGATTTTCATCATCGAACTATTTCTTTTGTTCTAGTAACCAAACGTTTTCGGCGAACGATATGATATAATTGTTCCATTTACTGTTAACAATAATATTTTTTTTCATCGAGCATATACCGTAATAATACTGTTAGTGCCCACATTTATTTCTGAAAATGTTTGCCAAACCAGACATAATAAATAGGAAGAAGATTTTCGGCAAACTTAAATGACTCGATGCAAGCGAATCCAGACAAATGAAAATCTGGTAATGTTCCATTTATGATACTCTGGTCATCTGGTGTGGGGGATGTCCAAATTGCTCAAAATACATAGAACACTCTCCCATACCAAGAAAACGTCCTGGATTACATGCACCCATATCAAATGAAATAATATCCTTGTAATCGTATTTAGTATTCCATAATCCACCGTGTCCATATTCGACAAAACTGTATTTCTTCAAGAAAATCCAATCGTGTTGGTTTCCACGAATTGTTCTCTCTAGCAAAACGAGCAGCAACTGATGGAACGGTAAAACAATTACTGAATAACTGTTCAGCATCCTCATGTGTATATTTCAACGCAAGAATTTACATTTCTTCTTGGATAGATTCTGTACGATAAATATCTGTATTAGGCCGTACAAACTGATCATATTTTCCATTCTACTGAACTTTGAAACAGCCACAGGGATATAGGATAGTTTTTACCGATTTCGTTAACAAAATCAAATACATCTTCTTGAGAAAAATTAAAAAATCGATTCCGTTTCAATATTGTTACTGCATATTATGATCAATACTTTCAATCGAAGATTTATACTTTGATTCGTATAAAATCTTTCCGGTTATCGTTCTTTTAATTTCTTTCCTACCTCAGCGACGTCTTTGACAGATGCTCGTGTATCTTTAACTATTTCTCCTCACTCGTTTATTATTTTCCGTCTTTTATCCGTTAAACCATTTCCACGTATCGCATTTGTAAAATATTCCATTACTCGGTCGGCTACACAATGTTTTGGAGAAAATTTAATCGGTTTTTAGATTATTCACGCTGGTTTTATCATTCATAGGATAAATTACATAAATAACCGTAGTTACAGGGTACGTTCTTTTAGGATATAGTTTTTCAGTACCAGTCAACATTCGTGGTTGGCAATTTTTACTTAATACGGCAAGTTCTCATTATAAATTACAGTTTGACGTGTGTCACCAAAAACCCAAGTATTTATTTCTGCTAATAAATAAACTTTTCTCTGAAAAATATATTTGATCGTCGAGATAATTAATAATCTCGCTTGTCTTTCATTGTAGCATCAACGACTTTGTCGAAACCAATATTTTGAACATAAACCACACTTGAGACGCACCAACATTGCTAACTTCTATCATGGCGTCATAAATAGTTTAGGACCGTAGTTTAGGAGAGTGAGTTTAGGACCGTAACCGTGTTTGAAGTGTCGTGTTGGAGCAGAGGAAAAACACAGTTGTGTGTGCAACGTGGTGGTAACAAATATAGAGAGCTGCAAAAATATCACGACAATATAAATAATACTGATAATAATGACAAAGTCATACAAAATGTGAAAGATTATCCAGCTATATTTTAAAAATAATAATTTAGAGAAATCATTATTTTAAGAAATGATAATATGATACAAATGAAGTAAAATGATTTTATGAAACATCCTATCATCAACAGTTACGAGGCATCTCGTGATGGTATCATCTATCACTGTCGACTAAAAAGACCTTTAGTGGGTTATAATAATAATGTGTCTATCTAAGATATATTGCTAGGACATAAATATATTTCTGTCATATTTTTATTTTCGAATGTTTCATTCAACTCTGGAAGATGGTCTTGTGATCGATCATATTGATTCAAACAAGAAAAAAATAACTTTTGTAATATGCGAGCTGTTACACACAGTCAGAATTGCAGATTTGGAAATACTGGCTGTAAGAATAATAGAGCGAAATCAGTTATATCTACAAATGAATAGACAATATAATTTCAATCGAGATATGCATCTGTTACATATTTTGTTATTTGCAGGTCTTCAAAACATTATGTCGCAAACAAAATATATAGATTTACTTTTTTGTAGAAATATAAACACAAGATAAGTTTTCATTATTCTTGAAGGAAGACAACTCTGTCAAGCTAAGATATATCCAGTAGTTTTATGCTAATAATCTTCTACATTACTATTGATGTAATTTTATTTGTTGTGTTATTATACTCATTGTCATTATACTCATCGTGAGAACAGTTATTTTTTAAAAATCTAATGCTTCTGTCGTTGGTGGGGAAATTATAATAAGCATATATATTTGTATTTAGGATAGTTCCCCCAGTTGCAAAGTGTACTGGTATTTTTGTGTGTCTAAAATGACGTAATACAACGAACTTTATAGTTTTATTATTTTTATTAATTATTAACCATTTATGTGATAATTGATATCAGTGGAGTAACATAATTTTATAATAGTTCACATTAGTAGAAAGGTATATTTACTTTCTAACTTAAGGCACAAAATAGGTCACAAACCCACTAACATATACAATACAGTTCAGCTATTTCAAGATGTTTCTGTTATACAGAAATATTTCAAATCTGACTTTGTTAAGGGCTGAAATAAATACAACATACAATCATTTTAATACGATCTGGAAAAATCAAATCCGTAGCTTTCCAAGGAAAATTAAGTATAGTTAACTTTATAATAATTTCTGAAACATATACCAGTAAGTTTAGAACATAACGCAGTGGTAGTGAGCTGATTCTCCTACTTGGTGGTCGGCGTTCGAGTCTTTTGACTGACATACTGCCGGCTGTTGCAATAATCGCCGTTTTCCTACATAAAATGGGGGCTCCAGCCCAGGGACATTTCATGTGCACCCCCCTCAACATGTCGAACAACGTGGCGAATGCTTTTTTGCAATCTCCCCCTGTTTTGATATTGGGGTGTGTCCATAAAATTGAAAGGCATAGACAACCTTCCGAATATTCTAAAATTTTGTTTCGTTTAGAAGATTCGCTGGGGGTATGTCTTGGAAATAATTTGTGGAGCCTACAAAAATAAATCTTAGCGTTATTGGCGGGCAGAAGATGCCGAAAAGACCATAAAACAGATCTACGGAAGGCACAAAGGTCAATGAATGATGCTACGGTTTATTTTTTGATTTTGTATTTTAAATATTTACATACCATATAATGAATTGCTAAAATAGCAATGATATTATTTCTGCAATAAAAAATAAAATAAATTCAACTCGATCCAGAAAAAAATTATTTATGATTTTGAATGATTGCAAACACGTAAACCTGAAGAAAGAAATACACTACCAGCACAGAACATATTTGTAAAACTCATCCAACAACCTAAGTTCCAATCTTTGGCTACTGTGAAAGATGCAGAGGTTAAAAAGTTTCGTATCTCTCAAACGTGATCGAAAAAATTAGATCAGACTTAGCTCAAAAATGCAAAACGAAATAAATTAACACCCGCGTGGGGCAGTTAAAAATATGTATGTCTGATCGTGAAAATGAAAATAGTAAAGGGGATTTGAAAGTGAAAAATAGTTACGAAAATGAAAATAATAAAGAGGATTTTGTAAATGATAGTTACGGCAATGTCGTGGTTAAATATATACTGACTTTTAATCTACCTAAGAAATAAAAAACAAAATTTGACTTAAGCTGTATCTTACTTCATGGTAAAATATCAATCTGAAGAATTAGACAATATTTTAAGGTGATCTAATTCAATACAAGAATATGCATATTTCATGATCGGATCACTAAGGCACGTGATCATAATAATAAGTTCTCACTGAACTTCATTTACTTGTTCTTTCGTCTACAAATTTTTCATTGCCGTACTTGTCAATGATTATATTAACGCTAAATTTGTCTGTATTGATTAAATAATTAATTGTAAAACACGCTACATGAATAAACAATCGTTAAGATGTAGCAATATCAACAACTTTTTCACGTTGCAAATTTGTGATAAGGTTAATACCACTAGACGTATTTTTATTTCTAAAATTAATTGGTTCTGAGATCGTAATTGTTTTGTCGTTCTGATTGTGAAGGAAGTTGATAAAAAGGTTCTAGCTGGGGAGATTGGGGCTGTCGTTGTTGAAGTTGTGACTCCAAATAAAATATGTTTATCTCGTCCATGTATTTATTATATACTTCATCATTACTTCTAACCTTTTCTTTGTTATAATACACATGATATAGCCATTTAAAATAACTATCATTTTTATTTTAACATCCTAAGGTTTAAAAATTTCAGACTTTCGAAACTGGTTATCACTTGCAACACGAAAAAAATCTTTCTCTTTAACTTAGTTAAGATCTTCGATACGACCTTCTTTAAACTTATCAATCAAATCAACATTTTCTTTTCTTACTTTTTGTTTAGGTGCAAGATCTTATTTTACATCGGCTATTTCAGTATGAATTTTGCCAATACCCTCAAGTATTTATTTCTCTGTGGGAGGAGGTTGAGCAGCAGCTATTTCAATTGGAAGATCTCTTTAAAACAAATTTTGTTTAGTTCTTCTTGCTATATTTTCAGTTTGCTCAACAGTTTGTTTTACTAATGAAAGAAAACCTTTAGTAGATTCTGCAATTCATTCAGTAACCTTTGTAACAGGTTTAAAATGATTTGTCTGCACCTTCTGCATATTCAACTTGTTATTGTTGACGTTCTTGAAGTTTTTACCTATGAGAATCACGAGCAAGCAAACACTTTTAGATTGCTTCTAATCTTTCTCGAGCTAATCTAGTTGTGTAAAACCGGTGTCGTTGTTGATATAATAATGATTCAATTATGGTAGCAGAAAGGGTGCGACCTTAATGAAACGTCGGGTGGATAACCAAACCACTCATACAAATTTAGAAAACACAAACGACAAAGATAAAGTAAAAACATTAATATTCTAACACAGAGAAACTCTCGGCTTCCATTTGGCGTTAGCGACCTTATTTTTTCGTTTTCGTAGGAAGCTTTATTTTTGAAAAATGAAATTTCAGCAAAAAGGTATGATCACCCTCTCTGCTGCTTACATACATACCTACCTACATACATACATACATACATACATGCATACATACATACATACGTACTTACGTACATACATACATACATTGGCAAAGTGGTTTACCGATCACATCCATCTCACTTCCTGCCGCAGGGGTTCGAGTCTCGGTATAAGACAATAAAGGTATGTGAGAAAGTTGCCAGTAGCTTCCCGTGGGTTAATTTTTCTTACCTGGGTTTGCCCGTTGTTCCTCCACCAGCTCTACTAGTCGCCATTTGTAGACTATCATCCGTTAAGCACCAAAGAACAACATACATACATACATACATACATACGTACATACATGCATGAAAGCATGCATACATACATGCATGCATGCATACATACATACATGCATACATATATACATACATACATACACACACACAGACACACACACATACACATACATACATACATACATACATACATACATACATACATACATACATACATACACACACACAGACACACACACACATACACATACATACATACATACATACATACATTATGTAAAGCATCTATGCCTTTCAGCTATGGTGCATTATCATAGATTCAATGAAAAGAGAGGACAATTGTATTTCAAATAATTTTAATCACTTTAAAGGTTTCTTCATTGTTTCATCTTTATTGAGGCACATTTATCTTACAAAATCCAGCATTAATGATGTGGTATCTATCTCTGAAACAAAGAAAGGGACGTGTTACAATTTAAACACGGTACTGATAGATATAATGTTATAATTTTGCCACTCATAGTGTGTATATCATTATTTGGGCGCGCAACTTTAAGTCGCAACATTTTCAGTCCAAGCTGTAGTATGAATACTGTAGAAAGAGGAAATTTAAATGTTACATGTTGTAACAAGTACCGATTTGGGCCTCATAACAGCCTTTAGGGTCTTAATGGGAATATAACATGATAGAGCCATAATGGCCTCAAATGGGAAATATGGAAGAGCCTCTATGGACTCGAAAGGGTTTATAGTCTCTATAGGGTTCATAGCCTCTAAACAATAACAGTGATACAAGGGGCTAACTTCAATGGGAATGTGACTTTGTAACAGTGTTAGAGTTGACCTCAATACACTCTGCTCTATGTACGTACGGAAACTCCTATGGGAAAGGAGTCTATAGTGGTTGACAAAGGATTGAGTTTATTGCCTTAAAAAGGGTTGATGAAGCAAAACTATTCATGGAGACAAAGTGGAATGGGTTACCGTTTTATTGTGAAGTTAAACACACCCACACATTTTACTGCTTTGAGCGAAGGGACAGTACTCTAGTCTCGAGACGAATGGTGTGTGTGTGTGTGTCTGTGTGTGTGTGCGTGTGTGTTTTGTGTGTGTGTGTGTGTTTCTGTGTTTGTGTGAGTGTGTGTGCGTGTGTGTGTACGAGAGAGAGAGAGAGAGAGATTTTAGAAAAGAGTAAAAGAGAGAAACGATGGCCACCATGTTGGTTGTGTTATTTTTTAAAAATTATAGGAAAAGGTAAAATGAACATGATGTTACCCTGAGTTTCTGAAGACCACAATGCATTCTATGTGCGAAATGCCATGAGTATTTGTTTGCAATCATCAATCTCATGCAATTGTTGTTTTCATATCTATTGTTTCATACCCTTTTGCTTTATACTCACTCCCAACGTTAAGATATCGTGTTTTACAGCACACGCATTAGGCAACAAACAATGCTACATTCGTCTAAAACCATAGACCAAAGAACAATAATAACACGTCTTGTTCTACAGAAAGTCTGTAACGGACTAATTGAAAATAGAGAATATATTGTTGCAGTTTGTCTGTACGCACGTTTTGGCTTTAGAATGAGAGTGTAGACTAGGACGGGTCATTCAAAATACAATAAGACCGATAAGTATCCAGTCATTCTTAAATGATGTGTGTTTGTTTTTGTTTTCTTTCTTTTTCGTTCTACAAAAAGTAAGCTGTGATATTTGACAAACACATTCACAATTTAACTCAAGATTTATATTTATCTATGGAGTAAATAGCGTTCGACACTTTTTAAAGCTATAATTATTTGAAAAATTACAAAACAAACATAATTATTGACCACATTTTGGAAGGTATCTTAAAAGGGACGATATGCCATTTGGTTTTCAATGGAATCGTTTCATCAGATACTTGGTGTGTGTGTTTGTTTGTGTGTCCATGAAATGTTTTACCCACTTTTAAATTAAGAAACAGAGAATTTACATTAGGATGGAGAGAGCATGAGGGAGGAAGAAAGTGATAATATTTTATTCCAACTATTAAAATTAGTACGGCACTTACATTTTCGTGTCATATTATCCTGAAGACATTTTGTCTTAAAAACAACTCACTTGGAAACTCACATTAATTGGAGAAATCCATTTGTTTTGGTATAATATCACGACAGCGAACTGAAGATATAGTCGCCTAAAATCATTCATTGTCCAAAAGTTTTCGCAAAAAAAATTACATCCAAGCACTCCGCGATGTATTTTGCAATAAGACTGTCGCAGTTTCTATTGGTCACAAATTATACGATTGTTTGTTCTTCTGAACCTGCTTATAAAGAGCGACGCGTCGTTTTGCTCTAAGGCAGTGTAGCAAAATAATTCCTATGCTCAAGCGTTTTTACCATTGCAGGGCTGATTGAAGTGAGTTTGAATTTTTCACTCTTGTTGTGTTTGCCCAATACTTCAACGTTTGCGTAAAAGACTAAGAAAAGAATGACAGCCAAAGGATTAGAAGAATTTGATTACTAAAGGAAATGATGTACCGACGTTCTTGCGAATGTTCCAAGTCAGAACTTGATCTGTTAACCATGATGACGATGCAAACTTCCCAAGAATTGCATCTAGTCTCGTCCTTTTCAACCTCAACCCTTATGGAATTTAAAATCAAAGGAAAGACCGAATACTTCATCGGTCTGAAAAGCAGTTATTTGTACCCAAAAGTCAAATATCACAAGGTTGAAAATAGATACTAAAGTAGCACCAGTCATCTTATTTCTTGCTTTTATTGTTCAGCGAAGTGGATCTGTTCCTGGAAACTAGTCAGCAGCGTCCTAAAAACGTACCCTCAACAAGCTTACCTAGCAAATCTGTTGATGTACGGAACAGACTTAGAGCAGAACGACAGCCATGTAACCAATACGACGAGTGGAAATGAAAACTTACTCCATTTCCGCTTGACTCCGATCCGAGATCGAATATCAGCTTTTCCGAGGACAAATATCCAAACGTTTACTCATCGGCATCATCAGGACTGCAGCCTTCAACGGAGCCCACGACCAAAATACTCTCCAGTTTAAACGCTACATTGTGTCCAAGACAGAAGTAAGTCGAGATGGCAGACCTTTTGTAACAGACCCTTCGAAACAACCTTTGAGCAGAACAATTACTTTAGATATTCCTTGTCTAAATTAAACCCACCAGACAGTTAATCACCAAGAGAAGTCACGGCGTTTGGTACGGTTCTGCAGGACGATAGGCTTTGTGGGCTGTTGATATCACTTCAGACCAAGGCAGCGACGAGGGACACTATAACATCCGGTCAACTTCTTGTGGAACTTCAAGCTCTGATCAGCACGATACACGTCATCTTGTAAGCTTAATTGGGATATACTCTGGAAATCAGCAGGTTTGGAAAAGTCGTTCCAGACAATTTGAACAAAGATGGAATACGAGCAATCGCTGGTGATAGCGGACGCGAATGTCTTTGAGCCATAACAACAAGAAAATACTACAGACGAAAACGACACAGCGACTGTCATAATGTTGAGATCGCCAGAACAAGAATATTTATTCTCCTAATTCGTTAAGTATCTGGCTGAAATAATTAAAGGTTTGACTCACAAACATTTTTCTTTGGATGTCAAAACGATAATCTTATATTCAAAACAATATATGCATAATGATGAGTCAGTAATAAAAATTGAAACATTATCTAGATGATGCTTGGCGTATCACCTCTTCAGAATAAGTGTAGAATGAGTGGTATAAAGACTTACGTGACCATTCCTTCTTTCCACTGTCTTCTCTGTTGCATCCAAGCTCTCTTCTACAGAGTGCAGACACTTTTTTGAGAGATATATTCAACTAAAAAGTCAGAATGTGTGCCCCAGTATTACCCGTATTACAACAAAAGAAAAAAATGTCTACTTGAGAACTGTATTGCCTTGTGACCACAGTAATGCGACTTTTGGAATCATGTGTTGCGTGCTAAAAATGAACTTCCTCATCGCAAACCTAAATACATTCAGGTCTAAGACATCGACCAGGAACTCACTGGTGGCCGTCTACTTCCGAATAATGGAGTATTTCAATTCTTAACGATTACCGCCTTTTGAGGAAGACATCATCGACTTTAACAGAAAATATGCCATATTGACTCTAATCAAAACAAAACCTTTATTTGATAAAATTCAGATTACAAAGGATTTTATAATGAAATAATTAAAAGAAACCGATTCCATGGTGAGTGAACAATATTGTGTGTATTTTCTTCATCAACGTAGTCTTGGATATCCATTAGAAGAATTAGTGACTTATTTTGATCGTGAATACTTTAACAACTATAATAAAGTAGAAAATTGGTTTGGTGAATATTGTTTTTATCTTTTGTCTTTGGCTAGGAAACGAAGTGTTCATAGTTGGCAAAATGGCCCACATCAGTGGAAGTCTAGTTGACTCCATAAAATTACCAATCATGTTAATATGTTCCTGTTAATAATTTGTGACTTGTTGAGTATGTACTTTTTCTATTTGAGAATCTTGTTGCTGTGAATTAACATGTACGTTGAAAAAGAAACCAAATGGTGCATGTTCTTTCTTATTGATTGACAATGTACGCATATGCTCGTTCCTCTTCCTATCATTCTGGGTCATGTTTTCCATTATGATCGCAAATGGCAAGGATATTTTGCATTGCATCCGCGACTGAAACATACAAAAGGGTGCATTTTCCAGTCTGTCACCCATTCCTCGGGGAAGATAGTAGCAAGAAGGATCATTGTAGACAAGACAGCCCGAGATAGAGACGTTTATTCCGCTCCAAGCCATGAATACTACTTGGGACTAGATCTCAAAACAGCCACATAATGGAGAGCCCAGACAAAATTTACTACACGTTTACTAATCTAGGAAGACAGCTCAAATAGAAAAAAACTGAGGAAATGTACCCTGAAGAATTTCGACTCCAAGAAGGTCACGAGAGGCACAACAGGGGAATATGACGAAATGTCATCTGCCGATCCCAAACAGCGGTTTTGCAACTGCCCCACCTCAAAATACTCCAACATCAGCGAATATGACTAAGGAGAATGGCCTCTGCTCACAAAAAATAACATTATTTACAACAGCAACAACAATAGTGAGCCCGTTACCCTCTAACAATAAGCGGAAAGAAGAGATGTGGTTTGAGGCCATTAACGTCTGCCGCTTAGAAAAATAAAACTATTTTTTTTAATCCCCAGAAAAAACCTAAGTCACTACAGCAGTTGAGGGTAGAGCTTCACCGTTGCAGCAATATCGCAAAGAACAACAATGGCAGGAGTAGTACATACCATCGAGCTACCTCCTAGAGATAACATTGAAACAACACTTCCGTCAATCATCTAGTTAACAACAATAACAACATCTACAACAATTACGGCACACTGTGTATCCTACCAAGATCCACACATAACAACATCTACATCAACCAATGTTATACCGGCCACAGCTGCAACCTCCTCAAGTACCACCAGAAAGAACTATCGACCGAAGTACCCACAGCCTCTATGAAATGGCAGTTGCTCGATAATCTGGGGAAGGACGAGAAACCATGAATAAGAAGAGATCAGTCCAATCTAAACCATACGTGCACCAACGAGAAGCCATTTATAACACCAGATGGAAATGTGGTGCTTAACGTATATATTCAACGACAGAGAGGCGACTATCAAATATAATGAAGCCCTAAGAACTGTATTGGAGGAAGACTGAATATAATATACAGAGGGAGGCTGTATCAAAAAAGGTATGAGGAACTTTGAGGAAGTAAAAATACGGATCAGGGACGTGAACACTCTGGGATAAGTGTTATGACTGTCCATTCCCAATCGTGGCTCTAATAATCAACAACCTCGTCCTCGAGAGAAGAAACATTTTGTTAAGATTGTTTTTATGTTTGTGTTCATATGCTTGTGTTTGTATGTTTATTGTTTCAATGTTTTGTGTCTTTGTTTTTTCCCCAAAAGTATCATTTCCTTTCTCTTTTGTGTGTTCATTAGCTATATGGGTATAGTAGTGCGCATATAAACGCTGCCAACCCTTGCTTGTAGTTATGTGTTTGTGTAAGACTGATATATGTGTTGATGTTTTTGTTTTAGTACTTTTCCTGACCAAATAACTTCTTATGAAATATGAGTTTATGTGGAGTATAGCGTGCTTGCATTTATATATGTTTAAAGTTTCGTTTAAGTCTATGTTATATATTTGTTCCATTTTAGGGTCTTGTATGTGGTGTGTATTAACGTTTGAGTGAGGGATGTTTTTCTTCACGTCCGAACTTCTCGTATATCAAGTGGTGCTTTCGCAAGTTTGGCTACCCATCAGCAGCAGAGGGGCTGTACAGACCGAAACTTTTTGCACAATAAACCCCTCCAGGAAACTATTCCTCGATAGAGGGCTTATTTCGACGAAATAAACCCTTCTATTCAGAATACAGGACAAAAAAAAATGTCCCCCGAAAACTCGAAGAGTTTCCAGGGACAAACTCGTTGAGTTTGCACTGACAACTTGGGTTACTTCAATAAATCTGAAACAGTTTCCGTGGCGGGGTCGTTATTGAAAAATCCATGGGTCGGGTCCATCCCCTCTGCTGCTCTGGGAAATGAGTTTCCAAGGAAAAACATTTTTATGTTAGCGGAATTAAATCATTGACAAATAAATAATGGCAAATATTGGAGAAGCACATACGACTAGATTAGCTCGAGAACGTCTCGAAGCAATTCAGAAATTTCTTCCTGTCCGTGATAGTGTCAGACAAAAATTACAACTAAGACAGCAAGCACGGGAAGGCTTTGCAGAGACTACGGAGGAATTATTTAAACCCGTGACCAAAGCTACTGAAAAATCCGCAGCTGTTACCAAAGAGGCTTTAATAGAGCAAAGGAAAATTTTACAGGATATTTCAGCTGGACTTAAACCCCCGCCTCCACCCGATGAAGTTGTTGTGTCAGTACCTGCTGGTAAGCGAGTAACAGGGAGAATTACTGACCCCGCCAAAAGATTTACGCCGGATTATATTGAACTTCTTAAAAATGTACCAGAAGAGAAATTACCTGAGACAATACTGTTAGGATTGATTAGAAGAGATGTGTCTTTAAACCCAGAACACGGTTCTATGACAGATGATAATTTTATCAAATATTCGTATCGTATACGTGAAAATAAAAAACAAATCAGCAGGGACGATACAAAATACGATAGACTTGTAGATGCTATACGTAAACTTGAAATTCCACCATCGCAACCTCAAGAAGAAAAATCACCGTTGCAACACACAGAACGACAACAATATCCTTCACGGCGAAGAGCAATAGATCCTGACCTAACTCCGTTAAGTGAATACGAGGCTGCATCTGAAGGAAGTCCGCGGGGCCAAAAATTCAAACAAACTAGGTCGCCGATAATTAGCTTAACAACATCTTCTGAAAGTTTGCCTCAAGACATTTTATCCCCAAGAATTGTACCATCAACAGGGGAGGGTTTAGGATCCGGTTTTATTGCCTGCCCTAATAATATCATCGATGATGTATCACGGTTGGAAGTTCTCATCGGAGGAAGACGTGCCGGAAACAATTCTCCGGAAATTATAAATGAAGCCGCAGATATCTGTCAGAGACTATTTCAGCGTGGCATCATGGATATCAGCATCTACCGGGGGCTCATTGATGAACTCGCAGACGGTTACCACAGCGACTAATAATTAAATTTGCTAGCAAATTCAGTTAGATAAACAATAATTAAATAAAATGATACTACACGATTCTTTTCGCAGACCAAGAAGTGTCAGAGTAGTAAACTCACGATTACCAGTATACGAGGTTGTTTACGGAGATGGAGTCGGTGATGTTGTTAGGGATTTAGTCACAAGAATCGCTCCGAAAGCTGGACCGTTAGCAAAACAATTCGCGATGAAAGCCGCTGATGTTGTCAAGGATAAAGCCATTGGCACTGTTGGTAGTCTTGCCGGGAAAGCATTTCAATCAATCAAGGATCGACTAGCACAGCTGATACGAAAAAAAAACCCAGTCGAGAGGTTGGTGCCAGTAAAACTACCATCCACTGAAGCTATGCCGGCAAATGTTAGTAGCGTAGTAAATAAGGCCGTAAATCAGAAATTAGCTGAGATCGCAACAGCAGGAATTACCTCCAAAGCGTTGCAAGATAGTGTAACTGCTAATTTGATAGCTGGTAGTGGTTTCCGGTGACGATAACATTTTAATTAGATCATCACAAATAATAATAATGTTTGCACGAAAATCCAATGACGCGTTTGATATGTCCAAACCAGTACTTAAAGATGATTCTGTACGTGATTTTCAATATTATTCTTATGAAGCACGTGATCCTAACCAACGCGGAAGAATTGAACTACAGGTCCAGGATACAAGTAGATACTTCTTGCCCGCTGAGGCCTTCATCGAAGTTGAAGGTAGGCTTTTAAAGAATGATAACACTAACTACGGAATCGGCGACCGAGTTGGATTTGTTAACAACGGCATCATGGCGTTATTTAAATCCGCTATTTACATGATAGATGGAAAAGAAATTGAAACAATTCATGATAACGTCGACGTTGCCACAACAATTCTCGGGTTGGCGAGATACTCGGATGATTACACCAGATCAGCCGGACCATCAATGATGTTTGCAAAGGATATAACCGACAGCCCCGAGAACAGGAATGTAACAATGAATAATGCCGGTGACGCAGTTGCATCGATGAACGAAAATTTTAATTTGGGTTTTGCAACACGTAGATCGATGTTAAGTGGAGATGAAGAGTTCTCAGGTGTGATTCCATTGTCTCACATCTTTGGATTCTGCAGAGATGTCCACAAGGTCATATTCGGTGCCAAACACACAGTTGTACTTGTGCGAAAACCTGATGATAATGACGCTATCTGGCGAGATGCTGCTGTTGCCCCTGGTCAGGTAATACTAACTAAACTGTGGTTGTGGATGCCAGTGTTGTCTCCGTCAATCACCGAAGAACAACGACTGTTGTCTTTCATGGACACGGGCGGTAAATCACTGCTATCCTGGAAAACAACAACCACAGACGTTATTCAGGGTGATAATGGTGGGTTGTTTACATGGCATATATCATCGCAACAAGGAGTATCAGCACCACGACATATTTTCATTGCATTTCAATACCGTGCTAGAACAGATAGCCAGGAAAGAAATCCAATGGTATTTGATACACTTGGAGTTTCTGAAGTTTCGTTGAGAATAAATGGGCATCAGGAGCCATCTGAGGATATATTAATAGATTTCGAACATCATCGTGTCGCACGCGCGTATCATCGTCTGATGTCATTTATGGGGCGCGACCTTAATGTAGACACTGGCCTGCAAATATCACAGCGAGACTTTATGAGTTTATATCCGATTTATTACTTTTCGCTGGAACATCTTGATCTGGTTAAACAATCTGTTGTCGACCTACATTTCCGAGCTCGTGTAGGTGTTCCTGCTGGTGGTTACAGAGCGATTGCTGTCATACTCTCCGATAAAGCAATGCTGCTTGAAGGTGTTGGCGGACGAATGAGGCTCATCGACGCTCCAATCGAGAATATGTAACGCAATTAAAATCAAACTTAGGATATAATGTCATACAGTCATGTTAATGTCACCTTGACTTCCGGTCAAACGAAGAAATTGCAATCAAAGAACGCAAGCACGTGCGGGACATCAATAACACTAAAACGAGATCAGATTACTGGTGGTCCAAACAAATTGTCGTTGACTAATACTCAGCTTAAACATTTTAATAAGGCACTAACAGCAAAAACCGGTGTCCGACTTGATTTCTCTGCTGCAGCTATCAAGGACATGACTAAAACCGGTGGAATATTTCCTCTTCTCGCAGCAATACCGGCGTTGATTGCCGCGGCAGCACCAGCCGTAGCAAAAGCCGCAGCACTCGGTGCAGTTGGAACTGCAGCTGGAATGGCACTAAAAAAGGCAACGGGAAAAGGATACAAGAAAAAAAAGGGACGCGGTCTAAGACTACCAGGAACTCCACCATCATGGTATCCAAAAAAATTCTAACGCCGTTGAGCAATTTTGATTTACTCGATGCTGTTAAAAAATTGCGTGTAAAACATTTAGAGGCGTATTTATGCGAGATCAATTACCGCAACGACCGAATAATCCAGAAACTGGCATTATCAATCTCGACAACAAAGATGGTCCGGGAACTCACTGGGTTGCTTACGCGATCGATCCACGTGGAATTATCTATTTTGATTCGTACGGTTTAGCACCGCCAGTTGAGTTTCTCAAGTATGTCAGCAGATTTTCTAATGTTCCAGTGTGGCAGTCGACGTTACCAACACAAACATTAATTGATCCGCCCATTTGTGGGAGGGAGGTTTTAAATGTTCTTGATGCAATCTCAAGAAATCCAGCAACTCCTCCTCATAAAGTAGTGTATGAATATACCGCATCGAGAAATGCTAGCATTTGAAAAACAGCAATAAGAATAATGGTGGATATTTACGGAAGACCTTTCACACGAGGAGGTAAACCAAGCACAGATGCTGATCTCTCAAAATATGCGACCAAAGATGAAGTCGATAATCTTTTGAATATAGCTGGAGTTGACCCAGATGAAGTTGCTATTTTCCAAGACAGGCAAGGAAAACTAAGAACGAGCAACATTAAGTGGAATGATATAATTCGCAGAGTTCTTGGAGCTACCAAGGATAACTTCGTTGCATTTAGTGATGGCGGCCGGATCAAGGACTCGAATATATCAATCGCAAGCATCAAAGACAGTATTGATAAAGGTGTTGATAAATGTGTGAAAAAAGCCGGTGACACGATGACAGGCGAACTCAGCATGAGCGGCAACAAAATAACCGCGTTAGCGAATCCCGAATCCGACCAGGATGCGTCAAACAAACAATACGTGGACATCGTCAACGGTAAACTAAATACGCTGCGTGCAGAGCATGATGTTCACGTGGGCGCGTTTACAAGATTTCGAAGAAACTTCGTAAAAACTGATGAGGTCGTGGATAAGTTCTTTGGGACTCCTCCAGTCGTCGATGTAAAACTCGCTGATGTAAAGACCGACATTAACACGATCAAACAAACACAGCAGGATATCGTATCGGGTATTCCTGATATCGTTAACAAAACCAGTTTGATTAAAGTTCCCACTGGAGTTACTCCGGGGCATATCACCAACATCGTATTCACGGTATCATCGGGATTCGCAACATGGTCACGACAAAATAACACTATCAAATATACAGCAACAGCCACCGGTGTTTACAGGTTGTCTGTGTTTTCAGCCGCTAAATTTGAAATCTTCACAACATATCCTTGGAGACATTCCACCGATAAGTATTCCGGGGTTTGCACTGTAATACTAAACAGCGGAACCGAGGAAACATTTATGCTTGAAGCCGAGGACGATAGTTTAACAGCAACATCTTACTGGTTTTGTTTGGAATTCGTCGCTGCAACGCCTCAATTGGTTACCGCGTAATTGAATAATGTCAACGACGCCAGATGCTCAACAATATCGATACAATCAAGTCCGTGAGTGGCAATCTGAGTTAAAAACTGTCATCGAAGTAACTAGTCAAAAAGTAAAAAAATACAAGCGCCGCATAACAGTGCTGGATAGTATGGTTTATTCAGTATCTGCCGTTGTTGCATCTGCCGGAGCAATACTATCAGCGGTCACTCCGGTAACTGCAGCAGTCGCCGCCACGATCTGTGTTTCCGCGGCCACAACAACAGCTGGAGTTTTCGGCATCATAGCAAAAAAGATATCATCATGTGCTAACACAAAATTACACGATTACACGACAAAATTAAATACAGCCACGACCGCATATCAGAAATTATCATCGCTGATATCATCATCGTTAGACGTGCAAAGTAGCGACGCTACGATATCAGATTCTGAATTCAAACTAATGTCAGATGCGTACAATGACTATTTGAAAACTAAACAAATAAATAATGTCAATAGAACTGCTTCAACAAATAGTCACAAACACAACACCGGTAAGGACCACAATGATCTCAGTGTCCTCGACGACACCAGAATTCGGTATTAATTTTCGAACTCCAATTCCAGTGAGTGAAATCGCGTTAGCAAAGCTCAGTGTGTATCACAGCTGGCCCAATGTTAGGTCGGCATCATTTGGTGGTCTGCAGCCAAATAATTCATTCGTGTTCGGGAAAAGCAAAGCCGACTCCGGCGAACAGGGTGAACTTGACTGGAATACAATTACACTTCCCACTGGGAGTTATCAGATCGAAGAAATCAATAATGAGATACAACGCCAAATAAAACGAATCACCGGCAAGGAAGCCAAAATATCTATAACAGCTCATGAACCAACGCTGTCTGCGGTCATTGAAATCTCAACGCCAGGATACGCCGTGGATATTTAAAACAGCTCAATCCGAACATTATTAGGATGGCCAAAGGCCCCCGAGGTTAAACCTCGTCCACCAAAACCTGAAAAATCGGATTTTATGACCTATAAAGAAGCACTACACGACCTCGAGTACAATTATTATTTACTCCTTGCAGATCAATTACTAGCAAGAAAAAGTACTTTAATGCCCGATACTTGGAGTATAGAAGCTCCACGTGTTAAGGGGGGGGCAGGAGCTCCGTGTTTACCGTCTAGATGATATAGAATCTGAATTATTTATTCCGATCAATCTAGTACATAAACAACAGCTACAACTCCTGCGAGTATATTTCCAAGATTATATTTCTGATTTAACAAGTCCGCGTGATAATATTATCACAACCATAGAAAAACTAAACAAACTCGCATCGGCCATGGAAACTATAAATCTAAGAATAATTCAGGCTTTACTGGATCTTAAAGACTATATCGATGATAATTATAGACAGATAGCCAGAGCAGATTTTGCAATTAAATATGGTATTCAAGTGAATGATATTTCAGATTTTAAATTTCCTGGATATAACGTGCCCGAGCTGAGAAAATCAGTCTCTGATCTCATCGATCAATCTTTCGAAGATATTCTTGCCGCGTACGAACGAATAAAACCACAACCTGTTATTCTCAAGCACGACAACAGTACAGCATCAGATGGCAGACACATCTCACCCGGGATCGTAAATATCACAGATGTTATTGCGGTCAATCTTGTATGTGACGTCATCGATGGCAGTTACAGCGCATCAGATACTACGACGGCACAACAGGGGTTTATCCTGTATACGTTCACACCAAGAGACCCCCCTGGTTTTCTGATTGTGCAAGAACCAATCAATCCGGTCTATCTACGGTGTCATAACCCGTGGTTGTCAACGATAAATTTCAAACTCACCGACCAGAGGGGGAATTTGTTGGACCTGCGTGACGAGACTGTTAGTATAAACTTACTGGTGAAGTCCTAAGTCAAGGGATCCATAATATTTATAATAGTTTTTTTTTCTGCACTGATCCATTTTCGTCATTTTATCGTGCAAATACCCTATCAAAACCAGCATAAGTTATCGTTGAAAGTGCTAGCACGCATTTAAAAAAAAACGGTTGTGTATAATGTATCAACCCGAGTACATTCATGCACGAGTTCATATTCATGATAAGCAAATTCTTTACGAGGCAATAAAAACCGCATTTCAAATACAGACATTCCCAGAACAGTATTTCCCCGTTAAAATAGTTATTGACGTGTATGGTGACGAAGACTTCTTGTTAACTCCGTCACAATTAACAGAGCTACAGCAAAATCATATGATCAGTTTGGTGTCAACGAGAACAGATTATGAACTATTCTCATTCCTGTATTGATGTTGAAACGCTTAAGCAAATCCTGAAAATCTGAAAGCGCCCTTCACTTGAGAAACTCTTTGAGTTTCCAAGGGCAAAAAAAATAATACACTTTTTTTTTTACCCGTGGAAATGTGCTTTACACTCCAAGCGGGGGGGGGGGCGCTAGCGTTCTCAGGTTCTACTTTCACTTTGTGCTGTGAGTCACACGCTATGCGGTTTATACTTCCTTGTCGGCCTCGTAGTCAGAAACACTAGTATTTTTGTCAGAAATGCAAGGCATTTCCGTGTCTAGATTCTTTATATAACCTTTTAACCGTCTCACCCTGGTGCTAATTAATTTTCGAGTCTCATACTCTTGTGACAATCCAAGACGAATCTTCTCAACTGCACGGCACAGTGGAATAAATTCAGATACCTGATTTTCAGTTATCCCGGCAAGTGATCTGTAAACACGATCTTGCAAACCCTTAATGAACCTATAACGAGCAGGGAGATTGTTCTTCCCCAAGCGTGATAGCTCATTCAAGGATTCAAAATCTGACATAATTGTTTCAGTGTCTAGTAAAATATTAAAACCTCGCTGTTGTAATTCTTTAATTTCAACAAGTATGGTATTTATATTTTCGTGATTCATATTATTATATATTTTTATATTTTTAATAGAAACACTTTGCATGAGAAACGCTAGCTTTCCAAAACAAAACGAGACAGTCGGAAACATTTATCCCCTGCAAGGGCCTAGATCGTCAAATAACGTTCTAGAACCCCACGAGGACTGCTTCCGACATGACAATACAACATGTAACACGAAACACTTTATCCCCTGCAAGAGCCTCTAGATCGTCAAATAACGTTCTATAGGCTCAAGAGGACGTGTTTAGTGAATTGACAAGGACAAACATATAACACGTAACTTATCCTAAGGACGGACCCCTCTGACTGCCAAGTGACTCAGAGGCACATTTATTTACAAGACGAGACAGCCCTGGCTTCTAGGATCGAGTTCTCTAGCAGGCCCGGCAAACATTTATTTGACAACACAAACAACCTTTACCTCTGATTCGAGTATCACAGCAAGCAAAGGTACAATGAACATGTAATCTTATCCTAAGAGACGGTACAGAACAGACAACCTTTACCTCTGATTCGAGTATCACAGCAAGCAAAGGTACAATGAACATGTAATCTTATCCTAAGAGACGGTACAGAACAGACAACCTTTAACCTCTGATTCGAGTATGACAGCAAGTAAAGGCACAATGAACATGTAATCTTATCCTAACTTATCCTAAGACCTTATCCTATGACGACACAAACATACACAGGTGGGTCATTTTCTACGGTCAGCAGCAGAGCAAAACCATCCATTGAATCGACCATTGGATGGTGCACAAAAGACACCCGCCATTGGCGGATTAAATTTATGGTTTTGCTTGCGCGTGCTGACTTTCGATCGACCCAAAGGTCTTAGGGAGCGATTTCGTATATAACCCAACTGTTACTTGCGAGTTGGAAATTCGCTCTAGCAGTGGGCGGGACTTGTTTAAAATATTTTAATTGTATGTTTTCTTAAGCGCGGTCATATAACAAGCACAGAAGAGCAAAACAGTCGGATATATTCAGTAAAACGAGGATATTGTTTGTAAAAAAATATATATTCTACGGTAAATAAATGATTACATGTTATGAACTCGATAAAATATTTTATCAAGGTGGCTTTCTTAGGGGGAGCAAATCCTCTGACCAGCAACGACAACTCTGCAAAGCGTTACACACTCTCGGAGGAGTTATCGTCGTTTGTGTCAACGATAAGAGTTATATAACAGAATGAAATCTTCTGTTTGAGCTTCTTTGAAAATGCTGTTTTGTAGATCCCATCTGCGACATGCTGTACAGAAGGTGGACAAATACCGAAATACCTACCGGCTGCGCTCATTGATTGAAATATTATTTCTTCACGAGTCTCAACATTCACAGATTTCACTGCTCTTCTTATAGCTGTTTTACATTTAACTCTTCCTCGTATGGTATTCTTGCTCTGAGTGATCGCTTGAAGGTTTTCAATACTGTTATCAAGTCTGTTCCCGTTAATATGATCAATGACAAGGCCTTTAGGGATCTCTCCGTTAAAAACCTCATAGACGAAACGATGACATAAATACCTCCCTTTCCTAACAGTAAATCTTAAATAACCAGCATTATCAACTGTACCAACTTGTTTCCTCAGCCTGTAGTTTCTCACTATGCCATATCGGTTTGCCTCATAATTTGGAATAGTTGGATGTCGGACGAATTCTTGATTCATTATACTATAAGCAAATCATTGTCTAATTCATAATTTGTCTGAAAACTTATTTATGTAATCACGCTCGCATTTGAGAGCGTTATCACAGTCTGGATTTTTTTTATCATAATACCGTTTTAGTTCTCGATAGCGTTTTCCACCACACGCTGAACATAATTGCGTTTTTCCTCGTACTCCAATGCCGCATCTGATACACGGTATCGGTCCTAGACTCCCACCGCGGACCTGTTGAGCATGTTGTCCACAGTATTCGCCTCTGCAGGGTTTGCTACACGGCGCTGATGAATTTAGTTTGATCCACTTGCATTGGTTCATCATATAATATATTTGTCTATTTAAATATTTGTCTTAATTATAATAATGGGTTTTGAAAGACTATCCAGAATAAAACCCATATCAGGTTCTAGATTCGATCTTGACCGGTTAACCGCTGATCCACGACGAAGAGAGTTAGCAGAGGTAATTGGTGTTATCAAGAATGCCAAAGAAGAGTTTCGTCGTGATGGTGCCGCACACACGTGGTCTTCGTATAAAATTATCCTCGGAAACGCGAGCATTTCTCGTGACCGTATCATTGATGCTACCATGAACGATACAATCGCGCGTAACATAATTGGGTATCTCGACGATAGAAGATATTTCGTACAGATAAAATTTATTGTTGGAGTCGGCGAGGGAACGTGGATTATCAGAGACAAACTAGACCCTGTTCTTGATGCCAGAGGCGTTCGTGGAAAAACCGTTCTGTTAAGTAAAGACTCAAAACCGGGAGTACTTGTTAGGATTGATATACCATATTATGCCAGAGCGTATCCTGTGACCGCAGTTGTTTATGGAATTTATCCGATGAAGAAACCACGCGTTGATAAACTCAAACCGATGAAGGTGTCGGTGTTGAATTGTGTAGCTGAGCGAGTAATGGAACATTTTAAAAATGCAATGCGAGGAAACGGCCTAACACCGCTAAGACAAACTAAAATAACAGCGTGGGCGACACGAGTAGCGGATAAAGGAGCGTCAATAAATGATGTTGCTGAGCTAGAGCGATTACTAAAATTTCCTATAACGGTTTCATCGTTAACCGGTGAGGTATTGTATGAGTGTAAATACAATTCCCGTGGAACACCAATAACTATTATCGATCATAACAGTCACGCCTGGACTGACTCGGTTAGGATATTTCCGCAAGACCGTGTTGTGAAGTATTATCCGGAATTGCAAAGCAATTCTGGGAGCATGTTTGATTTTATTTATCAGATAAGTAAAACCGATCCAGTGTCTGTGTGGTTATTCAGAAGTAGCGAAGATGGAGAATATGATCAGTTTGTGAGACCCAACGGGGAAATATACAGAACAATGGCGTTACAGCAGGAAATGAAAAAACTCGCAGAAAAATATCATGCTGGCAACACTGATACGTTACTGACACACTGTTTTACTGTCCCGGGTGTTGTCGCGCATGTAGCCCGGGAACGAAATTCATGGAGACCAACTCCGAAAAGTTTTCTTGCTGATATCCAGCAGAGCTGTGTCGAATACGGACACGGCGGTTTGTGGAATACTCAGTATGATCACCGCGGTATGATATCCGTGGACATGACGGCGTGTTATCCAGGAAGTTTCCTTGGGCGTGGAGAATGCAGCGAATATTTTAAACGGTTTGGCCACGCTGGCAATACCATGACAAGAGTAGCTGTCAACGGTGTTTTACCCGATTTTGACTTGACCGGATTTGCTTGTGTGTCGTCGTTTAAATTCGCTAAGGATTTACATCCTGTGTGTTATGTTTGGTTTGGCAGACATTTCGTTGAGAAGCGATGGGCACCGATAGTGTTATTGCGATACATGCTTGACAGTCGAATACTGTTGTCGCTGACGGTCAGCGAAGCGATTATATGTTATTGTCGTCAAACCGAAGTTTGGTTGCCAACTCCAACGCCGGTTGCGTTAGAAGAAGTCATCGAAGATTGGTCACGAGAATATCCAGAAACTTCTATCGACGCTATCATCAAGAAAGCTCCTGAAGTACTTAAAAGCAAACTCAGAAATGATGAAAGCACAGCAAAAGATCTAGGACGAAGAATAATAGGGAAATTCACTCAAGGTGGAGCGTATGATCATAAACAACATCACAGTCGATTAATCATGGACAAGACTGAATTGGATCTTATTGTCGCTGATGCAGCCACGAACAACATGTTCTGTAACCGCAAAGATGTGTTTCTGTCAAACGGGGAAAAACTAGGGACTGTTTTTAGTTATATTGACGGAGAATCATCTCAGTACATACATTTGAGATCTTCGATGCTGGCTTATGTATCCATAAATTTGTTGTCGATGATCAATAGATTCCCTGTTGCCGCAGTGAGAGTTGCAACGGATTCATTTTATATTGATAAAAAACACTCAGCGCTGTTGGATAATGTTATATCGGATGATCCATCGTGGGGCTCGTGGAGAATAAAGAATGAAATGTTACACGGATATTGTAAATCGGCTGATGTTGAAATCGAGGATGAGTATCGCAGCGCAGAAATATCTTCGATGGTTTCGTCGGGGGCAACTTCGTTGTTGCCGCCGGTGCACGATCCTGTTACAAGACACAAAACAGTTTATCTGAACGGTCCTGGTGGTTCTGGTAAAACAACTCGAGCGATTGAATTATTTAGAAACTCTGACATGATTGTGCTAACACCCACACACAGACTTGCCAGGGAGATGAGACAACGGGATGTTAACGCGTGCACGTATCACAGTTTTTTCAAATACAGCGGCGGCACGTGGACACCTGAACGAATGGGAACGAAATATATTCCCGAGAAAATCATCTGGGATGAGATAGACACTGTGCCGTTGGATACATTAAAACAGTTTCTGGATTGGCTGCTAAAAAAAAATACCGCAGTGGTGATGTGCGGCGATCATGGTCAACCACCCCCATTTACAGGTGAATCTCCACACGAGTGGCTGAAAACTTTTGTAGATTATTATGAGGAAATAACTAACGATGTTAGAGCACTCGATGAAACGCTGAAAGAGTTTAAGGCACTGATCAGGCTACAAACCAATAAAGTCCAGTGTGAGATAATGCGTGAAATAATTCCAGAGACTTCGCTGAGCGACTTTTGGGAAACGTGGAAACCAGGTGATTTAATTGTGGCAAGTAGAAAGATAGTCAGGGACACACTTCAGCAGCGGTTATTTCAGTTACATCAGAAGAAATTTCCCATGTTGCCAGTGCCGTTGTGTTATAGACCAGCTGATACGCGATTGCAGAATATTGATGTTGATATTCCAGGGCGCCTGACTGCGTCGGGTCCGGAGAAACAGAATTTAGTATTAAATGATATTGTCACAGTTGATGTTGATGCTGTTGAACAGGCACTGAAAATGAGCAAATCCCCGTGGACGCTAGGATACGCTATGACCATCCACAGTTCGCAGGGACTAACTATTTCAGATACAACAGTTTGGATTGTTGATGATCGCATCGAGTGGTCAAATTTAGTTTATTTAGCCGTGTCAAGAGTAAGAAGGATAGGTCAGTTACGAAGAATTGTATTAGATGATGTTGTCAACGACAGCTCAATCGCTGATGACACAATAAGAAAGAAATTAGCCGGTTACAAACAGAGCGACAAAAAAAATGGTAGAGAGTTTGATCCCAAACAAAGTTTGGATGTTGAATTTGTAATACAATTACAACAACAGCAGAATAATCACTGTGCGAGTTGTAATTGTTTATTGCTGTGGCAGTATTCGAAAAACGACCCAAGGCAATTCACCGTAGATAGAATAGATAGCAGTCGCGGTCATACACGTGAAAATGTGATGTTGACCTGTCTTGAGTGTAACCGACGCAGAGGTGTTGCTGCAGTTATTTAAATGATTGAATCACTTCAGTGCGGATCACTTTAGTGATCGGGGTGGTAATTGTGTATCCTCGGGAATCACCTGAAGTTGCTCGCGTTTAAATCCGCGTTGAGGAGCAGTCGAATCTAATCTGTAGATTGCGTTTCTCCCAGTTGATCTGGTTATGCTGGATATCTTATGTGTAGTAACACTCCATGTGGGATCGGTTGCTCTTTTTTTTCCTCCTTCTAGTTCGCCTGGTTCGTATAAATACCTAACGGTGACATTACCCAGCAGTGGGGACGCTAGCGTCCCTGGCTGCGTTGAAACATTTTGTTGCTGTTGTCCGCGTTCACTGACGCGGGGTATATATTTTTTTGTGATTGCATTTACAGGTCTCATGTTTGTTGTTCTGGTAATTTCATTATTCAGTGCGGCTATCACGTTTGGCAGTCTTGCAACCCATTCACGAGATCTCGTATCGTAAATGAATTCCCTCGCGTACTGGTATCCGAATAATCTCTCAGCGAGTGTTCTATTAAATCGCTCAACAATTGCCTGATCCCGATGAATTTCAGTATGTCCTCGTCGTATGGTAACGTTATGCTGCTTTGTCAGTGATGACACCGCGCCCTGAAATTCCTTGCCAGGATCAACTTGTAATAATCGTGGCCAGTTTAGAGGTCCTCGTTGATAAATTCGTTTAAACGCAGAGGCGACTTCGGACGCTGTTTTAGTCGCTAACGGTTCTGCTTCTTTGTATCTACTGGCAACATCAACTACTGTTAGCGCGTATTTGTATATTTTTCTACGGACAGTATCATGAGGTAGGAATAGTATGTCAGCCTGATGAACTTCATTGGGCACACTAACATCAAAATGTGCAAAGTTGATTTGTCGAGGTGGTGGTAAGTAGATTTGCCATATTGCTTGTTTTGATAGCCAATTTTTGGCAACCTCGCGTGTTACTGATGCCGCGTTGGCGAGTTTATTAATTGCTGAGTTACCTCTCCAGTATCCGATTGGGGAATAATAAATCGCTTGCATTTTTATTTAATTATCCAGCGCCTAATACTAATTTAGATTTCATCGCTGATCTTACTAACCAATTAGCGAGTGACTCCTTAAATGATTTATTTTTTATGGCGCTTAGTGCATGAATTAATTTCACATCCGCGATATGCCTGTCTTGTAGATCTTTACTTCGATAAGCAACATCATGTATGTGACACGCTGCGTCGATAGCGTTTATCGGATACTCTCCCGGTTTTGGTTTAGATTGTTCATCAAGTCTGATATCTAGTCGGGTCCCTGGACCGCAGTAATTGTATCCTGGGAGATGTTTTTCTCCGGGATACTTTGCCCAGGGAGTTCCGGGGAGCTTTCCAAGTTTGGCTGCAATGTCACCTCCGCTAAATTCTCGCTTTTCTTTTGAAATCTAAATTTTTTTGTGCCACATCGCGTACACTTACCAGAAAGTGCTTGTCTGTTATTTTTTGTTGTAATGGTTGTTAGATCATTCGTAGGGGTTCGTGCCTTACACTTCACACAATATAGATCCATAATTATTATTCTTTATATACAAATGGAAATTACAGATTTTTCTGCGACAAAAAAGAAAGAGCCAGTTAAGCATAATTCAGTGCTACCAAACTCTATCCGCGCGATTATAATTGGGCCATCCGGTTCAGGTAAAACACAGCTGTTGCTGAACTTGATAATGAAGTGGATGAAATGGGATAAACTGTATTTGATAGCTCCATCTGTAGATGATCAACGATGCTATAACGTTATAAAAGATTTTAATGAGAGTGCAAGCGCGCTGAGTAAAGACGGTGAGGATGTTGTTGAATTTATCACTGATATCGAAGAAGCCCCCAGCGTCGAGGATCTTGATGAATCAATTAACAACCTAGTAGTGTATGATGATGTTATGTTGGACAAGCAAAAAAATCCCGCAAGAATATTTTCCCGGGGACGTCACAAAAACACTGATGTGATTTATGTTACTCAGCGTTATACACAAATTCCTAAAGTAATCAGGGATAATTGTAATCTTCTTGCGATATTCAATGGAGTTGATACACATACACTGAGAAATATTCATCAAACCTGGTGTGGTGGCGATATGGATTTAAATAAATTTAAAAATTTCTTCAGTCATGCTCAAAGAAAACCTCACGGATTTGTGACAATAAATTTACACGATCCCAGAACAAGATACCGTATTGGACTTGATACACTATTTGCAACATAAAAATGTTTTTCCTTGGAAACTCATTTCCCAGAGCAGCAGAGGGGATGGACCCGACCCATGGATTTTTCAATAACGACCCCGCCACGGAAACTGTTTCAGATTTATTGAAGTAACCCAAGTTGTCAGTGCAAACTCAACGAGTTTGTCCCTGGAAACTCTTCGAGTTTTCGGGGGACATTTTTTTTTGTCCTGTATTCTGAATAGAAGGGTTTATTTCGTCGAAATAAGCCCTCTATCGAGGAATAGTTTCCTGGAGGGGTTTATTGTGCAAAAAGTTTCGGTCTGTACAGCCCCTCTGCTGCTCCATCGCTGACTGAACAACTCCTATAAAGGTATAGACTCCAAACACTTTTGATACTCCAGATATACTTGGAAAATGGAAACTTTGATATAAGGAGCTAAGACTGAGGAGATGAGAAGGAGCAGAAGAATAGGAAAATGAGCGTAACCCTTCTGATGCGTCAGACATGCTCTGTGAAGCCTGTGGTGAGGACACCAACACAGAAACCACCACAGAGGTTCAATGTATATCCTACCGAAGACTGGGCGACAGGAAGAGCAGCAACATCCGCAAGTACGGAAAATGGAGCAACCAGACTGAATTTCTGAGAATGGAAAAACGAAAGTGAAGTTCCAACACAAACCGAGGAGATGGTGGAATAACTGGAGGTCAGGCGGAAATATAAGACGAAAACCGAACTGTATTTTAAGGTCCACTCACATACTTTAAAAATATACTCTTTCATTCTTGGCAAATTTGTATGTTTTGTCTCTGTCTTTGTGTGTGTCTGTGTATGTGTGTGATTTGATGTTTATAACTTCACTTTAAACTCTTACCCATTCCACTTTGACTTCATCAACCCTTCTGCCCCAACACTCCTTTTTTGAGGCTATAAACCCATTCCCTATAGGTCCTTTTCCCATAGTATTTTCCATATCTAACTAGGGCAGTGTACTGGGGTAAACGCGAGGCCTGCTGCTAAGTCACCGCCCCATTCATGTCAGCCCCTTGTAACAATGTTCCCCATATGAAGCTCTACACCCTCCTGATGTTGTAAAACCCTTCTGAGGTCATATAATCTCTCTTTGTTCATTTCCCTTTTGTGGCCATAGAGGCTCTCTCGTGTTTATTTCCAGCTGGATGATATATAATTCAATCCTGCGGACTAATTGGTTTATATTACCACTGTAACCTGACTTATGTTTAAAACATTATATAATCATATTTACTTTTTCCTCTCTGTCCTGGTACGACAACATAATGACTCACGCACAATATGTTTCAATCCATTTATGAATCGATATATCGGTCTGTCTAGCTAGATATCGAACATTAATAGTACATGCTACAACTGTTTCATTTTCACCTCCCACGGGGAAAGTGATGAAAAAACCAGATAAACGTCTAAATGCTAAATGTAATGAACAAATAGAATACCGTACGGTCAATGTTGAGTGAGCCATGATAAAAAAAGAAAACCACCAAGAAAACAGTAACGATTGAAATTAGTGATCCAGATTAACCTAGACTTCCGGTCTGACCATCTCTTGTCTCAAGTATGACTCCGTTGTTGAATTTTAAATTGCTAAATGTTGTAGCATTGTCTGATGATGATGACAGTGAGTCCGAATTTGTCAGTGTGGCTGTGCCTGTATAGGTTGACATAGTTAATCTAAAATGGAAGAATAGCACAGGATCACGTCCCTCTCGCTCTGTGTACTTGAATTTGTATATATATATATATATATATATATATATATATATATATATATATATATATATATATATATATCTTATTAAACATGAAGATAAGAAGGAGAAGATTAATGTTCTGGATCTTAAAATCTCGATTTGGATTTCACATATCAACATATCCGAACATAGACCATGCTCTCGAGAAGAAAACAGGATATTAAACAATAGTGTCAAGGAGAGAAGACCAATGCACATCAATGTCATAAACAGTCTCCGACATATGCTCCAATTCAAATGTCCGGAAACAGTCTCAGCATTGAAAAAGGAATTGGATAGGACACACACCGAGGGAGCAAGCCCACAATATTTATCGTAAGGCCTTAGAGTGGAAATCTTTAGGTATGAAGAGAGTGAGAAGGCCAAAGCAAATCAGCTAACGCAATAGGGATAAACGATAATGATGCGATTACCATCTTGAATGTTGTTAAATTGACGGCGATACTACTTGCACCTGAATTACATCCTTAAGTATGTATGTATGTATGTAGGTAGGTAGGTAGGTAGGTAGGTATGTATTAGTGTCGTGTGTGCTTATGTATGTATGTATATATATATATATATATATATATATATATATATATATATATATATATATATATATATATATGAATGCATTAGTGCATGATTGTATGTTTGCAGGCATGTATGTATGTATGTATGTATGCATGCATGCATGTATGTATGTATGTATGTATGCATGTATGTGTGTGTGTGTATGTATGCATGCATGCATGTATGTATGTACATGTGTATGTATGTATGTATGTTTGTATGTATGCATGTATGTATGCGTGTATCCATATATATGACCTGAAAATGTGTTTCGTGAGACAGAATCTGAATTTATATATATATATATATATATATATATATATATATATATATATATATATATATCACATGTACAAGCATCCAATCAATAATACACTTTCTTTCATCTTAAAAAAACTAAAGACGAACTGACGGGTTTTAATGAATCATACAGCGTAATATCAATAGCAAACAGTTAATATCGGTATTAGCTAAATTGTAAAAATAAAATGAATTACTAAGCTGAGATCACGGCTTACCTTTAAGATCATTTATTGCAAAACTAAATTGAATCCCACATTAAAAACATCATGATGAGCCTATTAATTTCTATCCAATTCCAAAGTGCAGGTAAGTGAAATTAACGTTTGTTTTATTTAATCTCAATTTTCTTTTCCATTTAGAACATTGTAACCTCAACAGTAATAACTCGGTAGAATGCTTCCATAGAAAAGAAAAAGGACAACTGTAACATATTTTATTATTATTATTTCAAAGCATAAGGTCAAGTTTTTATGGATAAATGTTACCTTATTCAGCTTCGATTCTCATAGGTGTATTAAAGTCTATATGTCCGTTCAGCTCTTACTTTATGTCCATATATTTATATCATATCAGTATAGGATATGTATATCTAGTAAAAAGAAAAAAAAAAGAAAACAAATTCAAGTTCAGATTACAAAGGGTTTTATAATGAAATAATTTTCAAATGAGAAAATTAATATTATGAAGGATCTTAATTTCATCTAAGAAATATTGAATTATTCTTAATAAAATAGTAAATTATATGAAAAAATGAATGAATAATTCTGTGTATATGGCTCTTTCCTTTTGCAACGGATTCATAAAAGAGATAAAACATAATACATACATAGAAAAGTGAAGCTCCATGGACTGACCGGAAGGGAGTGATAGTGAAAGAGGAGACTTTTATTTCAAATGTAGCCAGTGATCCACATTGGATCATCTTGACTTAGAAATATAGTCTCCAGTTTTATGTCAACTTGCTCAACACATACGATTCAGTGTTACTTAATCTGTTTGCATGGACGTCGCTCATTATTTGATATGTTTATGACGTTGACAAAAAAAAACATGTATTCCAAGGTTTATCCATCTGCGACCAGAAATATAACCTCTAGACTGGTAGAAACTTTACTAATGGGATGCAAGAGTGGCTTATTAGTTTGCACCAGTCCTGGTCGTTTTTGCATGTATGCCTTAAGAGACGTGTCAATCGAAAACGGTACAGAAATAGAGACGATGTAGCACATGAATAAAACATAACGTCATTGAAAGATAGCTGGATGTGAACTTTAATGCATGTGTTGGTTTTCTGTGAGGATTAACCACAATTTAAATACGTTAGTTAGTATCTCGATCATTCTGAGTAAAAAGGAGTTATGTGCCTTTCAGAATGACGCAGGGAGGAAGTAAAACCATAGTGACCAGGGTGGGTTTCGAATCTACAAACCAAGGAAAACGAATCCGAATCTTTACCATTTGAGCTACAACAACTCCCTTAATTAATACAAATTTGCATTTATTCCTAATGGTATGTTCCTTAGGTACCATGCATAATACAGAAAGATGTATATTTATATATTGCGTATCAAGGTAATAATATATGCTCAAAGTTACTTAGTTCAATAATGAAATATGTAAAACCCGTATATCGTTATTAGAAGGTCGTTTTTTGCATTGTTGGCATACTATTTCCAGAGAGGGAATCATATGGTCACAGGGGGATGATATCATAGTAACATATAATTTGATGAGGCTTTCGCCAACTGTGCATTGGCGGAAAGCGATATTCAAAGCCACGATTCTGCCCCCAATCAAGTGGATCCAAACGAAATATATTCAAGTGATTAATATTGCGAATCCATTTTATTTAAAAAAGCTGATATTCATGTATTCCTATGCGAAGCCATTGTTTTTGGTTTTCGAATTTAAGTGCATGTAATTTACTCATTATTCCAAACCCAATTTGTCACTGTTTGGAAAAGAAATAAAAATGACATAAAACTCAAAGTAATAACGATACGATGGTTGAACAATGATATAAAAGACTGGGAGAAAATTCAGCCACTCATATTCATCTACAATTGACCATTGCATGGTCCCTCATTTGACAGGTGAACAGATTAAAGTTTACCTCAATGACACAGTCATAACAAACATATATCATTTGCATCATTCATTTTTGTTAACCAAATATTTTTTTTAGAGTAGCCACCAAACTTATTTGTATGATGACTACGAAAGTAAATTTTCGTAGTGCAACTGAAATTATAACTAATGCATTGAATTTCTTATAAACATATAAGGCAAATGGAAGGAATATAAACAGAACTTGTGTGCACTGACATCTAGAATAGATTTTTGTCTTATCTATGTAGTAAGATAAAGGGCTATGAACACAAGAGCAGGTCCCAACCACGCTTCTTAAGATAGCAAGACTTGCAGGCCCTGCATTTGTCCTCTCTCTCTCTCTCACTTACACACACACACACACACACACACACACACACACACACATATATATACATATATACATATAGATATAGATATATAGATATAGATATATACATACATATACATGTATATATATACAATTGTTTACTATATGGTGCTTAAATATTGGATCAGTGAAATTGTGTGAAATGGAATATATGTATGATAGCAACGACTGGTGAAGTTTGGTTGATTTTATGTTGTGTATGAAAGAAATGCATAATTGTTTGTCAGTCTTGGTAGAATATATTATTGGTGCTAATCATCCACCTTAATAGAAAACCCTATATGACAGAAAATGTCCCAAGTTTCGTCATTTTTATATTTAGTCATAATTTATATGCAAATAACCTCTTTCTCTTGTGAATGAAATCATTTTCTTAGCTATTGAATGTGGCTTTATATCGATATAAGAAATTCAGATAGTATGGATTGGTTACATAATTTTATCTATCAAAGCAGAATTAGAAATTTTGTATAGTACGTCTACCAGTAAAGTATAAACGATCCCTACCAAAGCTATGTGCTTACATATTATTTACCAAACATTCTTTCAGATAAATGGAAGAGTTATGATACAAACATACTCTGTCATGAATAGCAGTTTTAGGCAAGCTTCAAATAAATATAAAAATATTGATCAAAATATGCCTGTCTTATTTAGCTGATGGATGTACACTGTCTGATATCTAGCCATGTAACTGCTTCACGGAGGTAGCAATCCTTTAAAACAGATATCGTGCTGATTTTGCCTCTTTATGAGGACCATAAAATCAGTAGGCGTATATAGTTCGTTATTAAATTTAGACATTGTATATATAAGCCTCTACGTAAATGACAAGATGTCATTTATATTTGATCTGGAACAAACGAACACGGAAGAGACCATACACGCACTTGTTTTCAATTGCTGATATTTCCGTCTCATACTTACTGATTGATTGCATAATACCTTTGGAAGTGATATTTAATTCAGCCCATTCTAAGCTTGATATACTAGATAAATGTATTACTGCAGTTTTGCAAATGTAATTTTACTTTGAGAGACAGGTATAGTTAACACAAATACTCAACGAGAACGATACAAATTCAGTTTATTTTATTGAGAAACATTGCAGATGTGCAAATTTCGGAAATATAGAACTAAAAGGTGCGTAAAACAAATACACCGCCTTAACGAACAATCAATCATGAAGGACTCTGATTATATTCACCAAATAGAATCTTCACAAATAATTGGTAAATAGTAGCATAGTATCTACTATTTGCACGAGTTTAATACCCCTGTGAAATTTGCATCAATTAAATAATACTACAATATGATGCCTTAATTTACTCGATTGCTTGTGCGATTTGTATTAATGTACACACAGCTCTCGACTACTCTGATTTGGACTTCCTGTGCTATCTAAGGAAGCGAAACTCGGACATAACAGAGCGCATCGTATTTATATCTTGAGATAATGCTTTCTTGAAAAATTAATCTCTTATTCCAAAGATGTATCAAAAATATGATTTTAGTATCGTAAATTAAAGGAGATCTCTTTCATCAAGGCAAAAAATATTGCATTAAAAATATATGCATGATATACAGCCAGCCCAACCTTTTCAAGACATAAACTTTTCGTTTCGTTAGTCGTTAGTAAGGTATCAGTATTAATTTACGAGCCATGTGAATATGCAAGCAAAGTATGTGCATGTAAATTATACAACGAATAACTTGGCTATGAATACCAGCAAAGATAAATTTTAGAATTATATCTGCCTTTAGCATTACGGCTAGATTTAGCATTACAATTTAGAAATGCAGCAAAACTATAGATTTTTACTATAAAAGTAAGAGAAAATATAATTTTGTATGCTACACTTCCTATGCAAAATCCAGTGTGCAACAATAATGACAAAACTTATACGTAATTGAAATCGTGGCTCAGATTTAAGGTAATTTTTCTTGTTCCTCAAGAATATAAATTAGTTACAGACAGCCTAATAGAAAATGTCAGACAAGAAATATATCCTATTAGGCAAACCAGACCAAAACATATTAGTAAATATCAGCAAAGTGTGTGGTAATTGTATCTAAACTTTCAGAAGATGGAGAAAATAATTAGAGAGGAGGTACAGCCAGTGTGGATAAGTTCACAGAAGTATGAGAATAATGATTGCAATGACGGATCAATATATGCTTGTCAAGAATATAGGGTATAATTTTGTTATTTTCAGTCATTAGTGTAAGGTTTGTCGGGTCTGATTTTTCTTACTCTATGAATCGTAACAAGGATACATATGGTATATGCATACATATATCAGTACGGAAACATTTCTGTGTTCATTTTTGCTACAGATTTCTCTGAACAGAAGTTTTAGCCCCTTTCATCGGTTAGTATATTTTCTAAACTATTAAGATTTATATGGATGATATTCTCCTAGAAATACTTTCCATATATGTTAGATGTCTAACTCCTTGCACACTTGTGGGTTTACTTTGTTCTCATAAGATCTTCTAATTAGCGTCTAATTTGCTTTTTGAACCCTAGTTATATTTTTCTTTTGTTATGTTATTTACATAGCTTCTGTCTCTTTTAGGAGCAATACAAGATCTGTTATAATTGATTTAAATGTTGACTTAACGATTTCCGCTGTAAGTGTATTAACTCTAAATTCTCTTTTTCTAGTATATTATATAATATAAAATGGTTCTACATCATCCATGTGTTCGAACTGTTCATCTACGAACGTTTCTGATTATTTAACATGCACTCAAAGGGTTCATTTCTTTATTTCCTGAAACTATATTTCGCCAGAATTCTAACTTCTGACCCTTTTGTAATACTGTGAAATGTTTCATTGTAGTGGATTCCATATATATTTTCTTTTTCAACATGATTTATTCAACACACCAATTTCCCCACGTTAACCACTACCCGTATAGCTAATTGTCCTGGTTTATTGGTACGGGAAAGTCGAATATAAGATCCACTAGCTACTTTGTAATAAAATGTTTTACTTTATCACTAATCTCATTACTGGAACTCATATTGTTTTTCATCTATATTTAATCTACGCGTTATAATAATAGCGTATTTGTATTTGTCAGATACTCGTGTGTGTAATTTAACGGGTGGCTGTTTCTATGTACGACATTTGTCAAAAGTTCACGAGCAGCAAAAATCCCTTTGATATAATCTACAAAGAAGCGTTCTTCCTCATTAAAATGAGTCCCCTTAAAATATTTTATAAAAAAAGCATAATCTCTTTAAAAGACTTTATACTATTACCATTTAATTGAATGAAATTCAACTTGAAAACGAAACAGGTCTTTTGAATCTGAACAAAGATAAAGGGTTTACAGCTTAAGAAGTAACTAAAACGCTGCAGACTAACAATAGGAATTAATAAAATAATTAATACGCATATGACAACACTGATAAGGAGTATTATAACATTGATTAAAAATGAATCAAAGAAGAACGTACGAAGTTTTTGTAAATACCACATCTGCTAAAACCTGGAAGTCGTTTAGGTCAGATTTAATAATGTCAAGATTGACATATTCCATGAGTCACTTCCCTCCAATTCATATATTAGATGATTTATGGAACGAGATTAAAGATATTAACACATTTCAATTATTAGGTGGATTTTAATTCATTAGATGCTGTTTACAAATTTCGGGATTAAGTACTAGATTGCTAAATATTAAGCATATTAATTTAAATTTGAAAGAACGTACAACAAGGAAATTTTAGCATGAAACAGTTCATGATAATAATACTCTAAGGTAACTTTGTTTAACTGCTTAGATAATTTACAAATAACTTGAAGTTAGCCTTAAAATGAGTTGTCAATATTGGAAAAGGTTGTGTTTTGTTGCAACAAAAATGGAAGGTAGCGAAAGTAACATAGAAAAATAATTATTAAAGGTAATCTTATAAAAGATAAGATGAGATCGTGTGTTGGATTTGGAAAACAACACGGAAAACGTTCACGAGATTTAAGACAATTCTAAACAGGAAAACAAAATCAAATTGCTAGCGAGTCACCTAGCCCGACTGAGGACAGTAGGGACTCACATGAAGTTCAAATAGGCTACTAATTTTGTATATATAACAGCTTGAGTTGTTAATGTAGACATAAATGTCAAGTAATAGAAACACCATCAACAAAGTATACCCCCAGCAAATCATAACAACAATAAGATTAATCCTGATATTGAACGATATCAGAATTAAAGCAATCATTTCATTTCCGAGGTAATATGTTATCTATCTACAATTTTGTTTTCAAGTCAATTTCGGGAATCGTTTGAGTCACATCTATACAAGCTTTAGAATGTACTATGATATAGCTATATGGCATAGTCAGTCTTTTAGAATGTGAATTCAATTTCATTACAACTATTAGCTTGCCCGTTTCGATGTACTTCGAGATGACTGAAAATGTCGAATGTATAGAAAACTTTCCAAATTAAAATGTTTCATCCTTTCTGCGGAATACTCTTTTGATTATATATTCGTTCATTTAGCTAAATTTACTCCAGCCTAACTTCGGGCAAATTAGGGTTAGATTGTCCACACTTAATGACTGCCTGGTCTATGTTTGCAATTTGACTCGATTAATACATACACCATACAGTTAACATTGTTTTATTTTTTGCTACTCTTCTGTACTAAAGTTAAACAATGTGTTAACTTCTTTCGCTATGTAAGGTACGAATTCTGGTTCAATTTATTACAAACAACGAAATCTAAAGACATTTAGGAATGTTCATTGTATACCTTTTGGAAATTATATTGTGTTTTGTCATGTCCGTCAGTCAGTAAGTAGAGTGTTAGATTTTGGGGATGGGAATAACAAAATCCGAATAGTTGCGATAGTTTCCATTTTCATGTTTTTATTTATGACGATTTAATCAAAATAAATAAAAGCTTTAGGAAATCTGAAATTTAGAGTGCGTGAACAATGTAATCTCTCTCATATTTTTCAATGCGTTTCCATAAAATAAATACCAAATTGACGCTTACAAGAAGAACATCAAGTATATCTCGTTTCCTCCAATTAAAAAGAGCAGCTGGTCTGACACGTTTGAACAGGAAGTTGAATACGCCACTTAGCACATCACGCAGTTATTATTTTAACCTTGCCTCGGGTCATAACATTGCCATAAATACACATTTTTTTAAAAACATTTTAGCTACTTCCTTAAAGTCTCATCGTTTTGATTGGTCATCTAGGAAAAATACAGCTTAAACATTCTGCCTTTCATTTCTATTTCCTCGTTCCTGTCGGAAAGGTACATTTGCCTGCTTTATATATTGTACAATTATATATTAACAAAATTACGTTTCTTTTTAATAATAGTCCACAACAGTAAATTTACTTTAATATAGGTCGATTTCTTCATAATAGATTATCCACTTTTGAAAAGTCCCAAACCGTTAATTTACATTAACTTACAAATATTTCTTCACAATAATTCGTTCACTTTTTAGGCTATCCATGACATTTTATTTAATGCAACACTGTCCATCCTACTTATCCATAACATCCTTTTCCATTTCAATGTAAGCTAACGATACTGACTATAATGAAAAAGATAACAATCGAATAACACCCACAAAACGTCAGCCCTGAATATATACATGATGACTCATACGCGAATCTCTGTGTCTGAGTGCATCCTTATCCCACTTTAAATGCAAATATTCTCATATGCATTATAACAATGGATCTTCCTAAAGATCACATATTGAACAATGCATTTGCAAAAGGTATCAATCATGATTATGAACAGACAATATTTTTCTAAGATACTATAATGATACATGTAAATCAGTTGCATGATCTTTAAATAATAAATACAGAAATGCAGTTGGTTTATTTTAAGGCAGACAGACTGACAGACAGAGACTGCGAGAGTGGATGGAGAATCATCGATATAGTAGACAATACAACTGTACCTAATCTTACTCTGTTGCCTCTACGAATTAGCTTGATGGCTGTTTTGAAACTGTTCCAAACAAATGTAGAAATTAAACGTAAAAAAGAGATTTACAGCTCGGCAATAGATACAACAAGACAACGGTGATAATAGAATGTTTGACAAACATATTTTTATTTCACAGGAATTTCAAATGATGCAACCGTGTGAGAAGCCACGGACGATATATTTGATGGAGAAGAACCAAATACATGCGCACTAGTGTTAACAGATTAATCATTTCCAAAAATTACATCTGAGGAGAATTAACGAGAACAAACGTCATGGTACTGTATTAAATTTGTCAACGCCCAATAAGATAATCACTTTAAAATGAATTGAAACAAAATATAGACACCAAACATATTTAAATTAGTTCGTGTCTGATGCTCAGGTTACATTTCAAACCATCGGCCCGAGATCAGTAATGTTGAAGGCATCACCAAATAGCGCTAATCCGGTGTGGACAAATGAAATTTCGTCTGTACATTTCACATTTCATAGAGAGGTTATGCAAAGGAAGGCAACACAAAACACAGCTTTTACATCAGTATTGTGTCAGAGGCAACGTGTATAGACTTTTTTCATACCACTGTGCTAATGTTAAAGGTGGTGCTTTCAGTACAATAAATGTACCCAAATAAACTACAGCACATGCTAATTTGTTGAAAAGGATATTACTTTGTGATTGATGGGTTGAAAGTTACACTTCGACCATTACGCAAGTATGATCATTTAATCTTTATAAGCCCAGGTTTCTTCCCTTGTGTAGTCAAATCAACGGATAGTTTATTTTGGGTAGCAGATATTTACCGTTTGTCAGCATGTTTATATTGTATTAGAATAAATATCACTAGTTTCGCTAACCAAGGGTCGTCCGTCCATTTCATTCACTGATGATTCGAAGTTAAGGATATTCAAGACCATTACCTTGCGAAGATTCCATACCCGAACAAAATCACAGCACAAGACTTCACGATGGGTGCCATAACTGTTTATTTAGCAAATATACGTAGCATGCTTAGCATTCATTTGTCTTGCTTTCAGAGCATTTCGATCCCTCCACATAATACAGTCATATCCATTTTAGACATATATTATCTTTACACTAAATAACAGCCGATTGAAACACGATGTCGAAGCAAAAATGCTTTGATTTTTTTATGCTACACAAGTATGTTGTAGTGCAGGAAGTAAAGATTTGAATTTGGGGATGCAACTTTAGAGATATACGGAAATTGCCATTAACATTGGTTTACATAATCAACCATTCTTGATCCAAACAAGAATTTAACACAGCAACCAATATCACATCATCAGTTATCTAACGCCCCACATTGACCATCAACATACTGTGTCTAGTAAACAATACCACATCCCCTACGTCATCAGTTATCCAGCACCCTACATTTTACCATCAAGCCAACATATACCATCATCGTGTCGTGTGTAGGGACTAATATCCTAATCTCCATTATCTAACACTCCAAATATTCTCTGCAACATGCCATGTGAAGTGGCCAAACATAGTTCATATAGTATCCGTCAGCGCATGATATATCATCATCACATTTTGTGTAGTAACCTGCTGCTTTTTGGCTAAATGCATATAGCAGATATGTATATGTAAAGCATTACCAACACACCAGACCCCGTTGGATACGTCAGTAGGGTGGTAATTATCGAACAGATGTAATAAATAGATTCAATCAAAGAAACCAAATGATAAGGGGAAGTAACAGAACTTCTGAAAACTGACATGGAGACTAAAGAAAAACAGCGACATTAGATTATGATGGGCGAGACTAAGAGTTGTACTAAACTTCCCAAACTGTTATGTGTTTAGCGGAGTTTAGAAATATTTACACAATAGCAAAATGGAAGAAAATCTTATAGCTTATTACCATAAGAATAAAGTTACATTTTATGTCGGTGGGCTATTTTATTTTACTCGATCAGACCACACTGACACGTTTTCGCTAATACTTTGCCAAACTGATTGTTGAATAACTGATATCATTTAGACGATATCTTGAGCATTAAAATAATAATACAGGAATTCGCATGGGATTGATGATCAAAAGGGGTTTCTCTGATGATTGTGTTTTTTTATTCGTAACTATGATGATCATGTGTGTCCTAGTGTTCTTGAAACCATCTCGACGAAGAACGTGATTTAAACATCAGCCACATTTTTTTACTATTGGTATTTATCCACGAAGGGTTGAAAAGAAATTACTCAATATAACTGCTTAGTATTATAGCCCACAGTTGTTTATCTCCTTGATGCAAACTCAAATGTCCATCGGTTGCTAGGATGACCCAATACACCTCAAAGATCTGGCACATAAAGACGACTTGATTGTATGGGTTACGTTCTTCACACAAAACTCGCGTTAGTTGTTGTTGCTGGATATTAGTCCTTGAATGAATTAAATTTACGTGTGTTGAACGGCTTGGTTGTCACTTATACGTATTTATATCGTGGATGACTTGTGAAGCGGCAATCCAAGAATAGAAACTGAGTTGATAACCTTTCCAATGAACTTTTACTTCTCGGAATCGATGTTTTCCCACTTTACGTATGTTTCGAAGGAAAAGGTTTTGGATATTGTACATGCCATCTTCTTTCTTAGTCACCGCTGCGCTATTAAATTTTCAAACTGTTTACTTAAAAATCTCTCTGGAACTATACAATACTTTTAACGCAATCAGATATTTGTGATAGAATTGCAACTTGCCATACAACCAACCTGCCCAAGTATTCATGCATGCGAGAAATGTCAGATTACATGTGCTTTGCGAAATTGATCCTTTGTGAGGACACCTGATTCAATAATGTTTTACAATCGATGAACTTATTTAGCGCAAGCAATCGGTCAACATCCGAAAGAGACTAAGCCTCCTGTTTCCCAAACATAGTTTTCTGCCCAATGAAGTGCAATGTCCTTGGTGTTATACAACTTTAGGTTGGAGTTTGAAATCCAGTTTTAGCCAGTCAAAAGTGGCAATGTAAACAGTAAAGGTCTTTGCTCGAGACTTACAAAAATTTCTTAATCTCAAGTTCAGTCTTATACGTTTAGGATTTACAGCCATCATCCTAGGAAAGTGAAAAAGCTCACAGTTGTCTGCAGAGAAAAGCCTTTTACAATTTAGCTGTCACAAGAGGTAATTAATCCAAACAGTCTTGCAAAATATATTTACACCACCATCATCAACCAATTTAAATTTAATGAAGAAAGATATTTGTCTTTCCAAACCGGTTGATAAGACACGTATTGCCTGTTGTTGAACGCAGTTAGCAGTATGTACACATCAGTTAGTCTCAAAGCAAATAAATACTGAAAGCAAAATGGCTATTTATAGAGGAGTTTTTCTGAAATAATATACTAAGTTTCAAAGGTGATTCGTGAGCTAATTATATCTGATGTTTATTTTACTTTTTGTGTCGAAATACTGTCTTTATTAAATTGCGAAATGGCATAGAGACACCAGTTGCACACATTATTTGCGATTATCTTAGTTCTGATTGGATACTGGTGGTCTCTTTGAAAACAGTCTCAGTATTAGTGAGATGTGACAATGTCGGGTTTCCGGCAGGCATGCCTAAACCGACCGGTGACATCACTGCTAATTGCAAAGAAGAGTTTCTCGACCCGCGGTAAAATCTTCAAAGGAAGTCACCACAAGTTAACCCAATGGCTAATTTATGGAAGGTATTTTCTTTGTTTCATATTCGGTCTAAATTCGTAATGTTATATAATACGTATTGACACTACCAAAAGTACTTTGAACTACAAAGTTTATCAGAAGACATTTATATTAATGAGCAGGAATTGTTAACAAATTTTCTCCCACTATGTGACAGCCTTGTACACATATATAACTGCATGCTAGAGAAACCTTACATTAGTAACACGCCCGTTTTGTCAGCTGCTATCATGGTCTTCAGGTTATTAAGATCTAATATCATATACACAAATCACTGATTAATGAGTTATATTTTCATATGCTAGGGAAATATTGTCACATGTTTAGGCTCGAATGAGCAGTAACAAAAGTAAGAATGAATACAACAAGCTTTCAAACAATATAATAATTTATTTCCCTGGAAAAATTCGGTAAAAATAACAAATAAAATTGAAGATACGGTTTTACAGAATCTAATCCAAAAATAATCCAAGAATAACATTTTTGAAGTCGTAATAACAAAATGTTCAACTGATTTCAAGTTCGAATCTTGACGAATAATCCAAGATCAAAGACGATAACGTATGCTGCTATATGTAGTGTTGAAGTCTACAGTTCCTTGTAGAAGCAAGAATTGTCACTCCGGTTTCAGATATTATGAATAATTGGTTTTATAAGAACTGTCTTTCATTAAGAATCTCACATGAGTATATTTATTTTACAGGAAAAAGAATTAATCCTTTTGAACCCAAACAGTTTGAAATAACTCCAATCTTAGTAATTTGAAATAACTTAAACAGCAAAACATACAACTTCCAGTGTAACAGCCCAGCTTCTATTGAGAATAATTCTCCAGAACATAGGTTATATCGTCTTCTAAACGTAACAGGGTGCCACGTGATCATGTTCTAGAAGCTTGTATTATTATTTTATTCTAAGATATCAAAACAATTGTTTCCTACTTAAACATGAAGTATCATCATGACATCGACAACAATCAATCATTTTTAAAACAAAATAGAACTTGTTTACGTGGTTGCTGTTAATTTTGAATCACCGTCAGGATTTAGATCAACACCTGGTGTTTATAAAACAAACAGTTACGGTCAAACTATTTTCAGAAAAAAGTATCATCCCCAGAGAATAAATTTACATTACAAAAGCATGTAATGAAAAATATATATATATAAAACTGACAAACAATTAAATTGAAATAAATATTTATTAACTCACATATACATAACAATATACAGTCCCCTTTGTAAATGAACGTATGTTAAAGTTTTATAAGTATTTATTGCACACTAGCACAAAGCCTAAGAATGTATTAGTGTATATATTTGGTTTATTTACGTAAAATGAATTCCGGTTGACAATTATCTGATTGTGATCGGGAATTGGTTCAAAAGTGAGACCAGGCGGTATACAAGGTGGAGCACAACGTGTGTGTGTGTGTATATATATATATATATATATATATATATATATACAAATATATATATATATATATATATATATATATATATATATATATATATATATGATTTGGTTGGGCATTCCTAAGATTCATAGAATTTTTTGAGCTTTGCCAGGCTTTCTAGACTTTGCGTGTTAGTTTTAGAAACACAAATGACACATTGGCAGATCCAAGCTCCTGTAATACGTAGTGTTCTACGATACAAATGCGTGGTATGAAATCATTCAGGCATCTGCATGACATATAATGTATAGACTAGGGAAGAAAATGACTGTTTGGATGTGGAGGTGAACCCTACCTGGGTTGTTCTGATCACCCCCTGTCCCTGACCGATTTCGTTACTGTTGTAACTCATCAGAGGAAATAATAAGGGTTGATTCAATTGGTCAACTGATCAGCTGATGAGTTACAATAGTAACAAAACCGGACAAGGACATGGGGTGACTAGGACACCGCAGCAGATGGGAGTGTTTGCCTCCACATAAAAAAGGCATTATCTTCCTTAAGTTTATATTATATCGGAAGTGAAAGCGACCCTCTGCGGGAATCCAATCGACACGACCCCAGAACCATAGAGAGCCCAATGAGTCCATACAAGAGTGCATCAGTAATCTAGTCCACGTCTTGTACACATACAGTTGTCAGTCGAAATGGTTATTCTAACAAACCCGTGTCAGACTAGCCCCAAGGGTGTTGCTTTAAAAGGAAAATTGCTCGAGGATTAGAAATTAATCTACGCCCGAGATTCACTAATTGTCCGGATTTCGTCAGTGCTTGAAACACCGTCCTCCAAGAAGCCTCAAAACTAAGATGACACTGTACCAAACGCATGTCATCTATTTACTCACCTGCACGAAATATACGAGACTAAAAGGGAATTCTAAGTGCAAATAAAAAACAACACTTGAGTGATATCCTTAATCATATAGATTAACTCAAATCTAAGCAATTTAATGTATGACCACAACATAGATTATGTTTAATATCAGATAATATCAATTATTAAATCTTATCCAGCGGTCTCTACTAGCACTATATTTAAATAGAGAACTTAATTGGATATTCCAATTACATACTCTGCAGCCGATAAGGATTAACATATTGGTCTAAATGGGGGTTCATTTGTTTTTAACACAATGTATAGACTATTCCAGGCATGTGGATGACGTCGTGTTATACAAACACAAGCATAATAAATAGACCGTTTCAACTAGTATTATGACTCAGTTTTTACATACACATGACAAAGTTTTGAACATTTTATATTCGCTATACTGTTACATACAATACTGAATGAACTTAATTCATGAATTGAGTGGCGCAAAAGCGTCTTAGAGTCTAATTTGCATTATAAACATTGTTGCGTGATTGGACACCCTTCCGTACAGCTACGGCGACAAACAACGTGCTTATTAATGCAAGAGAGTGCATTGAACAAACTTTACTAGAAAAACACTGAAGATCCTCAAAACAATCAATCACGAAGATGGCGTCCACCTGTACCAAATAAATAGATACTTCACTCAAGTCATGTATATTTATCATGATTAAAATTTGGTTATTTATGTTCTTTTGGGAAAAAATAGTATCAATTAAAATCGTTTCAATTGTTTTGATGACACACTTATTGAGATTCATAAAGAACATCTTTGAAAGCCTTTCAAAATGAAGATTATGGATGCCTGCAAAACCAGATTATTAACAAAATTGTTCGTCAATTAGAGGAATTTAATATCCAATTATAATTCAAATATATATATTGAAGTTTTTATATCAGCATAGAACATTCTTTATTCAAATAATGCTAAACATTACTCATAGATAGTTGGTATCTCTTCTCAGATAGTATATGACACTTTAGTATTCAGCCTGTATTAGATCTTTTGTCTAATTTAGTTTATATTGTATGCTATAAGTCAATAATACTTGTCTTACAAACACGTTTATGTAATAGATTCATCATTAAATAAAATGATGAACGCTTCATATATCTGAGTTCAAATATCTAGCGTATCACGTTCTTTTTAAGAAACGGGCACAATGAAAACATCCCAGAAAATAAAAATATTATTACAGAAACTTGGAATGCACTAAATGATTTTATCTAACTTCACACTTTGCAATGATGCGTTTATAATACAGTCACTTTTATTACAGGATTATAGAGGATTTCAATAAATAACGCTTATAGCAACAAGTGTGATAATTACAAAGCCGACAAGCTAGTGCCGGTCTCTAAATTATGCTGGCAATGTAGACTTGATAATGTAGTGAATTATGTCAGCGTCTACTGTCCTGTACACTAATTACGTGAAAGGCACTGCACACTGTTTTCTACACTGTACACCTGCAAGTCACTGCCAGCTGAGCTCTACAACAATCACTGAACGCCACTGCAGTCTGCCCACTGCAATAATTATCTGAAAGTCAGTATCCTATACATAAATTAAGTCAATGTGACGCCCATGTGTCCTGTATATTATTCACATGAATGTCACCCCCAAAATGTCCACTACACTAATCAACTGAAAGTGACTGCTTACTATTCTGTACACTAATCATGTAAACACTGCAGCCCACTGTCCTATACACTAATCAAGTGAAAGACTCAACACTAATCATGTGAAGGTCACTGGACATTGCTGTCTCCATTAATAATTTTCTTTGTTCTCTATCTGCATAAGTGGGATATGCGTTTCTGTCCTTCGTTGATAGTGAACTTCAGTTCGTTAATTTCCTTTTTCTGCTCACTTTATTGATTTGCATGTTGTTCAAATAGCTGTACATGTCTAAACCCTACTACATATCTAGACCATATCAAGTAAATACACTGTAGTGAACTTGTTAAAAAAATGTTTCCTTGAAATTTCTTTAGTAAAGTTTTCATCCATTTTCTCCTCCCGCTTCATCAGCAATACTACCACCACAGTCGCAACCAGTGGAATAAACAAACTTTACTTTTTGCTATTGTCCACTCTGTATTACAATACATAAACTAAATTTTTTATCTTAGATTTAAATTCAAATCTTTTTCATGATGTGTTTATTAATGTACATACTGGCGACACTCATAAAACAATTTTCGCATGGACGGGTTATGTCATCAGATGAGATAGGGCACGAACTGGCAACAGTGAAACCAAATCTCCAAGGGACATGTTCAGCTACTTCATCATCATAAGCATCATTTCATAAATGATCTGTGCTTTACATTAACGCCATTACTTTCCCTGGCAAAATCTCAGATAATGAAGTTTCGTTTTATTTTTTCAAAATGATTAGCAAGTTAAACTCTTTGATATTATATTATAATTTATAAGTTAATTAATTGATCAGTATGTTGATATGATAATTCAAAACGGTTACACTTTAAGTCAAGACATACCCCTCTCTCTCTCTTTCGCTCGCTCGCTGTCTCTGTCTCTGTCTCTCTTACAGCTAAACGCTATGACAAAATTTCGTCACGTGAGGTAAAAGTTTTTATCGGGATGGTGGATGGATGCAATTGTTTTGGAAGTTCTTGCATGACAAACTTAAAATGCAGTAAAGCAGCTGCTATTAAACATATAGCTATTTGAATACTTCCTATCTATGTATCAAGCATTATCGATCAAAAGATTTAAACTATAATAGAAAATATGCACGATGTGATATCCACATGACGTCGAATACTGAATGTGTTCAGAATTATTGAAGTGACTCAAACTAGTATCCAGTAACGTAGATAAAGAAACCTATTACCTGCATAAACATTGCACCATAGAGCCAGTCTTGTATCGAGTGGTCATTTCAGTCACTTTATTTGTCGAATTTTGGAAATGTTGGATAAAAGTGTACAATACCAGTGTTAGACGTACTGGCTCAAGCTTTAAACATTCCTGTAAGTTTTGATACCTTCTTGCAGACCTGAAAGATAACGGAGATTATGTCAACCGCAGGCGTTGCTTTAATAACTACATGATTTCTACTTGTGGTGATAGTAACATTTCCAAGAGCGAGACCTCCGACTCAGGAACTGTTTGGAAATGAAATTTGTCAAGTTTATTCATGACGTCAGTCGTAAATATATGCAGTATGATTTATAAAATAGAAACGTATTAAATGGGTTTATATACGTAATGAATTAGCATCCATCCAATACAGCTATAACATGAAGTGTAATTTGGAAGTCAAAAGTCGTGCGTCTGCTTTATGCGTCTAAAACTGTTTTTTTAGCTTCATGTTTTTCTATCCCAGAACTTCATTTCAGAGTCACGTCTATTTTAACGTAATAAATATCTCTCTCTCTCTCTCTCTCTCTCTCTCTCTCTCACACACACACACACACACACACACATTACCAGTTGTATAGTTTCCTTTCTCCTTGTAAAAAGAGGCTGAAAATTATGAAGTGATAAATTACCATTTCAACACCTTTCAAATCGATCAGCCTATAACTTTCTAAGAGGACCTTCTCGCAGTTGTAGAGATGATTTAAAACATGCTTTGGACATTATAACTTTCAAATGTGAAGCAAATAAATAATTTAAGGACATATTTATAGCAAACAATAAGGTTTGGAAATAAGAAGACAGAGATGAAGACAATGCAGATGTCCCGCACAATCTTTTCGTGTCTCGCACTCCCTTAAGGCTTTCAACGAGACCGAGGTTTCAATGGCATTTTTCACCATCACCTAAACGTTGAGTAAAGTAAAGTTACAGAGTAGTTACTGAGTAACTTCAAAACGTGCAAACCCAGAAAGCAGCAAAGAATGTCGGTAGACGCTGGAAACATGTTGTATATCTATCATTTACACTACGCTATCTTCATCCTCTTCATCCTTATGTTCAGCGGCTTGAAAGGGAAGAAACTTCTAGAAAATGCGAACACTCTATAAGATATAAGCAATCATATTAACAGTACAAATATTTCCATTATTACACTCTGTGTGAGTACCATTGTTAAATGATCTAGAGAGTTGATCTGTGAAAATAAATGTCATAGGTTCGAATCAATGCAGTATTATTGTGCTTCTTATTGGAAAATGGAATCGCAATACCCAGAAGAATAAACAGAAAATATACGAAGCAGTGCTACACATCTAAGTAGATCTGACTGCTTGAATATTGTTAGTATGTAACAGGCTAAAAATATGATAACTACGAGGTCAAATTAGCTCATTATGTTGCCGGATTACGTTACTTTGGATCAATAAAAATCAATTTTCACTCACTTAGACTAAAGCAATTATTTCAAATTAAAAACAGTTGCTTAGGACGGTTCCAAAGTTTTAGCACGGAGGCATTTCCTTAATTTGTATGTGTCAGTAAATTCGTACTCCATACACTAATTCTAAACAAATTCATATAGTCGCACTGCCAAATTATTCTTCAAAAGTTACAAATGAAATGTATACACTCTTGTCCTATGTAGAACCAAGATTGCATACATAAGGCAAAGATATTCAAAGCAATTTGAACAGGTTATTTTAGGCATGCTTATAGCAGCAGTTGATTCGACCCCTTGTTCTAAACTTATCATAGCGACGCCTTGACGGGTCCTACAACGATTTTTCAGAGCTGTTGGAAGGCATCAATCACGTTTGATTACAACAGATAATACACCTGCTTATATGGGGTATACATCCTTCCTATTCGATACAGCAGATTATAGTTGATATTACATTTTCATTATAATGCTAGAAAACAAAGTGGATGACGTCGTTGAAACTTGCATTTCTGATGGAACGACATAAAGTTACGACCTTTAATCCATGAGATGTCACATTTTGAAGCATCGTGAGTGAATCAAGTAAAATAACATAACTAACCAAATGTAGAAAGCCTACATAAATATGTGCAGTCTGATTAAAATAAAGATTTCCTTATGCAAAGTAGCTTGATGGACAACTATAGAAGGTTGTGTTCTCTTGATTTATTAATTTATCAGCCAAATTATAGTTCACATATTTATGGAAGAGAAATAGTAATTTGGAATACACTGTTACTAACTATAACTCCAATAGACATCATGCAGAACTTTATCTGACTGGTGACTAAACATCTATTAAAGAGAAATCCAATGGTCATCTAAATGGTGACTTTTATTGACGAATGTGAGCTATCAACCACGCCGCAAATCACAGTCTAATCAGACTGAAATATTTCAAAACCTCAAATGCTATTGTCGATCATTCAGCGTTCAAGATTGTGATGTTTTCTTTCTTCATGCTTCATAAAGTACAAAAATCTATTAATTTGCTGTGATTTTTCCATCCGCGAATATTTTGTAGAAATGTTATCTATTTATATTACTATGCTCAAAACTTACTTGGATAGTCCTTCAAGCTATTTGTGTATGTTGACTTGTCATTTTTGTGTTGCAGAATTTCTAAATAACGTCTCTTACTTCCAACAACCCATACTGAGAGCATTTCAAATGGTTTAGATGCTTGTATGTAAACGGCTAACGCAGTTATTATGAAAATAGTCCCTCACTTCCGACAACTCACTTCTGACAACTCACTTCCGAGCTCTTGAACAGTATATAAATATATATTCATCTTAACGGCTGTTCTTCAAGCAGTTCTTATATGATAATTTCAGCCTTTAAATTTCTGCTAATTGTTCGGGTAAATAATATGAGTGACTTTGTTTAATACGAGCATCTTGATTTAGCGCTGTTTTTCTGTCTGCTCGTATTATTGTTTGACCCTAACGAGAGAACGTATTAACAGTGTAACGATAAAAATATTTCACAAGGATAGGTGAAGTTCGGTAGCAATATTTCCGTCAATAAATACCTGTATTGGATTACACTGTATAAGAGCTGTCATTTAAGTTTCTAGATCAATTGTGTACTTTCAGAGTTTTAACTTTGGCACGGTAAATTCTATAGTAAGCGCTATTATATATGCAGAAGGTTTAGATTCTAAACCGTTTTGAAGGTATGTTGATAATTCTAATGAAGGTTTATTTTACTGTTGGGGCTTTTTATCGACGTTTAGACGGTGATATTGTTGGTGAAACAATTGTTGCATGACATAATTCGATATCTATCTATCTATCTATCTATCTATCTATCTATCTATCTATATATATATATATATATATATATATATATATATATATATATATATATATATATATATATATATATATACATGCATGAGATCTTGTACCACATAATAGACATTCTGGGTTTGCAATTTTATGGTTTGATGTGAAAAGTGGCTATAACTATGTAAGTGGTGTTCATGCAGGTAGTTTCGTATAACAAAGCCTAGAAAGACAAAAGAGATTACATAGAAGGGATAACATGCATGTTATTTTTTATTTTATACATAAAAAATACATTGCATTTTAATTGTGCTGTGTTCTCTCTTTTTCTTTTATTTGCATATTAACAATTTCCAAACATGTTTGAAAATTTCTTCCCTGAGAAAGTACAAGCCATTAGAGATAAGCTTGGTACCACAAATTCAATTGACTCGTAGTTACCATACAGTCTGGATACAGAATTTGAGCGGCAACTATTAGCAACATCTGAACTTGTCTCTATGGATTTTGTACGTACAATCCTGATGAAGAGTGCACCAAAGTCATGTGAACATGATCCAATTCAAAAATCACTGCTGCTTGAGTGTTTAGATCCAGTATTGCTTTCACTAGCTGATGTTATAAAGACATACTTCTCTCATCAGAGGAATTCCCATCATTTTTCAAAACTGCCATTGTAAAGCCTCTGATGAAGATTGTTGTTGTTGTTGTTGTAGGGTTTAACGCCCGGAAGTAACCACCGATCCACGAGAAGCTACTGGCAAGCTTTCTCACACCCCCACATTGGCTGAATCCGAGACTCGAACCCACGCAGACAAAGGTGAGATGGCAGTGATGTGTAACGGAGAGCGCCTTAGACCACTCGGCCACTCGGGGCACCCCTCTGCTGAAGAAACCAACACTAGACCATAAAGATTTAAAGAACTACAGCCCAGTTTCTAATCTCCGAATCATATCAAAAATCTTAGAAAAGTTGTTCTATCCCAGCTTGTATCTCATCTGACTTCAAACAGTCTTTTTATCAGTGTATAATCTGCATATCGCCCTTGCCACATTACTGAAACTACTCTTCTAAAAGTAGTTAATGACATTCTCTCTGCTTTGGATAGCTGAAAGATTACAGTCCTCACCTTCCTTGATTTGTCTGCAGCATTTGACACAATAGACCATGATATATTACTTCACCGTCTCCAGCATGTATTTGGCATTCATGATACAGCCTTATTGTGGTTCAAGTCCTACTCGGTCCACAGAACACAAATTGTGCCTGCAAATAGAATACACTCCAGCCCATTTGATCTAAGTTGTGGTATTCCACAGGGATCTGTTCTTGGACCTTTTCTCTTCATTATATACACTCAACCGTTCTCAAGTGTCATAGATCATCATCCAGTATCTCACCGCTGCTGACACCCAAATATATCAATCTAGCCACCCAACTGAAGTTGATGCTACCATCCAAGGTGTAGAGATGTGCATTTCTGATGTGAAATCATGGATGACATGTAACAAGCTGCAGATGAATGATGATAAAACTGAGGCCATTCGGATTACAAGAAAAAGACTTACTCATTCACATCCTTTACATCTAATAATACGTATCAGCAACACCAACATTAAATTCACACAATCACATAAAACCAAGGTGTTACTCTGGACAGTACTCTCACATTGCACCAACATGTCATGAACATATCCAAGGCTGCATACCTTGAGCTGAGACGCATCATCTCAATTCGCAAATATCTTTCAGTTGATGCCACTAAAACACTTGTGTATTCATTAGTACTTTCACGACTGGACTATTCTACCTTCTAACTCAATTATTTCTGGTTCATCTCAATATCTACTCCAAAAACTTACAAAAGTTCAAAACACGGTTGCTCGGATCATACTTAGAGTAACACGATCAGAGCACACCTCCCCACTGCTCTGTACCCTACACTGGCTATCCATTCGATCCAGAATCAAACACAAAATTTGTTCTCTGTGCTACGTTTCACTGACGGACTCGAGTCCAACATACCTATCCGACCTCACCCATGTGTACACAGCAGGAAGATACTTACGTTCCTCTTCTGACAATCGTATACTCATTATTACCACTATGAAAACAAAGTCATATGGACAGCGTTCTTTTGCATACCAATATATTCAATGATACTGATTTTAATTCGTTTTGATAATGACTTTCATTCATTTTGATTCATTACTATATTTAACAACTTCATAAAGTACGACTTTCACAATACACCACAATTTCATTTAAAATAAGATTTTCTTAATATAACTATATATCATATTTACATTTTCTAAATTTAATTTGGTAGATGAATAATTCTGATATATTATCAGAGTGTAATTCACTTGTATTTACGTGTGAGTAGACTTGTATATTCATCAAAACGTTGGTATACTAAATAAATCATGAATCATGTCCTGAGGTATAAATGATATCTAAGGAATATTACATATCCCTCTAGTTATATTTATCAACATTATTTCTTAAAATTATTTAATGTAAGTTAGAATGTCTCTTGATGGCTTAATTGGGTTGAGCGTCCGCCTCAGAAACGGGGGTTGTTAATTCGAACCCCGGCCGAGTCATACCAAAGACTTATAAATATCGTACTAGCAGCTGCGTCGCATGTCGCTTAGCATTAAGAGGTTAGTGTTAGGACTGGTCGGCAATTTCACGCAATATTTCAGTACACGATAAACGTATGATACAATTGTGACACTGGTATATATTGTTATGACTCTGTCATCTTATACTGATCAACAGAAAAAAACATACCAACAAGTTAACTAAAATTTAAAAATTATTTTCTGTCTCTTAATAATAAAATGGGAATTTAAGAGGAACTTACAGTACTGTGAATTATATCCCAAATAGTCATAAAAGTTGTATCACATGTCCAAAGTATCGACCTTTTCAATTGATTTCCATTGGTGTTCGGAATGAATTCCAGGTTTTAATTGTGCTGATGTATCGGTATTCTTGAATGTGTCGGTGTGCTAATGGTCTTGATGATTCGCAATGGTATAATCCAGAATGGTTATTAATGAATTCACGATGATCCACAAAAAAATGATCTTATTCAAACAATCAAAGAGCAATTTGTAATGCCAATGAATAATTTAGATAAATAAATCAGTCAATATTATCAATGAATACAACTAGAAGACTGCTATTATGATTGAAATATTAATAAGATATACGTCTTCCTCTCCACGACTCTGTTACAATATTGCCATACCTGACAAATGATGCAATGCATCCCTACCAAACATAGGTTGTAATATAATCCCACCTGAACTACTTGGGGATTTCATAACACTCAAAGGATTTTGTGAGCTTTTGCAGATCTGGAGTCGTTGTAGACTGCATGTTTTTTTACAAACAGAAATACAACGTACAGGCAGCTTCATGCTCCCGCATGACAGTGTTTTAAAACACAAATACAAGTATAATAACACTTCAGGCATCTGCATGATATAGCGTTGTATAAACACAAATATAATTCATAGGCCACTTCAGGCGTCTGAAAGACATAGTGTTTTACAGACACATGACACACACTTTGAACATTTTGGTTTCTATATAGTTATTAGATCGAATGTTGAATGAATATATTCATGAAATGAGATTCGAATAAGCTTATATGAGTCTAGTCTACATTATAATCATTGTTGCGTTTACGGATACACTTCCATATAGCGACGGCGAAGAACAGCACGCTTATTACTGCAAAATATCCTCCATACACGGTGAACTGAAATAAAACAGTATATTTAACATACTTTAAGAAAATCACTGAATTTAATCAGAATAAATACATTAAGTGTGGTGTCCGTCAAAACGTCCCTCAAATCGTATCTGATTGTCATGAAGAAAAAAAGCGTTGATGTTCTTTTCGGAGAATAGTAAGCATTAAATCTTTTGCATTTTCGTTATGATGGACTTTTTGCCATTCATAATAAATCTCTGCTTAAAAAATAAATTATTAGCCAAATTGTTCATGAATTGGAGACATATAATATAAAGAAGAAAGTAAATAAAGTTTACATTAAGCTTACGTATCCGCACAGACAACTCACTTTAAATAATGCATTCCCATAGAATTTAATCGCCTTTTATATGTTTACACTCTTTACTAGGTGTCTCTTTATTTTATATTGTTTTCTTTGCGTCAGTAGTATTCGTCAAACGAACAGGTTTAGTTAATAGATTCATCAATAAAGTACATATGATAGCCGCTGCATACATCTGAGCTCAAATATCTAGCAATCTTCCTTTGACAAAAGGAGAACAGTGCCAGGTTACAGTAATCTTCACAGGAAAATATTGTGTGAGAAACCTGGGGAGCTCAAAGTGGTTTTGTTCATACGTCTCTGTTTGCAGTGATAATTTAATAATAAAGTGGCTTTTTGGAGAATTTTGCGATATTTCAATAAACAAACTATGGTATATACATACAGTGGTGGAAATTAAGCCAACAAAACAGTCTCTGTCTTTACAGTATACAGTAAATATAGACCTGGTAACGTAGACACTTTCTTGTAGTCACCAGAACGCCTCTGCTCACCGTCCTGTACTCTAACCATCTGACCACACTCCTGTATATGAATAATCTGAAAATCACTGCCTTCTGCCCTCTACGCTAATTATGTAAAAGTCACTGTCCTCTACTCTAATCATGTGAAAGTCACGGTCTTTCGTCCTCTGAAAAAATTACATGAATGTCAATGATCACTGTCCGCTACGCTTTTGAAAGTGCCTGCCAACTATTATCTATACTAATCAGATCAAACTTACCACCCACTGTCCTCTACATGACTGGTATGAATGTCACTGACTAATGTCCTCTACACTAATCAAATGATGTCACTGCACTCTCCCCAACAGTAATCCATAAACAGACAAGCGTTTCTGATTTGCTTCAATAATGAATTTATGTTCGTTAATGTCCATTTCCTGCTCACTTCATTCATTTGCATGTTGCATATTTATACGTCTCTAAATTCCACAACATATATATCGACCATACACTATAATGCACGTTTTAATCATCATTCACTTGAATGAGAAATTATGAAGACAATGTTTCTAAGATATCGTTTAATATGTATACCCTCCACAGTATGGTTCTCAAGACACTTAGTGGTGTATGTGTACGCTAGGTGGATTTTTACAAAACCCATCCTTTACACCTACGACGGCTACCATGGAGTATAGAATGGTTCTCGGATCAGCACTATTTTCATGCAGGACCATCTCCAAGTCAAAATAAAGTCTTTCAGTGAAGCTCTAATGTTGATTTAACGCTTCGTTTAAGAGGAGTAGAGACAAACATTATTTTTGAGCTGTCTGCCATGGAGGCCATTTTGGATGTAAGAACATCACCATTTTCATTTAAGTTCATATACATGTATTAAAAGTCCGTCTGTATAACTCCATGTCGATATAAACTTCCTTCCCGTGGGTCGGTGAAGGCATAGGGATAAGAAGCTTTTAATGATGGATGTCGCGAGGCCTTGAGGTATTATTATACTATATTAGAAATGAGGGTAAAACTGTGCCTAAGTATATCTGGCTTAATTTAAAGTTTGTTGTCATATAAAAAGGAGCCAAATTCAGGGAATTATCTGAACTCTAACAAAAGCAAAGACAACCTCCTTGAATCCTTTTTTGTTAGTGGTCGAATTTACAATATGTTATACAACGAGTTTCATGGATAGAGTGAATTTTGATGGGTGGGTGTATTATGGATGAATATATTTTTTTCTAAAAGAACAACAAAAAAGCAGTAGTAATCAATTTCTATCCATCATAAAATTGTCCGCCAAGAAGTACATTCTCAACAGATATTTGATAAACTTTCAATATATTCCTGGTTTGTTATATTTTTGTGATATGCGATACCCTTTGCTGCTTAGTATTAAATGTTTAGGATATCGACCTGATTTCAAATATACTTTTCCACAAACTGTCTGTCGTTTGAGCTATGATGCTGGAATTTCATCCTGAATATATCTCTATCAATATTTAATTAAACGGAATTGTTTTCTAGAAGAATGTGGAGGTCATAGCCATTTTGTCAAGAGCCCAACACGTGACGTTTCATTGTTCGTCATTTAAAGTTTTACTATTATAATGGCTGGGACCGGATATTATTCAGAATTGTCTTATTTCATATAGTTTGATAAGTGAGTGAAAAGGGTGCATATTTCCATGCTTGTTTTTAATATACCAAAAAATGTAGGCAAATAAGTACGAATGCACTATAACATGTTCTTAATATTATTGCGATATATTGCCAACATCGGTCACAAATTAATGCGAGTAATAATTACAAATTTATTTGTGTATCACGCATTTTCATCAATGCTCTCTTTTACAAAATCAGTTTGAACTATCATTCAAAGATTACTCCAACGAAGCCCAAAATTTACAAGATGCTCTTTGCTCCAAAGCAGAATAATTCCTCCTACTATGAAGTTGTTACGCGACTACTACTTACCTATATTGCGTCACATGCATATATGTGCAAGTGGCCTGCGTACTGTATATTATAAGATCTTATAGTGCCTATCGATTTTCATACCATTTATTGACATGATCAAGGAATTAGAACAAAATATTCAGAATTGTTCAGGCATTCTACGCATGTGCGCACATATAGCTGTTTCGCACACGTATCACTTACCTGTCGACCTATATTATGATTACATCAGCTGTGTAATCTTATTACACTTGTAGTTACGCGGAAACCTGATTGGTAATGTACACTGTTGTGCCATCTAAGATAAAGTCTAAGTTGCAATATCTGCTTATATAATGCTTCCCTAGCAAAGGTTAACAACTGAAAATTTGCAATGGAATATATCAACATAATTTCAAAGTTAAATTTAGAGTTTTCGTAAAATCACAATAACAATTTTATACTGACATATTTGCCAGAACCATCAAAATAATTAATGCAATCTAATCAAGTTAACCTGCGACCCCGTATACCATCGTCTGACAGTGTATACCGTCTTTTGCACGTGTCGTGAGAGTGACAGCAAGGAACTTATATTCCCTTCTGCAATACTGCAATAAATATCCATGATTGCAGACGGGAATGTAGTTTCCTTGCTTTCAACCTCACGAAACGCGCATAAGATGGTATGAACGGTCAGTCGTGGGTATACGGGGGTCGAATGAGAACTTGTCTAAAAAGATAGTATTATGTAGTGTGGCAAATGTTTATCTCGTTTTAATGCAAGATTCCTCTTGAATGTTACCTCAGGGTGGACATAGTTCCAAAGACTATCATCAAAATATCCTCAGTATCGTCCAACTCGAAGTTATTTTTCAGTTAATGCAGGTATAACATATGACGTACCTGATCTGCGATGCCAACACCCAGGACAGCTTTGTCTACAACGATCACCGTTAAAATCGTTTCGAGAACGAGGGCAAGGAACGTATTACATCCAAACACCAAACCGTATCTTTGTTTTGATAAGTTCTGGGCGATCTGTGCTCTGCAAAATGTAGGAAATATCACGAAGAAACAAAGCGTTACGTTTATTAAGGACAGTTCTTTAGCTCCTTCGACGGAAATCCAATGGTATTAAAATAATCACGAAGATGAACCCAAACAATTGGTTCCAGGATAGTTGAGTTTACCTAATATCACAAGTCCACAGCGGAATTTGTTGCAATATTACATTTTACAATCACAACTATCACTAGAGTTTGACTGTGTTTAGTTTCTGAATTAACACCCTTCAGTTCGTCCATTAGCGCATGTGTATGTATCCAAACCACCAAGCCATCCCCCTACGCACCCTTTGGATTCTATATTGATTCCCCAAAACCGGAAAAACAGTGACTATGAGGTCATAAACAAAACAAAGCAATAGTTCTTAAAGTCTTCAAGTGTTATGATTAATACAGTTCTGTGTAATGAAAAAATTGAAGAGTGTCTATATTTGAAATTCCTGTGCATTTGAACTTTGAATTCATCCCGAGACGCCAGGGAGAAATTATGGAAACATCTCTCCGTAAAATGGATATCGCATGGACAATACTGTATGAATTACTTTACTTATTAGAGGAAATGCCCGACGGATGCATAGATGCGTACTTTGAAAATATCTTTGCTGCGAAAGCATTGAAATAAATATAATACTTTTAACACATAGTTTTTTATGTGTTTCTTCATATATCTAACCATTGTTCTGTAGGTTCTGTTGGCTTATTTTGAGCGTTACATCCTATCACGAGAATTATCCATCTTCACAGTGTTTTCTGGGCTGTCACGAACAGGCTTCTTTACGTCATGATGTGATAATCACATTGGTGGCCCTATAGTGTTCAACACGATTTCAAGTTGTTGTTAAATAAAGAAATTGTAACGATGTAAGTGGAACCTGACATGATACGTTTTGAAGACCAGGTTAGTTTATAATAACTGATGTTGGATGAGCATTACGACCATTACAATCCTGTTCTGAAGTTACATTACATCTTTTTTGCTCAGCAAAGCCTTAATGAATGAAGGAATATAACTCCCAACACACTATCTTGACTCAGGATAAGATAATAGAGGTAGAAAATGTTGATGTACATTTATAATTATATATAAATTAGTACTCTAAGTTAAATTTGAATCATGGGCGCTGCGGAAGTACGTAACAAATTGAAGTAGATCTAGATTTTACATATAGTATTTGCTCATACTTACGTTGCTATGGTAATGACGGTAATATAGGATAATCTGAAGAGCACATACAGTACGTATGCCACCCATATATTCGATGTGTGTGCCATCATAATGAGGAAAAAGGCATTGGCAGCACAAACAAAAGCCATAAACAATTCTGCTCGTCTGGACCATTCAACAGGCAGGAACCCAACCAACATGACCGAGATGGCTCCTTTGTTTTAGACAGATAGAGAACAGAAAAATTATGTTATGCAACACAACTTTATCAAATATACTTTCGCTCATCGAAGAGTAAACTTTCTTGGCAACGATTCATATTGTCTGACGTTGCGTATGAGTATAAGAGCGACTCAAAATGTAAGACTGGATAGGATTTGATTAATATGACCATAAAATTAATCATATCATGCGGCGCTTTTTAAGCACGTTAACATCAACAACACTTTTTTTATTTGCTTGTCAACATTATTTTTCCCTTTTGTTTGAGCATTAATTTTTTTTCGCTAAGTAAATGATGCCTAAATTATTTAAGTATTAAACAATGTATTTCACACAGGTTATATCACTGATATCGCATATGTTCATAGCCCTTGTCTAATTACAATGAGAGTCCTGAATATGATTACTTTTTGATTTCATAATGGTCATTTGCAATGGATACACTTGACTGATTTCAACAATGTCTCAACCTGCATCAGTCCAAATAAATGCTAACAGGGCCGCTGAAATAACTGTTCGCAAAGAAAAGCAAAAGTTTACATTTTTAATATTTTGAAGTGATAACTTTATTTTTATGTGAGTTCACTTTATATAACAGTAAAAAAAAACGTTACGTTGTTGGTTTGAGCATTCTTCCTTATGTAAATACTATAATAATAATAATAATAATAATAATAATAATTTTGCAAGTATGGCGACTAGATTAACGGTTGAATGAGTTTAACATCGGTCCGTCTTCTTTAACTTCTTTGTACGCGATAACATAAGAACCATTTACATATTTAGCCTGTTACTCGGTATCTTTACTTTCAAATCAGGAATAAAGAGCATGTAATATAAGATATAGAGGATCCAACACAAGTGTTCATTTTATATGAAACTTTTTTTGTCAACGAGTTTTGTTATTTTCTCGTTAAATAAAGACAAGAGTTTAAGAAAATGTTTATTGTATAATATTTAGGTCCTTTATACCTTGGTGACTATATTGCAGAAAGGTTTTGCCACATTATTCCTGATGAATGTTATGATATAATGTTATAATTGCTAAGAAGATGAGCGGTATATTGTAGAATTATATACAAGGCCCGACACAATGTAATTACGAACCTAAAAGTGTGGAAGCCGCCTCAACTGCGCCATTGTAAACATCTTCATTTTCACCAGGACTGTCCTGGGTTGAGATGACGGCCCATAGATTCTGTACATAGTTGAGCACCTGAAAGTTTCCACAAGATGCGATGGCCCACCACACAGACCAGATTATCACAACTCTAGATGAATAACTGCCCTTCATCTCCTTTAGCATGTACAGAAATCCATCCTTACATTTGTTGTTGCTTGAGGAGTCGTTTTCAACACCCTCATGTTTCACATTTTCAGCTGATCTATTGTTCGGGCTGAAAACATTTCCAACAGGTACCCTGCCTTGTGACAGTTCGTTAGTTGAGAGAATACCATTTCCAGTCTTGCTTGTCATAATGATATCACATTTGCCTTTCATTAATGAATCGTCGCCTTCAAATGCATTGTTCTTAAATGAAGTTCCATCGTTGGTACTTTTATTTTCGGAAGAATCTTTGGTGACCGGGTTCTCCTGACATGAACTAGTAACCACTTCTGGATTCACATTTTCAATATGGCTTCCTTCTGTGTCAGTATTTGTTTTTCTGTGGAATATTTCCGAATATTTAGGTCTCGGCAGTATCAAAGTAATGACAAATGCGATACAAACGCTAACAAAGGAGAATATATTCAAATCAAAGTAATCCATAACTTTCAGTGAGTGAAAAATCTGACTCAGGACAAAAGATATAAACGTCCCCATAAGCGTTGCTGCCCTTGTAAAACTCGCAATCTTCTTAAAATGTTGTTTTGGTACTTGTACATAAAGATACGAGTAGTACGCAACATCGCAAGCCGTAACGAGTCCATAAAGAACTTCAACTCCCTTCATCGCCTCAAGTCCTTGCGCCCAAAGTAGCAGTGCCCAAGTGCCGATGTAAGCTGCTCCTTCCATTATTAAAATAGGTTTGTATCGGAGAAAATCGGTCAACAGAAATACTGGTACGAGCCATATGAGATAAGCATATGTCCACCAGGGGTACATCTCATTGTCTACCTGCTCGATGGTTAGATTTTTCCATGGTCCCGTGAGGTACAGAGTCAGAAATGCTTCAGAAGGTCGCATCTCTTTTACAAACCCAAAGCTGCATAAAATGCATGTTAACGGTATCCAGTGCATGTTGTTTTGCTCCGTGATACACCAGTTTACTGACTTTATCTTTGTATGTTGCCACTATTAATACAGAACTGAAGGAAGAGGTGCCAAAGAGCAATGGATTCCCACCCAGGTTACGTATCTGGCACATTTAAAAATCCTTCTCCTAAATGTTTGTATATATTTATATATGATATGTGTTTGTATATACAATAATATACTACATTCAGTGGAATCTCTGTAAAATAATATATGAAATGAATTTACTAATGACTCGAGTACAATCTTTGAGCTTGTCAGTGAGATACGTTATCATACCAGACATTGAAATGGTGAATCTGCAAACTTGCGTTATCAACCTGGTAACAAAGGTATTGCGAACCCAGAAATTGTGTTGATAATCTCAACAGACGAATTTTTACCTTTCTCTTGTTGCGTACATAATTTATATGTTCGTGAAAAGCACTCGGTTTAGCTTGTGTTGCAGGTTATAATCATTTTTAATCAGTTCATACGTTGCGCTGCAATGTGAAATACAGTAACCATGTAGTCAATGGTGGGGCTATATGTGTATGCAAATAATTGACAAAATGAATGTACCCGACTCAGATGTAAGGAATGATGTAGGCACTCGATGACAAACAGTTACGATTTTAAAAAATGGAAGAAAATTACATTTTAAATCTTCGGTAATCGCTATCATAGAAAATAGTATGCCGTTAAACGATAACATAAATTAACCATTTTTCTTTATTGAGACTTGCGTTTACGACATTATATCCATTTTATATTATAATCTTCTTAATGAAATGTCTTTTGAATTATTCTTATACCAGGACGGATAGATCCGCTGATGTTTTACTAAATATTTTATCAACATTTGAAATTTCGGGACCAAATCTAGAATATCTTTTGATAATAGAGCTTTAACACATAAAAAAATAGAAAACAAAAACTTGTTGCATCTCATCAATTTGACTGTTTCATTTTCAACATACTTTATTAGCTAAAACGTTAAGCTGATGGAGTGGAGCTTCAAGTTTCCACATCCTAAACTGACCCATTCCCTGAAAACGATAGAAATATACCTTGATTGTGGCATAGCATCCATATTAGTGTATTCAATCCATACGTCTTAAAATAGAAGCCGTACGGAAGGGAGAGAGAGAGACAGAGAGGGAGAGAGAGAGAGAGAGAGATGTGGGGGTGGGGGTGGGGGGTGGGAAGAGATATAGAGAGACCGTAAAACTGATATATTATAAGCAAATGCACCTATCTAATTCCATGAAAGTGATAATCCCACAAGCACCATGATCTTGCCTATAGATACACCCTGACAGATCTTAAAATGTATTTCGGAGTTGCTTGAAAGCACCGATTCTAATCGAATTCATTAGAAAATACATGTATATAATATATTAGCGCCATTTTTGATATAGCAATATATAGTCTATATTATTATTTACATTTCCAGATTAAAAGACCTGTAGGGTATCAACAATGAACCGTTAATGGATTGCACAAAACGTACCTTTTTTGTCCGCATTAATGTCTGTCTCTCTCTCTCTCTTAAGAAACAAATTCTATACTATATTTGATGGCTTTGTTGCAAACAAAAGACACTTGACTGCCTCACAAAGTATTTTTCATAGCCATCGACTATGAGGTGTTTGTGTGTGTGATTTGGATATTTAAGGTAGCTGTAACAATGTTTCAGAGATTTCGACACGACGTCTGTAGCGTGGCAGTTTATAGTGACGTGTAGTAATGGGGCATCATGCCGTAGGCACGTAGATTCATGCCCCACCCGGTCACATTATCCTGACACCAGTCCGACCGGTCCAACATTAACTACCTTATGCTAAACGTCCATCGGGGCAGCTGCTAGAACCATTTTCGTAAGCCTTTTGGTACGACCCAGCAGTGGTTTTAACCCGCAACCTCCAGCATCAAATTTCACATACCTCCACAATACAGCAATTTAAAAAACTGACATGTTATCAAAAAAGACACAATTTGTTTTGTACTTATATTTATCATTTTTGTTCAAAATTGAAAATAGTTTTTTCTTAAATCTGTTTCTTACAACTTGCCTTACAAATGTTTACAAATCCAACGAAATCAGAAGTGTATGTGTGTGATTTGAATTTTTAACGTAGCTTTAAAAAAAAATTTTCAGTCATATCGCTACGATGTCTGCAGTGTGGTAGTTTCTAATAATGAATTGCACTGGGACATTATACTTCAAACATGTAGCATGATGTCCCACCCAGGTACATTATCCTGACACTAGGCTGACCAGTCCTAGCACTAACCTCTTGGTCAACCAAGAGATAGATCGAAGACTAAACGCAACGCTTTGTCTGATTAGAGACTAACAAAAGTCTACCAGGAATGGTCAAGGGTCCCCCGAAAACACTGGTCTTTTGGACAAAATGGTTCCGAAATAAATGTAATCAAACTTTACTACCTCTGGATCACTTAGAACGAAAATAATGCTTAAAATTGTTGATTGGCTCTAGTTTTAAGGATATGATACTGTATCAGTATATACAATCCTTGACATTGGAATGGCGGAGGATAAGTGACTACAATACATTTTTGACTGGATCTATGAATAAAGATATGACTGGGTTTGGACACTACTTGCTTTTTGGGCAACACAATGAATGAAACAATCTAAAGCTGGTATTGCGTCATACATGTTATGAATTGCATCATCTTATTCCTAGACGTCATAGATAGTGCAATCATAACATACTTACATCACTCTATTAGACCAACTGCTAAATATAAGAGCTCCATACATTAGATAGTGTCGTTCTCTCTTATTTGCCAGTGTTTGATTTTGCTAAAGCGATACAATTCTGTTTAACCAAAGTGAGCAGAAAAACCTCGTACTTGTGTATACAATGCAGATAACGTCTGCTATGATCGCGTTGAAGTGAGTTTTACATCACAAAAGCGCAGTATAACCACTATGGTTAAGAAGATTAATCGTTTTTATTTTGGCTGCAAAGCTGGAAACCAGGGCAAGAGGTGGGACCCCGCACAACTTCTGCAATACTCCTACAACAAATCCTCGGCAGTGGTTGGACAGGAAAAGGAAATATATGCCTTCTGCAGTGCCAATGATTTGGAGACAGCCAAAATATCGTGTCATGTATTGCTACTTCTACGCAGTGCCTCCGGTTTTGAAAGGTGTGTCAAAGACGAAAATGTGGACTGTGTATTATCCAAACATCCCATCACCTATACGCCCAGTACCCCACGGAGAAGGACTGTCGGTTCATGACGCAATAAAATCACTATCACGGTAGTCAGACAAGGAAGAGGAAGAGGATGAAACTTCTAGTCCTGAACCATGAATGTCACATGACCCATATTTTTGACACAAGGTGAACTGAAGGACCTTGCCAGGGATTTGAAACTATCCAAGAATGGAGCAGATATGTTTAGCTCCACCATACAGCAGTGGAATCTCCTGGCAGGTTATGTTAGGGTTTTCATAATCCGTGACTGTCAAAGATATCTTGTCGGTCTCTTCTTCATGTTAATTGCTCTTGTACCCTCAACAACACTGATGGTGTAATGGCGGCCCTCAATATCGTTCAAGATAAGTGGAGACTGTTCATTGATGCATCGAAGAGTCTTAAATATGTTTTGCCATCATTTCCAGTTGATCTTGCAGTCCATATGAAGGACACCTATGAAAATATGAAACAATATTTGAGGTGCATAAATTATGACCAACATCGGTGGCAGCTATTTGGTGATTTGAAGGTTCTTGCTCTCTTGCTTGGTCAGCAGAATGGATATGCTAATTGCTGCTATTTTGTCTGCGAATGGGAAAGAGATCCCCACTACATCAAGAGAGATTTGCCACTCCGACAGTCACTGGAGCCTGGGAAGCAAATGTACAGCATCTGCCACTTTTTGAATCAAGGACGATTTTGGTATTACTCTTGCACATCAAGCTGGGTATGATGAAGAACTGTGTCACTGCCATGGAAAGAACACAAGCAGCTTTCAAATACCTCGGTGATGATGCATTTGACCGTGCACTGCATGGAAAGGAAAATACGGCACGGAAAGCCTTCCTGTTAGTGGCAACACATTTTCTCGGAAACAACGAGGCAGACAACTACAGGGAGTTGATGGGAAACCTCCTCAAGGTATACAAAATCATTGCATGCAACATGTCACTAAAGATACATTTATTGCACTCTCATCTAGATCTTTTCCACCGAATCCTGAGCGATGTCAACATAATATTGCAGCAATAGTGTAATGCTATCATGGCAAATGGAACCCATCAATGCGTGCAGGCCATTGTTGGACAGTGACACGAGATGCTCCATTTAACAAATACAAGAGACAAGCAGCCATGAAGCGCCGAGTAGACACTGAAGAAGGATTAAACTATGTACTTATATATATACATCATAGTTAGTGCCTTTTGTTTCATAATACATTTTATTTATATAACCCCTTTGCTGTATTTTAAAGTGTTACATAAACAAGTCAGGTGACCATCAAGCAACTATAAACACATGAAAACACCTAGGTTTAAAACTCTACTATCTACACAAAACGTAAAATCTATAAACATAAATAGCTTGGAAACAGTAGTCAATCAGTTGTTTTAATTGTCATATTTGAATTTAGTACATCAAAATATCCATAATAAATAGTGTATTTTATCATTGAAGCAGATGACTTCTAAAACATTGTAGACCAGTGTAATAAACTTTGATTAAAGCATACCAGAGATATACTATGTCGGAAATTTCAATCTAAGTAGTTCAAAGTATTTGAAAACCTCAAGCCTCATCGGCGATCGATACACATGAAGTTACTTGAATGGATTATGTACTTTGGTAAAATGGAAAACAACATGTTTAAATAATAACGAAAGGAAGTTAGACAACATAAAATTAAAATAACGACTGATGACTACCTTTAATGCAACTAGACGTGACGACAACAAAAAATTTAACACAATATGCTTTCGCATTTTAATAATTTAAAGGCCATTGTCAACAAGAGTCTTGTCCCTCATATATGGTAAGTAACATGTGTTGTAAACGAATTATGATTGACATGCTGAACTTGTTAATTGATTAAATGAAATATTGGTCGTAATTACATGTAACATTTAAAAATTTCCTTAATTTGAACTCATATCTTCTTTTTAGTTGCATATAGAAAGTTTAAAATTAAAAAGATAAGTTGATGATAGAGTTTACAATTCTTACTGTCATCATGTGATTATTGCACCTACACCTGATCCGTCTGGTCCACATATAATAATAATAATAATAATAATAATAATAATAATAATAATAATAATTTTGGCACTTCACAATGTGAAATGGCATAGCACTATCAAGAAATTCATCAGGTCGATAAAAATTGACCAATACATTTTTAAATTCAATCAGTCGTTTAACTAGTCTTTATTTTTCGTTGACCATTGCGACGTATAGGCTGGAGTGTAGACGTCAAAGATTTCGATATCTGTGTAGTATCAGAGTCCAGTTCACACAGGAAATACAACATCTACCTCCTGATTGCATATCGCAATGAGTCTTTAAAATTTATGTGTTGAGGTCTTCCAATCGTATATATTCTACGGCATCATAGTTACCACACACACCGGCCTCTACACACACATTCATAATTGCTACAGATTGTAGATTGACTTTTATTATGAGTCTATGCTCTTAAAATAAGTAATATAAAAGAGTGAAAACAACAAGCTTTGTAAATTTAAACAAAAATGTAATTCCCTAGAATACAAAGTGAAAAATATGAGAAGAAAGAACTTATGATATTGACAATAAAGTCCAAAAATAATCTAAGAATTATAAACACAAGTGTTATCGATGAAATGTTCTAAGTGAATCTCAATTACAATTCTGATGAAATTCAAGATGGAAGACAATGACGTTTCAGTTGTGGTCAGCGAAGTACTGATGTGTCACTAGAATTTTGTTGAATCACAGGAAATATTATTCCGGTTTGTAATTCGTTATAAATTCCGGTACATGTCTTTATCCAATAATTTTGTTGGAGCACTTTATTATTTCCAGGGAACATAATCATCTGAATTCAATAATTTGAAGAAAATAAAAATTCAACCTAAACTGAACACAACATAATTCAACTTGACGTCTCTAGTGTGTTACGCCCAACTAAGACTAACTAAAACGCAAAACGGATTCCCGGATGGGTGTCAAGATTTCAATCTTCTGGAAGAAAAAGAAGTTTGTTACTAGTTGGCACATGATAAATATCACGTCGTCAAGGAATGACCTTGACTCAGTTTAATTACTCTTACTCTAAGACAGATAAAATGAAATTAGAAAAAGTTGTTTACTTGAATAATAATTTGGTCAATCAGCTCGTACACATAGAATCTACTAAAGCTATTTTAGTTGTTTACATAAATAAAATAAATTCTTTTTTAAAAAGTCAGTCACGTTCAGCAGAAATGAGCTCAATTTTGGACAAGGTCAAGTCCATTTAACAATGTTATATTACACTAGCGTGTAATTAAATAAAAAAATTAAAAAATAACAAACAAATAATTAAATTAAATATGCTTAACAGTTTATTTGATCTAAATATCTTAAAATCCAAATATAGTAACTTAAAATAATGAAAGATCCCTTGCCTATTGCGAATTTGTGCACGAAGTGCATTTCCTCATAATACATATCTTAAAATGCAAATATAGCATACGAATAACGATAACACCCTTGCATATTTTGAATTTGTGCATGAAGTGCATTACCTTATAATAGTCTCTGAGAATGTAAATATAGTAACTTAAAAATAACGATATCTCCCTTTCATATCCGGAGGTTGTGCAAGAAGTGAATTACCTGATACAATTAGGCATCACGTCTGTTGAAATGGTATTGAAACGTTTGCTGGACAAACTTAACAATTAGGAGCTATTTATGATTGTACGCATCCACCTGTTACAAATAATAATAATAATAATAATAATAATAATAATAATAATAATAATAATTAGAATAATAATAATAATAATAACAATACTGACCCGTTGCCCCCGATGCCACCCTACCACCCCAGCGTCAGCGTTCTTTTTATGTTGTTCTTTCAATACAGCTTTTTTGTTTACATTGTTACTAGGAAAATCAAGAAAAGAAGTTTAAAAAAGTGCTAGCATTACTAACTCAAGGATTAACATATCTATTTTCCTTTAACTTTGCGGTAGTTGAGTTTGACGAGAATTGCGAATTGCATCTAGGAGCAGTGTGCAAATGACTCTCACTCAAGCACATACTGAAGACCCATAAATTCATGGCATCGTACAACACCATGACGCCATGTGGCTTAATTATGTGTGTTTTTAAACCGCAATAACGTAATAGTCACATGATAAAATTCTCAAAAGAAATGTAGCTTGTATGAAAAAAAAATCATGACAGAGACATTAATACCATAAAACTGTAATTCAGGGTACAATATCATGTAACTCATAAAGCCGTTCATATGATAATATCCACCTTGTTCATCAAAAAAATAGAATATATATATGGGAGTGTATGTATGTGTATATAATTATATAGAATATGCACGCTGTATCAATGATATACCACGAGATGGGTAACTGTATACCGACCGAGTGATTGAACTCACGTCACGGCCGAGTGTGTCTTCTACAAAAAGTAGTTCTCTGCCTTTTCTGTCTATTCACAAGCAACTTTGATATTGATAAGTTGATTGTTTTCTGTTGTGAGTTTCTATTTTACTCACATTGATTAAATCAATATAAGACACGCTAGTAATTTAAACATTATATATGGTTTTAATAAAGAAATTAAAGTTTGCTTCGTGAACACTGAATGCTCAGTCATTCACACGCATAGGCGCATGGAAATTAGCGTAGAATAGAATCTAAACCAAGTGACGTATAGAGGTAATTAAAATATCTTAATATATTTAAAGTTGACCTAAGTCATTGTTCGGCTTTAATTGACATCACTACCGACTTTAAAATAAATTATCTTTCTTGTTTACACCCACCCCTTCCCCCTCCCCCTCTCTCTCTCTCTCTCTCTCTCTCTCTCTCTCTTCGGTTGGTTTGACGTAACTTTTACGATCATTCTCTCTCTGTCTGTCTCTGTCTCTGTCTCTCTCTCTCTCTCTCTCTCCCTTCGATTGGTTTGACTTAACGTTTACGATCATTCATAGGTCAAGAGACATCGTCTTATGAAAATAAGAAAAACCTCTATGTTCGTCTATCATTTGGTTTTCGCCAGTCTTGTGTGTGTGTGTGTGTGTGTGAGAGAGAGAGAGAGAGAGAGAGAGAGAGAGAGAGAGAGAGAGATGGGGTTGTTGTTATGTGAAACCAAATTCACGTAGACACAGTATTGTATTTTTTGGTGCGTAGAATAGTAAAATCGAGTGTCAAGATCCAGAACCAGAACAAGAAGAAAAATGTACCTGTTTTTATCATACCTAGTTCGGACTGAGCATAAGTTGGTGTCTGAAGAATTAGTCAGCGTGAGGTCATATAAGTACAATGGAACCAATGATGGTTTAATAAAATTCATAGCACTGTGGTCGTTTCATTAAGCTTCTTACTTCGTTGCAATTTAATTCATTATACTAATTCCATACAACTCATTTGTCCAAACAATTACATTTATGTATAACGAATATAGTTAAGAAAATTTCAAGAGGAGTATTTGAGGCATAACCAGAGTTTATTCGCTCCCTTGCTCCTCACTCATTTCAATAATGTCCTGGCATTTTCAGTGTTGATGGAAAATATTGATTCCATTCGATTCATTAAAAAAGCTGCCTATATAAAGTATATATGATTCATCTTCGATACAACACTATAGAATTTATTTCATTTTCGTTAATATGAGACAAGACACATGGTACATCAATGACGAAGAGTGCATGTTTTCCACAGATGTACATCCCTTTGTCCATCTGCCTGTCTGTATGTTTCTCTCTCTCTATAAAATGAATTACATATTTGATATAATCTTTTGTCGCAAAAACGGAGACCTTTATAGCTTAAGAAGTGTTTTCCAAAGTGATAAACAATGAAATGCATTAGTGCCAGATTGTGTGCAATTCCAATCTCAGCAGTTTGCACATTTAATATGACTATCACCAATAACTCCATTCATTCGATAGCAGTATTTATTATTCATTTACATTGATTATATGAGGGTTTAAATACAATTCCTACGCGATCAATATATTGGTAGCTGTGAACAAACTCCCATAGGTTTTTCTTTAACAATTTGCAAACAAATGAACGCCTAACAAGTCTTATAAGGTAAAATCGAGCACCTTTTTTTAGATGCATTAATGCTGTCAAGAGTTCATGGGAAGTTTCTATATGGATTAACGCCCCTATGAATTGCTTATTTTCTGTTCATCGACCTTTTTATATGCAAAATCTTATCTGGCTGTATCTAAATCCAAGAGCCGCTTTTGCGTAGACCTGTTGGTCAGTTCTTTGTAAGAATGTCTAGCTATTGTATAAGCAGCGATAGCTTCGAGCGATGTGAACAAAGAACATAATGACCTAAGGAAAGAACAGCTTTGTTGTTGCTGTTGTAGGGTTTAAAGCCATTTTTCAGCACAAGATAGGCTATACATGGCGGCCAGTATTAATGGTGGAGGAAGAACCCAGGAAATCCCCGGAAAGAACCACCGACCCTCGAGAAGCTACTGGCAAGCTTTCTCACATACCCACATTGGCCGAATCCGAGACTCTAACCTACGCAGACAGAGGTGAGATGGCAGTGATCCGTAACGGAGAGCGCTTTAGACCACTCGGCCACTCGGGGCCCCGAAAGAACAGCAGGGTGTGATGCAAGAGAACTAAAGACATCGACACAGAGCGATGAAACACGAGGAAAACTTGAAACAACTACGACAAAACTAGCCCTTCTTGTCTGCCTTCTCACTGACCAGGAGATGTTTCAAACGCCTACACCACAAGATCACAAACGTCAACGGTAATAAAGCCACGGAAGCGACAGGCTATGGAAAATCTTTGAACGTATTATTATGTTATTAATCTTGTTTCAAGAGTGCATTGTCCGTATTATGCCTTTATGCTCTTAACCTAAGTAACAGAATGGAATGAAAAGCAAATATGTTGTAAAATTCAAAACAAAGTTTTTTTCGGGAATAAAGAGTGAACACATAACTTTCATTATGGTGCGATAAATCCTAAATATTAATAAACTTTTGATCACGAGTCCAAAGTATCGAGTATTCCAATATGTTGTGCTGATAGGCGGGAATAGTTTGCTGTGATAACAGTATTGATGTGTCACAACCATATTATCCAAAATGTCTGTCGACGAATACGCGGTAATTCCAATTTTAACTAATTAGTCCTGAAATTTATGAGCATGTTGTAATGCCAGTAAATTATTGAAATAAACACGGTGCAAGTTTGACAAAGTTGATGGTTTATTTGACTTGAAAAGTGCTTGGTGTTGGTCATTCTCCTTTCCCCGAACTTGGGGACTTTAATATCCGCTTTTCCGTCACATTTTCGTTTCCATTCTATACATTAAGATTAAATGATGAAACTTTGCATTATTATACACTGTCATTATAAAGTATGTCGCAAACTCATAGAGGTCCATTCGTCAAAGATAATGTTAGTCCTGAACATTTCAATATGTTGGTCATACTTTACTTTCCGCTCTGTATTTTCAAATGATGTCAGTTTGAAGAATGAAATTGTATGTACCTATACATCATCATTAGAAGGTATGTGGGATCTAAGTCAAGGCTCATGTCTGGGATGTCTTGATTACGGATCAGCATTTATATTTTCTTCTCAATTATATTTTTTTATATAACTTTCAAGCCATTTGTGATTGCATCATGAATAGAAAGCTGTCACATTCCAAGCTGCTTGTCCAAGGTCAAGGTCACAACATATTAATTTAACTTTCTCTTTATTTTACGTAGACTCTTTAACTCTAGAATAGTTTCAAATTAAACAATGAAATTTGATATTTTATGACCACAAGTGCATCATTAGGCGTTGTGTCGCCTATCACATTTAGGATCATAGCTTCAAGACAAAGGTCAAATCTCAATATTGTATCCTTTCCGTTACACTTTATATTCCTGTGCATAACTTCAGGGCTGTTAGAAATCATGGGATAAAACTTGGAATACTTATATAATCTCAGTAGGACGTGTGTCGCGTACTCACTTGGTAGATTTTAATTCACAGGTCAGTATTTTAAGTTTTCTATCACACTTTCCATTTCAGTCTGTACCTTCAGAGCCCTTTCAACTTTAGGGATACAAATTTATATTTTATATTTGTACATTATCATTAGCACATTTTGGTAACACTATGTGGATCGTATATTCTTTGTCATGGTCATGGGTCAATATATTTTGAGCTTTCATTCACACTTTCCTTTCCTGTCTATAATACACGAGCCGTTTAAGATGAATTCAACGTTGACCACTTATACATCATCTTTAGTAGGCGTGCTACGTATGGTCATTTGAGTCACCATCTCCAAAGTCAAGGTCATGGGTTAATATTTTAAAGATTGCTTTTTTTCTTCTTTATCTCTTGCAAGAAGTTTTACTTTTATGGTTGAACCAAGGTACAATAACATTATATTATTGTATGGCATATTGCGTTTCATATCAGGGTGCATATTAAATCCAATATCAACTATAAAATTCTTCCAGTTCCTCACATTTATTCAAATTCCCTTTCAGACATAGACATGAACCTTGATTATTTCCCATGTTGTCCTATTACCTATGCAGCTAACACAAAGGCCAGAATTCATCAATGTATACTTTTGTTGACTTAACCACGGTACACGGGGATCAGATGTGTACTGAATTAGCGTGATGACGTCTGCGACACTGGTTATTTTGAGCAGATGATCGTCCTTACTCCATTACATATTTACAATTTGCGTTGTCAAAAATGTTCCCGTAAATATTTGGCTGTCGTCATCTCTGAGAAGTTCCATGGGTTACTATTAAAATATGCAATAAAAGACACAACAAAGCGTGCACAATAGTCATATAAAGACGAAAACATAGCGAATTGTATTTATCTAGGAAATTTTGAGAAATATCAAAGAAACGCGGACTGAAAAGGAAGTAGGAATGAAAACGTTCTTAAATTTACCTTGTTTAGTTACCATGTATAATAACCAGTAAATGAACGCTAACATCCGTTGATTGTTAAATAAAACGAATGAAGAGTACTAAGAGTTACATTATCTACGTCGAACATAACAAATATTCCGTCGCCCTGTATTATTTTCCATCATTCATTTTAAGAACACCTAAACACATGAAAACTGAATGATAACATGAATAAGAGATGTTTCATGTTATTCACTAACCAAAAATGCGAGTGTGTTTTGTCCTTTTCGATGCTAAATATTTTAATATTGACCCTTGTTTCTGACAAACATATGCAGAATATTTAATGCCTTGTATAAGTTTGTATTGGAGGCGGAAGAATTTTAATTCTGAATATCGCCCCATTCTTCCGACAACCAAGATCAGAGAGTTTCAACCCGTGTATAAGAATGCGTTTAAACGGTCAGCACTCTTCTCCAAGTGGTTCTTACACCGCTAGTAAATATGAGTCATCTTTATATATTCCTGTCCATCCATCCGTTGAAAAACAAAGTGAAAATTTAAGATGAACTTATAGTACTCTTACTTAACTCCCAAAAATAAATTCCTAACTATTCAATCAGAAGTCCAAACGTATAGAATGCTATGAATTAATTATAACAGCCGTGCAAAATCTGATTTACCAGTAGTGTTGGTTCTCCAATAGTCTTGCTGCACCACAACGATATAATCCAAAATATCTTTGAATGTGTCCTCAGTCACTTTGTAATTCCAATGAAATATTTGAATAAATAGTTACTTTAAAAAAAAAAAAAATGAACACAACTGGAAAATGATTCGACATATAGATTGTAAGATAGGAATGCATAATTGTTTACCTAGATCTTTACATTCAGACTGTCACCTCACCATTGACAAAGCAAAATGCCCTGGATATTAGTCATTTGTAAGGGAAACATTCCAAAATAGTGCCAACAATGTCACCTCTAGAACATTATCAGCTCTTAATAAAGGTTCAATCATTGACTCCGATTCAAGTAAACATCTAAAAATATGACAATAGTCAGGTGAGCTAACATCTACCTTCAGCCACGGATAAAGGTCATGCACACAATATAAAATAAGCCTACATAATGGATGTCACATTTATACTATGTAGGAAATCTCCATCTATTCAATTTGAAATGTTTAAAACACAAACAGTTATCGTGGTGTGCGATACGAATACAAATTTGTACATATGACTGGCTGTATGTTGCTGACTTTTACCGCCACTAGAGAGATAATTAACGTGAGGTCATATTAGTTTATTATTTGCCGGATTATTGTCATTGGAGTATTTTAAAAAATTCATTTTTCGCTCAGACAAAAGACTTAGTTTCAGTTACGACAATTATGACACATGACAGTCACGAAGTATTAGAATGTAGATTTTCATTCCTTCGTTTGCAGACTTCAATACGTTTTTACTCCATATGAAAGTCCTATAGTTACTTATTCCTTCGCATAGGCGAGACATTCCTGAAATGTCTAAAGTCTTCCAATACGTAAAACCAATCGTGGATCTATAAAGTAAATACTTTTAAAGATTTTTGTAAGAGGTAAGACTAAGATGGAGCCGTAGTAATATATTCGCTCCCTTGTTCTAAACTGATGTCAACATCGCCCTGGCAGGTTTGAAAAAGAAAAAAAACACTTTTCGGAGTTGATGGAAAGCATCAATTGCATTCAATTTAATTAGTGACTACAACTGTCTATATACACTTTGTATCCGATTCAGCACTATGTAGTCTGTTTTAATTGTGCATCAAAAATGTTAACGACGCTCATAATCTTTTACCGCTCCGGTGGCCTAGTGGTTAGAGTGTCCGCCTCGGATGCGGGAGGTCGTGGGTTCGAACCCCAGCCGAGTCATACCAAAGACTTACAAAAATGGTACTAACATCTGCCTAGCATGGCGCTCAGCATTAAGAGGTCAGTGTTAGGACTAGTCAAAATGGTGTCAGGATAGCTTGACTGGGTTAGGACATTATGCTTCATGTCAGCGGCATGATGCCCCAGTGCTTGACATTACTTTAAACTGTCACACTGCACACATGGTAGCGATATAACTGAAATGTAATTAAAGCTACATTAAAATCTAAAACACACACACACTCATAATCTTAACAAAGACGATTGGATATCTTGCACACATGTACCTTTTGCCTGTGTGTGTGTGTGTGTAAAGGGTCTCGTAGACTACCTTAGGTTGGGGTGGGTGCTCCCAGTAATATCTTGAATTATTACAGAAGACCCAACCTGGCTCGGTTTTGTTAGATATTGAAGCAATGATATAGTTGCACCCTTCCACTTCCTCCACTCACTTCCGTTCTCTCCTTTTCTTGTCTCCCAGAGATTCGAGACCAACTGTACCGGGGTATTTCCCTTCTCTGTCTCCAACAGCTCGTCCGGTCCCTAAATGCTTGCCGTAATAGATTGCGGCAATCGAGCAAATGAGTCACTGACCTGTCCGAAGCTCCTTTGTAATTCCCAGAATAACAATGTTTCCCGCCAATTTCGAATGACTTCGGAGTAGCTTATAACACTCTTATGTAATTCCCGCTAGATGGTTTAGCGACTACTGACGTTTAGTTGTTGTTGTTGTTCTAGGGTTTAGCGCCATTGTTCAGCACAAGATAGGCTATACATGGAGGCCAATATTACTGGTGGAGGAAGAACCCTGGAAAACCCAGGGAAGAACCACAGACCTACGAGAAGCTAATGGCAGGCTTTCCCACATACCCACGCTAGCCGAGCCTTGGACTCGAACCCACGCAGATAGAGGTGAGATGGCGGTGATCCGGAACGGTGAGCGCTTTAGACCACTCGGCCACTCGGCGCCCCTCTGACGTTAGGTTTAAACCTCCAATTCCAATGGTGGCCACGCCTTGCTCAATTCGAGTGGATGTCGATTCACCCAGGGTCTACATAATAAGCAGACATTGCCCCCTCCCCGGCAGTCTGTCAAGGGTGGATTTACGACCCCCACTTGATGTTCATTTTAGCCAAACACAGGCAATTCATGCCACTTACCTGTAAATCGCACACAGCTAACTAAGGCGCCAGTAACATATTATATGGCCATGTCATATACAACTGGCTTCCCTTCCGTCCGTTTGATGTCGGCTTACATTATCGTAACATAAGCCGGCCGGCCAGCTGTGTAGACATCGCTTTGACACTCATTGTTCGCAAGGCTGACACTCACAACATTTATGAAGCGAATAATTATCCTCAGGGTCTAGCATATCCATGTTGCAATCTGACTACTGTTCCTTACTTATAACGGGGCAGTGTGTGTGTGTGTGTGTGTGTGTGTGTGCGCGCGCGCGTGTGTGTGTGTGTAAATAAATTCCGTTTTCAACTTGTGGCATAAAGAGAATTTAACTTTATAGCGTAGTATTGTATATTTTGTCCATTGTCATTAACCAGACAATATTTTAATAACAAATTATCATATCATTTCCCAGTTTAATATAGCAACCAACAAGAACAATATGTTATGTAATATTTGTTTCTATCATTGTTTTGAAATGAAAATAATTGTCTCTTAAATAAGTTTGATACCATTTAAATAACAAAAGTTTAAATAATACATCCTACAAGATCAGAAGCTTTCTATTTGAAGAAGGCTCGCGAAGTTCGCTTGCAAAGAGGTCACACTTTCACACGTATTCATCTACTTTTGTCCTTCTTCTTCGTATTATCATATAAAATAAAATCGTGCAAACATTAATTCGTTCCAGAGTACATAGGGAGTTTTGGTATGGATTCGGGTCTGCATTTATCGATTATCATCTGCTCCAGTGGTATCTAATTCAAAGAGCGATGCTTCTTTTGTTTGTTTGGACAGTAACTTGCAAGAATATCGAGCTATTCTCGACGTGGCGGTTGCTACAATTGAGGAACGATCAACTTAATGATCTAAAGAACGAACTACAGAATGACAAAGAGTATTGACACAAAAAGAAACATCGGAACAACGCTGATCAGACATCACGAAGTCCACCTAACTGACTTAAAACTATCACTGCCGACACCACAAAACATAATAAATACTGTGCCCGCAGACAGAAACGTCAGAGGCAGTTCTGAACTGCGATGGGAACACCAGATGGTGGGAAAACCCGACTCGTATCTTTCTACTGTTAAGCCTGTTTCAGGTGACTTGTAAACTAGAGGTCTTAAGCCAAAATTAAGTTTACAATTCATATTAAGTTCAATCTATTTTTTAAGCATTTGCAAATCACATCAACATATTAATATATTATCATTTTCACTTTTTATAATATATACAGAATGAAACCCTTGCATATTTTAACATTGAATAACAAGTTCCTTAAGCTCAGTTAAATAAATCCATACAGTGGAAAAATCACTTTCTTCATGACTCAAATAAATTTCCCTTCAAATCCAAGTAAATATATAATAGGTAGATTGATGCGTACCTTAATCTGCTTCAAACGCAGATACCTAGAGTTACCATTGTATCCCAAAATGAACACTCTTTCAGGGATTGGTTAATGTAGGATAGTATTCGCGATCTCATTAATGCTGTTGTCAGAATATTTTCAACTGCGAACCATATTCAACAAGTATAAGTTGCTTTAAACACGCAAGAATCAGTTTATAAAGTTGGAACCGTGAAACCCGCAATATCATATCAATTATTATCATTATCTTGTGTTTATATATCCATGTATAAGCTCAACAATAACGCTTGCTTTTCTTTTAGATGTAATTTTCTTCAGTCGTAGATTGTAGTCGCACTAAGTCGGTCATTGATATAATTGACAGTGTAGTTGCGAGTGTCGCGACAGGTGACACCGCATCGGTTTGGATCCAGAGAAGAAATCCATTGTTCAAGATGAATTGTATAATTCTTGTAATCAATGAGGTATATAAGAATTAATTAGTTCAAAGGGTTGGCACTTTCTGAAATGGTAGATTTGTGTATAACAAGCATTCATTCCCTTTAACGTGATAACACTTTAATGCAAAATATAATACATATGCGGGAATGTTATCTTAGAAAGTCAGAAAAAGTGCTATGATAGTTTATATTTTACTGTTGGTGCTTGACGGTATATTGCATATAAGCTATAAGCAGGGCTTTACAAATCATAAAATAAATCGTAATAATAAACACGTCGACCATTTTTTGGTAAGTTCGCATTAGATGACTGAGTCATGTGGGTTCTGTTGCGATCTGAGCTATTGTGAACTATGACATGTACGAGGTATTGCGACGTATATCGTGTAGTAACGTTTGCATTGAAGAGACGTAATGGCCTTTATAAGAACAAAGATATAGACCTCTACTTTACTTTACTGTCACATATCTTTGTGTTAATACCATTCTGCGCGCGCGGGGGTGTGTGTGTGTGTGTGTGTGTGTGTGTTTGTGTGTGATTTTGATTTTTAACGTAGCTTTAACAATTTTTCAGTCATATCGCTATCTCTGCAGTGTGGCATTTTATAGTGATGTCTAGCACTGGGGCATCATTCCGCAGACATGTAGAATGATATTCCATCCAGTCACATTATGCTGACACCAGGCTGACCAATCCTAACACTAACCTCTTAATGCTGATCGCCATGCGATGGAACTGTTAGTGCCAGTTTTGTAAGTCTTAATACCATTCTGCGTATGTATTTAAATGTTGCGTTTAGATATAATGTTAGAGGAATCATTTATTTGGATTATTAACTATCGACTAATATATTACGCTGGGAATAGTGTGAAATCATTAAAAGAAGTTTTAGGCTATGCCATTGTCTTACATCAATATTGTTCGCACTTGAGCATATTCAAGGCTACAATTACGTAAACACTTTTAGGACCTGAAATTAATTCTGTACTCTCAATTGTTTTGGACATGAACATTTTAGGATACTCTACATTCCTCTTAAATATATATCTTTAGGACTTAGAGAATTAAAACATGTCACATTTAATAAACTTGTTGGATTTGCTTCTTCCTGGTACTTACTTTGAGACCAAAGATTCGTACTAGTCAGAATTGTAGAAAAAGCTATTTCTGTTTATGTTATTGGATATTTCTGAGATAGAATTTTCACAATCTGACACCAAAAAGAGTAATATGAACAGAAAATGAATACACTTTCATGACCCGAGCCTCTGTGGTTTCTCTCTGTCTTGAATTGTGCAACGCAATGTTTGGAAAATATGTAGTTACAGTTCATATATGTCCTTGAACTCCATTCAGACTAGTTTATTTATTCTTATTTGTTTGAAAAGATAACTGGAATACATGCAAATGAGAGAGAGAGAGAGAGAGAGAGAGAGCTTGAGCTTTCCACGTGGTTTTGCTGCGACTTCTTTCGTTTCTGCTGGATCTTCTTAAATGTCTTACAATGGGACGAATGAGTTGGGTTAGGGTGGGGATTTTACCAGGAATATGGAAAACTGACTAGCCGGGCATTATTTCCATGGAATTGTACAGCTGCCATATCAACGTCGTTGATTACTAAATATGAAGTTCAGTTCGAAGCACTCGACGTTTATCCAGACAGGTACGGAACCGTTTCTGGCGCTTGTATTTAAGATTAGATTTTGTCTCACTGTATGTAAGAAATGGAATCTGACTATGGCGATGAAGTTGAAAAATCTACTGAATGTGTGTTAGATCAGCTAGCAGCGGGTGGTAACATTGATTGTTCCACTTGCCAAATATCTGCTTCAAAGTGGTGTTACCAAACCCTCGTTTAAGCTGTCATATCATTTTGTTAAGGATCCAGTAGACATTGCTGTTTGGAACCACCCTGATGTGCTACTACCAACTCCAGGCCAGTTTGCAATCATCCGACATACAAACTCTCAAACGTTGACTTCACCACCAGATGCAAAAGCCGTCCGGGATTGTTTTGACAATAACTAAGTAGCGTTCACCGCAGTGTCCTCCCCTGTTACATATACCAATAAATATTTTACACGAGGATTGACTCAACGGAGACAAAACCAGTCTAGTTTGTTATTCAACAAGGATGCATTTGATCGAATGAAAGTTTTTAGGCAAAGATGATCATTCGATGTTAGCGGTGCTAGGCGTTATTGGTGTGGTGTATTTGTATAAGAGGGATGCCAATCAGCCAGAACGCACCATCGCCGGAGATTTTACGTTTTCTCGGGGCAGAGATTTATTATAACTAGATGACCATTATGCCAGTTGAAAGGGGCCTTTGGCTAGAGGCGTGCGTGAGTAATGCGCCTGCGCGTGATGATACAGACTAGATAATGTCTGCCTGTTGTACAATTAAAATACGCGACTGTATTATTGATAGAAGAACTCTGACAGACCCTCAGTCTTACCGACTTGAAAAAGTGTGTGTGTGTCTGTGTGATTTGGATTTTTAACGTAGCTTTAACACCTTTTTAGTCATATCGCTTCGATGTCTGCAGTGGTAATTTACAGTGATGTCTAGCAGTGGGGCCTCAGGCCTCAAGTCAAATTATCCTGACACCAGGCCGACCATTCCTAACACTAACCTCTTAATGACGTACACCTAGCGAGGAAGCTGCTAATACTATTTTTATAAATATTTGGTATGACTGAGTCTGGTTCGAACCCTTGACATCCCGCATCCAAGTCGGGCGCTCTAACCACTTAGGCCACCGGAGTGGTACGTGAATAAGCAATCAAAACAGAAGAACAACTGCGAGATGAGATCATCTAGAGAACATCTTTGAAAGTAAATTACAAACGCGCTTGCCTGGTGGCAGATATTATTTTAAGCTCGACGTGGCAGCCACTGATGGTCTTGGTGTGACTGGAATAACGACAATGTTCCCCACCGTAGGTGCAAAAACCATTGTTGTTGGAGCCATGTAGATAGTATCGGGTGACTCGTGTGACGCGAGCAACTTCATTTCGATGCGACTACATCCCTGTGTACGCGTCTATTCTGAATTGCTTGTAGCCACACAGAGCAGTTTCAATACAATCAATAAATTGTATTCGGTTGAAATCGAGGATAAAATAATCAGTGCAGCCGAGTTTGAGACTGCTCTGACGGAAATAGATAATCACAAACAACTCCAAGCACAAATAAAAAACCGTGCATTTGCAGATTAACAAACATTAAAAATCTAGTAAAAGTACACAGACTTCACGCAACTTGTATATATTGATTTATACAATAAATTAATTTTGTCTGCCTGTCTGAGCAGCAGCCATATCATCATTCATTCAGAGCTGCAGTGTTTTCGTTTCCCACAAATTGCTAAAGACTAGAGCAGTGAAGAAGCGGCTGTTTGACAGCCGTACGAAACTCTAACCCGTGTGATTGGCACACTCGCGTTACGTGGCTGTTTACATCTTTTGCAGTCCCTCAAGAAAAAGTAACCAAACCTCTACAGGTTGCGTGGTGGATAACATCTCATGGCAATTAAAGGCGAGAATGGTTGTCAGGAGACACAGGGTATCCAATGAGGTAGCAGGTACATTTTCGTAAATTGGCCCCTGGCACATTTCTTAACTTAAAACGGTGAACTTCATCTATTGTCTTGTTTGTTTGCAGTTGTCAAGGTTTGCACCCCTAATTGTATTAATATTATTCACGTTTCAATACAGACACACAGAAACAATTGCATAACATGTCAACATGCATTCTTAAAAGCAATTTAACTACACAGGAGCAGATAAACTTCAGAGGAATCATAAATAAACATACCATTGTGAATGTTGAATGTCACCAAGGTAACAGTCTTAGAAATAGTGATGCATATGGCATATTGCTTGCTATATTTTGGTGAGAAGAAAACGTTTTAGCACACTGACATAGTTTCTACCTTCATGACCCCACTGCGACGTTGACTAAGAGATTCATATCTCACACTTGGGTGATAATAGGAAATGTTTCAGTGTTATGTATATATCTTGAAATTTCTAGATTTGGTTAACAAAGGGGGAAAAGCTTAAAATTAAGTGTCCGTTTCATGCATTGGACAATACATATAAAGTTTCTCCTCTGAAACTCTTATGTTTTCACTGAATGTTAAAAGCACATCAATATCACTGGTTTCTTTTCTTTTTTCAGGTCTCAATTTGCATGGCAAAAGAGTAGGATTAATCGGTTAGTCATGCTGAAAGAAACAATAGCTTCAATCTCATCCATATACTCATTCTGATCTAAGTGCACAAGAGACTGACTTTGCCAGATTTAGCTTCCGAAGTTTAATGGTACGTGCTTATTAAATGCCAAGCAGATTAAATGATTTTTACCTTGAACTGAATTACCCACTGTAAATATTTGTTCTGTACCTTATCTTATTATTTACTATGATTTTGTGAACTCCAGATAAAATTAAAGTCAGTTGTAAGTGAATTGGTGTCCGAGAAGAAATTTATGTTAAACTGTATTGAGTAATTGTATATGTATGGTCAGTTTCAGTGGCTATATATCAATGAATTTATTTTTTATGTCACTTTGTAACTTTAACAATGTCCCACACATCAGTATATCAATATTCCAGCATGGTTTTAGGGTAATTGATCAAACTAAGATCTCTCCAGATTAGATGGCTGCTGTTGTGACTTAACCACCCCACACCGAATACACACTGCTGCTATTAGTATCTCCAGAATGATAATGAAAGGTTAGAACTGCTTGTTTTATATCAGTCTACTTCTAAAGCACATCATTTACTTAAATGTTTGATTTCTTTATGTTTGCAAGAACAGTTTATTTAAAATTTTCACTTCTGTCACACAAACCATTTTCATCCAAACTGACAGAGGGGATGTACACCTTCCATAGTTACTCTGCAGTATGTTGATAGTGAAATACCAATAGTCGGCTAGGAAGAAGAGCTGGCCTCCCATAGCAGTAAACACGTGGGTTTGGGGCAAATATAATATCTCAAAAACGGCTTGGATGACAACTATTTTCAGTTGCATCAGCCTGTTTAGTACACACTCTTTTGAACAACTGTCATCTAGGAAAAGGGGCACCGAGTGGCAGAGTGGTCTAAAGCGCTCTCCGTTACGGGTCACTGCCATCTCACCTCTGTCTGCGTCGGTTCGAGTCTGGATTCATGTGGGTATGTGAGAAAACTTGCCAGTAGCTTCTCGTGGGTCGAGGGTTCTTTCCGGGGCGGGGGGGGGGGGGGGGGTCCCGGGTTCTTATTCCACCATTAATACCGGCCGACATCTATAGCCTATCGTGTGCTGAAACATGGCGTTAAACCATACAACAACAACATCTAGGAAAAGGGCTTGTGTTTGCACTGTGAACATATCGTGGTGTTAAAAATGACCTACGGACATGAAAATTGCGGGTAGAAATTTTGGGTTGGGGTGCATAAACTTCTTCTGCTTTGAACTGCCATTGATTTATTTGGTCAAGTGGATAATAATCTGATGCCTTGTTTTAATATAGGTATCCAAAAATATTGACTTTTTTGACCTCACTTGTGTATTTGATTTTTTATACTAGGTCGGTGATTGCGGCATTAAATTTGTACATAAAAACTGGCCCCTGGGCTCTGAGGCAAAAACGGCATTTCCGTACTACTAGTGCATAGTTCCATTGAAGACAGGTATGGTGATATCGGTATTCTTCAGTCTCAAAAGACCCAGGATGTGACTCATCAAATTGACGAACAGCATCTGTTGTGGCTGAAGGGACCTAATCGAGAACGACATTAAGGAACCAGTTGACCAAAAGCAAAGTTACCTTATAACTAAGTATTTCAATTTCGTTTTCACCAAATATTTGTGTATTTGAAACCATGACAACAAAATAAATATAATGGTCATTTTTACGCATTATGACATATTAAGAAAGAAGACGTTGAGGCTCATACTCTTACTAATATTTTCTATTTTCGTCAATGAGATAATAATGTTCTACTCAATTTCTGGTAATTCAACCAATTGAAAAAAGTCTATTTTTGCATAACGAAATTAAACTGGGCATCAAATCTAAATGTATTTTAATGTATATATGTTTAATGTAAACAATGATATCGACCTTTTGTCTACAAAAAAAAAGATGTTGTGGCTAAGCATATTTTCCCAATAGTACCACAAACTGGCATTTGTCCTCCATTAGCGTAGTTATTCGCGCGTATACTACTTAAGATAGTTAAAACGGCGAGCGTACGTTGTGCGTGCTAGATTTGAACGAGATAACTGCACAAAATCAAATAATGCAAGCAATGTAATACGTAATGTTCGAGAAGACCAGGCCTCTGGTCGGCCTGGTGTCAGGATAATATTACTAGGTGGGACATCATCCTACATGACAGCGACACGATGTCCTATTGCGAGACATAACTATAAACTGATAAATTGCAGACATCGGAGCGATGTGACTGAAATATTTTTAAAGCTACGTTAAAGTTCAAAACACGTACATGAATACACTCCATACAGATGACCGTTTCCTTCTCCGTCAATTTCTAAATGGCTATTTGCTATTATCTATCTTTAAATGGCTATTTGTTATTATCTATCTCTCAATGGCTATTTGCTATTATCTATCTCTAAATGGCTATTTGCTATTCTCTATCTTTAAATGGCTATTTCCTATTCTCTATCTCTTATTCTTTCTTTATCTGCGATAGGGTTAATAAGACAAAGGTGTGCCTTTAGGTTATACATTTTTATTCTTCGTTTTAATTATTTTGGAATACCAATAGCTATAATTTTCTTCAACCATAGATTGTCTTCAACACAGGAAAGCATGAACTTTGCCACATCTCTTCGAGGCATTGACCACTCTGCACCAGCTATGAACTGACTCTCACATGCATCAATTCTTTTTCCTAGATAACAGAGAAAAAGTTGCATATGTCATGGAATCATGACCTAAAAACAATTTGTACCGACTTAAAATCAATAGGTGAAATGAAAGGTACAAGATACCTTTTTCTTAAACATTTATTTTTTTTATTGCAATATCTTAAAATCACCTAATTCAATCATTAACCAAATAACTAATAATGAAATCAACACAAACGCGCATAATATGCATGCATGTGTGTAGTTATGTATGTTCTCTCTCCTTCTCTCATTTAGTACCTACGTACCTGTGGATGGACCATTCGCCAATCCTGGTGGCCTCACAACTGTGAAGTCAAGGTCAGAACACTGTGATGTCAAATAGTCTTCCATCTGAGCCATGTTTTGGAGCGGTTTACCCAGAGCTAATGGCTTCAGGACCCATTCCACCCATATAGGATTCCCGGGTTCCGCTCAAGATATAAAAAGTTACAGAAATTTATAAAGAAACATAAATGCATCAATGCAAACTACTCAAAACAAAAGATTTCATCTTTTAATATATGCTAGTTCAGTTGTCCAAGATTATGCTCTGGAGATTGAATACATAATCTTGTATTTTTTTTAAATGTTCTGGAAAGACACAAGCTTGACATAAATATGTGTAGAATTCTCTTTCATTTCCCCCGAAATATGGCATCTGCATTTTAAATATTTCCGCACGTTTTAAATGAGCCACACCCTGAGCCAAACTACTGTGTATACATCTGGAAGGAACCATAACCTCCCTTTACGAAAATTTTGACAACGCCAAGTGTTCATTTATTATCTTAAATTGAAAGCTAAAGACATTTTACTGCAAACCGTTTCACGATACAGAAAGGAAATTTACATTCGTTGGCTCAGCGCGACTATTTCAAAAAATCACTTTCGATATTTGTGAAAGGGTAACATGAAATATTTATGTTCACTAAACTGAAAAGGAATATAATCAGTTTGTGTTTAATCATTGATTTCACAGATGAGACTTTGGTGCGCCCTATTAAAGAGATTGAGATCCCAAAGGCTACATTTTTTAATAGATCATATCACTTGAACGTTATGTCATGAATGTAAATGTCCTTACAGTGTCCCGGATTCGTGAATGCATTCTTTGTTCACGACAATATGACAATATTAATTAAAAATCGTAAAGAGGCTATTAATGGCTTAATAAGCCTTGCAAAACACCAACACGCCTTGCAAAACACCAACATGCACTCTTGGCAATATTGGGACCCAAATCAAAATTTCAAAATCTTAAAAGATACGGTCGGCATAGTCGGGTGGCTGAACCGAATGTACCATTTCTTAGAACTTCCCAATTCGGCTTCCTACAGAATGCAACAGCACTTCAAGACTAAATTAACTACCATCTCCTATGCAACATCTATCATTTCTTCAATGTAATAACTACCATCTCCTATGCAACATCTGTAAATTCTTCATTGTAATAACTACCATCTCCTATGCAACATCTATCATTTCTTCATTGTAAAAATGATTTATACAAATAATAACATTGCTACTGGATATGTCTTTCTTTCTGAAGAGAATTCTTATATATTTGAAAAGAAAATTTAATGATTTAGTGATAAAACTTACATTTGGAACACACAGAGGACATGCAGACGACCCTTTTAACTCCTGCTTTTCTCATGGCCGACGTGATAACTTTCATGGAGTCGAGATAGAGCGTGACGGTTGTCAGACTTAACCAGCTAGGTGGCGTTCCCAGACAGGAAACCACCGCATCACACTGCTTGAAATTTTCCGCCAGATCATCCTCCTTCAAAATGTCCACCTTAATGATCTGAGAGGAACGGAAATGCTGAGTTAAACCTTTATTACATAATTCCACCGGTGTCACCATACATTAACAGAGTCTTTCGCTGGAAGGGTCCTGCTTTGATGACTTTCAGTCCCTGGCCCTGGTCTCTCTGTAAACTAGTCAGCAGTTTTCTATATACTAGAATTTGCGTTTGTGCGGAAATCTGCCACCCCGTTGCCAATATGTGCGAGCGCCTATAGCCCTAATCTTACATCTTCCAAATCAAGCCGTATTCATAGTTCTTAATTTCTCTTACCATTAGAACACAGTTATTGTTTCACAAATACATGATTTAGATAACGTCCTACAAGCAGCAGACAAAGGATAAGTGAACGTGAGACATGATATAATTTCACTTTTACTCTTGCATTATGTTTAACTCCGAATAGGATATTTGTAAAACTATCAGGCATATTTTCTTTCTTTTTGTGTGAAATGGATGAGTTCATAGATTATATAAGAATAACAGCCCATTACACAGATTTAGAGGTTAATATATTTGCTGAAAAACTCGGGCGTACAGTTTTTAGTTATCAGATTTGGTTGTGAAGCAATAACGTGCTACACCTCTGCGGTGAACGCTGGATTTTTTATTCGGACATTTGCAAGGGCATAATGTCGTTCATTTAAGCTCAACTGTTTCCTCCATCTTTAATACACGTTCAACGACGTCTGAGCCGTCGGGAACGCATCGCATAAATTGTTTGAATTAGTTGTGTAATCAACATAAAAATTAGTTAAAAAATAAACTCTTGAGTAGTGAAGTGGGCCACCCTAGCGACAATGGGAATTAGCATTACAGAACCCCTTGGGCCACTCTAGCGACAAGGGAAATTTAACATGGAGAAAAACCCTGGGCCACTCTAACGACAAGGGGAATTTAACATGGAGAAAACCCCTGGGCCACTTTAGCGACAATGGGAAATTAACATGGGAATATATTTTGGGCCTGTTGAGCGACAAGGGAAATTTAACATGGGAGATAAAAAGCAATTCTAGGGACAAGGGCAATTTAACATGGGAATAGAGTTTGGGCCTGTCTAGGGACTAGGGGAAATGGAACAGGGTCGGGGCCCTATTTTAATATGGTCCCGACCTGATGGGTCTCTATTTTTTTGTTTATTTTAAAAAATAAAAAGAAATAAAAAAATGGGGTAGGCAATTGAAAGTCGATCTCTTTTCTAGAAATGTGGGTGGCCCTGAAAAGGGCCTTTGGGTTTATATATGCCCTTAACATGAAGGGCATCTGTGACTTCTACTTATCCTTAGGCTTCGTCTCACTGTAGGACCGTAAATCAGGACTATTTTGAGGCATCCTTGCCTCTCCACGTAAATCCTACGTATCCATAGGCTGCTGGTGGTCCTATGGACAACTGTCCATTCGGATCGGACATACATCGGTATGTCCGTCCTGAACATCATCATTGACACAAGGGTGGAAGATTCAACGTCAGTCCACATGCTGAGGCGACGAGAACAGGTAAATCAATGCAGTGAACTGCGCTTATTTATAGGTAGAGGAAGGATTGAAACGGATTGAGTTCATTGACCAATCCAAACACGCGTTACAAAATTCAGTCAGCTCGCATCCAATCCGAAGAGAACAGTCTGTGACGTCACGTGGTCTATATAGATTCGCTAGTGCCTGTGCGCTGTCAATCCATGCGACAGTGATTCAACATGACGGAAACTCAGAAAACGATCCATTGGGGTGCACCAGCAGTGGTGACCACCCAAGGGAACCCGGACTTACTTTCAGAAGAGGTGAATTGGGATTTTGTGGATTTTCTTACCTCGCAAGAATTTGTTCCGGAACCTTCGTCACCTTCATTACCACACATGGAGAATTTTAGACAGAGACAGAAAGAAGAATTGGAGAAATTTATACAACGACAAAAGGAAGCGGAACAAGCTTTTCTTTTACAGCAACAACAGCAAGAAGAGGTAAGAAAAAAACAACAACAACAAGAAGCAGCAGCAAAGAAACAAGAGGGTGAAAATCAAACGGTCACGGTACTGTTAGACATTTTAGCGGAGTTAAGAAGTCTGAAACAAATGTATCAGACTTCTTTATCACGACCGAAGAGAAAACGACCTTCCCGAGCTAAACACGCCAACCCTGTTACTAAGCCTACCGTACCACCCTTAGTGATTTCAACCAAATCATCATCATCAGAAGTAGGCCTCGGCCATGGCAAAGGCTTAAGGCAGTTAAAGTTGATTGCTTAAACTCACCCCTACACCAAAAACCAAAGGCCCTTTTCAGGGCCACCCACTTCTCTCGAAAAGAGATAGACTTTCAATTGCCAATAACTCAAAAAAAAAAAAAAAAAAAAAAAAAAAAAATTTTACCCCTATATTACTTGTATATGAGTGCGTGAGGGTAGCTTCTTATTTAAAATCAAAACTCAAAGACACTTACCTTTTTATACCTAATTTATTCTTTTATAAATAGTTACAATCCAATTCACAATTCACAACAGAGCACTTTAAAAAGTACATTCACTTCTTCTGTCTCACTGTTTAGTCTCTCTGTTTTTTAAATTTCTTCAACGTCACAGTCTTTTCCTCCTCTTCCTCCTCACTTTCTTCCCTTCTTCTTTTCTTCTCCTGTTTCTTTTTCTTCACCTGTCTGCTATCTTCCTCCTCTTCTTCCTCTGAAGAATCCCTCTCTTCTTCTGACTCCTCTTGTTTCTTTTTTGGGCAATCTGGAGACCAATGTCCTTTTTCTTGACAATAATAACAGGTATCTTGACTTTTGTCTCTTTTAACCCCTGTTTTTCTTTTTTGACGGTCTGGACACTCTGAACACCAATGCCCTTTCTTTTGACAGATATAGCAAGTATCTTGACTTTTATCTCGAAAAGAAGGAGAGTAGTCCGAAGGCTGGTCTGAAGAAAATGTTCTGATGACCCCTTGCAAAGCTCTGATGAAACGTTCGATTTGGCTAGTCTCTTCCATCGTTGTGCTCGGTTTGAGAGTGAAATGAATACTGAAAGGACAATACACACACCCTTTTATATACGCTGGTCTGCCATGACTTTAAATTAGTCTATGGTGTTTAAACTTGAGTCATTTGACGTTTTGCACTCAAGATGAAACGATCCAATTCATTTGAGAAGAAAGAAGAAGAAAGTAAGAGGCAGAAACGTGATCTATCGCCTCGTACCAGGGCTGAAGTCTTGGCACAAATTCATGCCAGTGATTTTGAAGACGACATGAGTGAACCAGAATCCGAACCCTCTAAACAAAGTTCATCACCTTCAGTCAACCCTGAAAAGTACTATTCCATTCGAGAGACGGAAAAGCGCTCCTCTAGAAAATTTAGAACCACGGCTTACAAATACACGGTGAAGTTTAAACATTTCAAGGCTGAAGTACCGTTAGTGAAAGCAGAAGGGTTCATCACCGGGGTGTGGGATTCTTTGCTCACCTCACTCAAGCGACAATGTCAACCCAAAGAAGACGATCGCTTGAGACTTTCCATACAACACGACGGTTTGAAATACCCTGTTTGGATCGAGTTTAGCAGCCCTGCAGAATTGACTGCTTCCAAAGTCATGGACAAGATTCAACACGTACAACAATCCAATGACCAGTTTGACATCACCGATGGAAAAGCCACACTGCACATGACCCACGTCTCTCCTCCTCAAGGGACTGGCCGCAAAAAAGTCTTATTGGTGAACGACCTTCGCAGCACCAAAACGAGTCTCGTCCGAATTCACAACCCTCAAGACCAGATGTGTTTAGCCAGGGCCATCGTGGTGGGACGAACCTATGCTAACAAGAATGACACGGTAGAATGGAAAAGAGCCTGGAAAACTATTCAACGATCCGACCGAGCCAAACAACGAAGTGAAGCAGAACTCCTGTTGCAACAAACTGGCCTGTCCACAGACACACCCTGTGAGATTCCTGAAATGCAAACATTGCAAGATGTCCTAGCTCCACGCTACACCTTGAAAGTGCACCCTCAAGAAATGCGCAGGCCTCTGTTGTTTCGAGGGAAAGACTTTAAGGATGGAAAATACATTCATGTCTATTATCACGACGACCATTTCGATACCATTACCACTATCACCGGATTCCTGAGATACAGATATTACTGTGAGAAATGTGACTATGGCTATAACAATCGAGAGCAACACAAGCATTGTGGATTGAAATGCTCAGGATGTTTGGCCTCTCCACCCTGTCTGAGCGAAGGGCCAGTGCATTGTTCAACTTGTCTGCGCACGTTTGTTAGCCCTACCTGTTACCAGCAACATTTGAAGACGCAAGGTTCACAGCAGAAATGTGCTTGTCAACTGCTGAGATTGTGCCCTACGTGTGGACAAGGCATACGTACCAATAATGCCAAGGCACACGTATGTTCAGGAAAAAAAATGTCACATTTGTCACCACATCGTGGACTTGGAACACCAATGCTACGTGCAAAAATACCAACCCCCACCAGAGAAAGAGGACGGTCACAAGAAGAAAGACAATTTCATCTTTTTCGATTTCGAATGCATGCAAGAGACTGGCATTCACGTTTCTAATTTCTGCGTGGCTCATCGAGCGTGCGAGAAGTGCATTCAGGAACCTATCTTCAGTCATTGCCCTCACTGCAGCAAGATTCCTGGAGGACGTGAAAAAATCTTTCGGGGACCGAACACGCTAGCCGATTTTGCCCAATGGGTCTTAGACCCCATCGACAAGACGTGGAGCCAAGAGGACATCGAACGTTACGGAGATTGTCATCGTCATGCCACGGTGATGGCTCACAATTTCTGCGGATACGATGGACAGTTTCTTTTGAGATACTATACGGAACAAGGCACCGAGCGTCCTAAAGTCACTTTGAACGGAGCCAAAATCATTTTCATGCAAGTGGGACAAGTACAGTTTAAAGATTCGATGAGTTACTTGGCCATGCCTTTGAGCCGAATGCCTAAAACGTTTGGAATGACAGAAATGGCTAAAGGGTACTTTCCACACTTTTTCAATACGGAAGCCAATCAACACGCCGTTATACCCCATTTGCCTGAGGCTCACTATTACGACCCTGACAACATGTGTACCGAACAACGAGAAGCTTTCTACGCTTGGTACCAGGCTCACGCCTCCGACCCTTTCGACTTTCAGGAAGAAATGTTAAAGTATTGTCGTTCCGACGTGGACATTTTACGACGTTGCTGTGGAAAATTTCGAGAACTGTTCATGGAACACGGAGGGGTCGATCCTTTGAAAGAAGCTTGCACCATTGCCAAAGCGTGTTCCTTAGTGTACCGGCAACGATTCATGCCTGAGAACACCGTAGATGTCATCAGTAATCAAACGACCAACTTTGTCAAACGTCAATACTCGGTCAAAGCCCTACGCTGGTTACATTACTTGAGCGACAAGAAAGACAAGTGGATTCAGCATGCCCGCAACGGAGGGGGCGAAAAGACCATCGGAACGCATTCGGTCGATGGCTGGGACTTAGAAAACCCCAAGATCGTGTACGAGTTTAACGGTTGCTTATTTCACGGATGTCTCGTCTGTTATCCTGACCGTGGCACTAAAAATCAGTTTTTACAACGAACTATGGAAGACTTGTACCAGGCCACTTGTCAGCGACGCCTAAAGTTAGAACAGGAAGGATACCAAGTGGTGGAAATGTGGGAAAACGAATACGATCACCGTTTGAAAACCGATCCCGAGTTTAAACGCCTCGTGGAAAGTTACCAGTTCATGGACCCCCTGAACCCGAGATATAGTTTGTACGGAGAAAGGACCAATGCCACCTGTTTGCTGTACAAAGCCGACGAAGAGAAAGGAGAAGAAATCAAATACTTGGACGTGTGTTCGCTGTATCCCTACGTGTGCAAATATTGTCGCTTTCCTGCAGGACACCCACAATTGTTCACGGAACACATCGACCTGAAAAACATTCGACAATACGAAGGCTTGATCAGGTGCAAAGTTTTGCCTCCCACGGACTTGTACCATCCCGTGTTACCTCACCATTGTCAAGGCAAACTGATGTTTCCTTTGTGCCGTACTTGTGCAGAAACGTGCAACCAAGATCAACCTTGCCAGCACACCCAGGAAGAACGCGCCTTGACGGGGACGTGGGTCAGCGTATAATTGTTCAAAGCTCTGAACATGGGATATCAACTGTTAGAAGTGTACGAAATTTGTCACTTTCCCAAGACACAACAATACCACAAGGGTGACCCCACGCAGAAAGGCATTTTCGTAGACTACGTGGATGCCTTTTTGAAACTGAAACAAGAAGCCAGTGGCTGTCCTTCCTGGTGTCACACTCCCGAAGACCAAAAGACATTCAAAGAGAAATACTGGGCACAAGAAGGCATTACTTTAGATCACATCGAGAAAAACGAAGGCAGGCGATCGTTTGCCAAAGTGATGTTAAATTGCTTGTGGGATAAAATGGCACAACGTCCGTGTTTACCCAAGACGGAGTATTTGATAGAACCTTCCCGCTACTTTCAGATGATTCACGACAAAACCAAATTCATGAAACACGTGGACGTCGTTCGCGAGGATTTGATCTTGGTCAATTACGAAGATCTGGACTTTGTACAAGACGACCCTTTTGGAAATGTCATCATTGCGGCTTACGTGACAGCTCATGCTCGCTTAAAATTGTACGAAGCTTTAGAACTGTTAGGGGAACGCGTCCTGTACTTTGACACGGACAGTTGCATTTACATCCATCACCCGAGTCAACAGCACCCTGACATCGAAGGAGACCGTTTAGGAGCCTGGACAGACAAGCATCCCGACGACAAGATTCTAAGTGTCGTCATTGGCGGTCGAAAAAATTACGGCTACGAATACCGGGACCCACAAGGAGAAGTGCACACGAAGTGTAAAGTGAAAGGATTGACTCTGAATTATCGTACCAGTCGTGTGGTCAACTTTGGAGTATTGAAAGAAGCCTTGCAATCTGGAGAAGATAAACACTTTGAAGTGACCACCTATCAATCCAACAAGATTGTACGTTTACCCACTCACCACATCGTCAGTCGACCCTTGGAAAAAGTCTATCAAATCGTGTACCAGAAGCGAGTCCGACTTCCCAATCATTTCACCTTACCGTATGGACACGTCGGTATTGGTCTGTATATAAAAAGGAACCCTAGGCAAGATCGCTAGTTCATTGTGACTACCAAGACCAAGTGAACAAGATGAATACTTTCAGAGAAACACACAACAAGTTTAGAAAGACACAATTCAAGTTTGGGGCTTCTGAAGTGGAATGCGATTGTGAGCCTTGCGACTTTTCAACCTGTGTTAGTGACAGTACCAGAAGAACCCGTCACCCAGGACAGGACTGTCGTGGACATCCCTGAAAGACCCTTTCGGGAGGACAGTTGTGTGACCTTACCCCCTATAGAACTGGTCAGAACATTACCCAAAACATGTTGTACAGACACTTGTGTTTATTCCACGTTGATGGTTATCATGTGCCTTTTATTCTTGTACTTAAGCCTTTGGCTTTTATGTATTTTTGTCTTTCGTGTTCATGTTTAAAACATTCAATAAACGTGTCCTGAAAAAAGTATATAAACTCTCGTCTTGTTTGTTTTCTTGTCACAAGTGATATTCCTCACACTATGGCTACCTCTGCTGTCTCTGCTCCCTCTTCCTCCACTGTCAAAGTCATCGACGAACACTTAGATCGTGCCAGTTGGGAGGCTTTGTATCTTCGCCATCCCTTTAACATGCTCATTGCTGGACCTAGCGGTTCAGGCAAACTCAAATTCGTCAAACGCTTGATCGAACATAAACATCATTTGATCGATCGTCCACCTCAACGCATCGTGTGGTGTTACAAAGAGTGACAATCGGCATACAGCCTCTTGCGAGAAAGTCAAGGCGATTCCATCGTGTTTGTGGAAGGCATTCCTAAAGAAGACGACGGCATCGTCTCTGACTCCCGTCAAACCCATTTGGTCATTTTTGACGACATGTTAGGAGAAGACGAAGAAGAAATTAAACTGTGGTTCACGCGCAAAGGGCATCATCGTAATGCCAGTGTCGTTTACATCACCCAAAATTTGTTTCAACAAAGTAAAGCCCATCGCACCATCAGTCTCAATGCGCATTACGTGGTCTTGTTTAAAAGCCCTCGAGATAAATTGCAAGTGCAAGTCTTAGCCAAACAGTAGGGACACCTTGGCTGACTCAGGCGTACGACGATGCCACTCAAACTCCACACGCCTATTTACTAGTCGACTTGAAACCTACGACCCCCGATGATTTGCGATTTCGTACCCACTTGTTTCACCACTGGTGCCAAGACGGAGGGCCTGTCCTGTACACGTCTCCATCCTCGACTTAACTTCATTCCACAAAAAAAATCTATAAAAACCTCAGACCCTTTTCGTCTGTCTCACACACATTTTGAACATGACATCCCTTCAGTCGCATCTTCCCGACAAATTGATTCGTGCCTTGTATGGCATCAGTGGAGAAAAAAATCCACAAACACGAGCTCGTGTCTTAGAAGCTAGTCTCAAAGAAGTCTTACGATGGTTCACGGTGACGGCACGTCAATTACTACAAGGGATCATTCAGATTCCTCATCAAACCAAACGCTTTTTTGATCGAAACAAAGTCGCTTTGACCCAACTGGCCGATCCCCGCATCGACACTCAAACCAAAAAACAAATCATTTTGAAACCTGGAGGGAGCGGTACTCTAGGAGGGGTCATCATTCGCTCTCTCTTAAGATGGGATCCTAATGCCCCCAATGTTCTCCCCAAGAAAAAAGTCAAACGAAGCTCCAAGAAGAAGAAAAAGACCAGGTCCCCAAGGAGACCCGTGTCTGCAAGAACTTCTCCAGTGGCGGGACCCTCCTCTTACCAGACACCACCCCGGAAAAAGAAAAGAAGCCCCCAGAAAAAGAAACAGAGAAAAAGCCCCCAGAAAAAGAAAAGTCCACAGAAGAAAACTAGTCGCAAGAGAGGCACTTCGGCCAGGACGCAACCTTACACTCGCAAACCACGACCTGCCACGGCGGTGACTGCGTCTTCGGCAGCCTCAAGTTCATCCACTTCTCCGTTGATGACACCAAGAACTGAAGTACCTTCTCCCAAAATCAAAGTCCAAGAAAGATCGGGCATGTTACAAAGTTTACTGGATTTGTCCAAGCAAGAACTGGCTCGATTTAGTCCGTTGCGTACCCCTGCACGACGTGTCATGCCTGTCCTGAAGTTCATACGACGTAAAGACAATCAGTGGCGACGCGTTCCAGTATAAAAAAGGTGTGTGACCAAGTCGGGGTATCACTGTTTTGGTGCTCCTGAAGATTCAAAGATGTCACCTTCCAAAAAACATCCCTCTTCTAAACAACGCCAAGGAAAGAAAAGGAAAGGACTGCCATCACGTTTAGTCAAACATGGGGACATGTTGTCCAAACACCAGAAACAATGCTTACGCAAACATCGTCACGTTCTTCGCCAATTGGTTCAAAAGAAAATTCCCATTCGTCAAAAGAAAGATGATGTTGGTCCAACGTGGAGGCATTTTACCCTTCTTGTTAGGCCCCTTGCTGAAAGGAGTCTTGGGAACCATGTTGGGAGGACTGGTGGGAGCAAGATAAAAAGGCCCTCGGAAGTCCCAATCGACCCTTGACAACCCCATGGAAGGACGAAAACTAGCTTTAGTGCCTTACAAACGATGGATGGAATACCATCGTTGGCAAGAACAACACACCCCGCATTTACCTCCCAATCTCCATTAGAGCGAGATGTCCCAGTTACAACATGAATTGCAGTCCTTGGTGGATCGCCAAGATTTGTCCGAAACAGAAAAATCGCAAAAGTACGGTCAACTCTTGCAACGACTGCAACTCTTTCACCAGAAAGCTTTAGACGAAACAGCTCTACCCACTCTGAAAGATTTTAAGACCCTGATGAAAAGTCCAGCACCATCACCAGTACCACCACCACTACCAGTGGCCAAGACAGAAAAAGAAGAAGAAGAAGAAGGGTTTCAAACTCCTCCAGAAAAAGTACGCAAGTTAACAACACCACCTACCTCCAGAATTGGATGGATTAAAAAGATGATGACCACCCATTATTCATCACAAGAGAAAAAGAAAGTGAAGACAGAAGTGAAGACAGAAGTGAAACAAGAACCGATATCCCCTGCTCCGACATCCTCCTCTGCGACACCTATTGCTGGTCGCGCACGCAAAGCATTGCAATCCAAGAAAGTACCCCAAGAGAAAAAGAGTAGCATCTTCCAAGAGTGGGTGCCTTATCAACACACAAACACAAAATGGAAAAAGTGTTAGCCAGCATTTACTACGATCCCTCGCATCCGGCAGGTTACGCAGGAGTTCAAAAATTGTATCGTGCTGCCAAAATGCGACTGAAAAGTCTCCGTTTACCTCAAGTGCAACGATGGTTACGAGAACAAGCTACCTACACTTTACACAAACCCATTCGACGCAAGTTTTCCAGAAGTCGCACCCGAGTGGAAGGCATCGATCATCAATGGCAAACCGATTTAGCCGATGTCTCTCATTTGGCCAGCTACAATCGTGGCTACAAATATTTGTTTTGTGTCATCGACGTCTTTTCCAAATTTGCTGGGTCGTACCCTTGACTTCCAAATCGAGCAGCGAGTTAGTGCGAGCCCTGCAACGAGTGTTGAAACAAAGCGGTCGTCACCCTCTTCGATGGCAAACGGACAAAGGTACCGAATCTCTGAACCAAGCTTTCCAAAAAGAATTAAAGAAACGTGACATTCATTTTTTTACCACCGAGAATCCCGAAGCCAAAGCCAGCATCGTGGAACGTTTTCAACGCACTTTGAAAGAACGCATGTGGAAATATTTTACGCATCAACACACTCTGAAGTACATCGACATCTTACCGCACCTGGTGCAAGCGTACAACCAATCTTACCATCGAAGCATCGGACGTGCCCCGCAAGAAGTGACTCCCGAAAACGAAGTGCTGGTGTTTGAGCGCCTGTTTGGTACGTCCCCGACGAGGGCTGCCCCCAAGAAAAACGGAGTGTTGACCGTAGGAGATTGGGTACGCATTGGCAAAACCAAACGCACTTTCGACAAAGGTTACTTACCTAACTGGACGACCGAATTGTTTCGTGTCACTGGACGAGTGCATGGCCGTCATCCTGCCGTCTATAAATTGGAAGACATGAACGGAGAAGTGCTCAAAGGAACGTTTTATTTGTCCGAGTTACAACGTGTCACCAAAGAAGAAGACGACGTGTACGACATCGAAAGCATTCTCGAACTCAGAACCCGTAAAGTGGGTAAACGACGTGTCAAAGAAGTCAAAGTACGTTGGAAAGGATATCCACCCAGTTTTGATTCTTGGATCGAGGCTTCGCAAGTCATCGACTATAAAAAGAAGTGACCATCATGCCCTTTCACACAGACGCAGCTACGTCGACCACTCCTTCACCTAGTTCTTCTCTGCAAGATTTACAGAAACAACCCTTGTGGGTGTGGTGTGGAGAACGTGTGCCTAAAACGCAAATCGTCTTTTTCTGCCAAATCTTCGTGGTGTATTGTGTCATCGGGGCAGCCATCGCCAATTTAAGTTTGCAACAAGGAGACAAACAATTGTGGACCATTTTATTGAGCAATTGCATCGGTTACCTGCTTCCCAATCCCTCCCTGAAATTCTCTTCCAACGGGATCCAGGGGAACCTTGTGTCCAGTGCCAGTGTCAGTCACCCTCCAATAACAACAACAACCCCATTTTGGGCGGAGACACTCCTCTGACGTCCAGTAACCCTTCGGACAGCCACAGAACTCTGGAATTATGAGTCACCAAAACCAATTTTACTTAACCTTACCCAGTGACAGTTCCATGGAGGTGTTTCCCAACAACACGTTGTGCTGTTACACGGCCAAATTACCTCAGACCATCCCATTAGATCACGAAGCCCATTGGGAAGTGGCTTTAGTAGAAATCATTCACCCGACCCAAGTCCTCAATGTCCTTCCCAATCAAAATTCTTTTGATGTGGAAGCTCATGACGAGCAATTGCAACAGTATTTGGATACCCATGGCAAATATGACAAGAAAACCCCTGGCACAAAAAATCAAAAGTACACCACCTCACTTGTTCGTTCCCCCAGGCTACTATTTTAGTGGTCAAAATTTGGTGAGCACCATAACCTCCAGGTTTAATGTCGCGTTTCTGAAAGCTTTGGAAAGTGTCAAAAAAAGTGTCACCATGGAATACCACAAAGCAGCTCGTCGCTTCTTGATGAAATTTGACGGGAGTAAAATCGTGTCCATTTTATTTTGTCCTGAATTGTTTGACATGTTGGGCGGAGACATGGACATGAGAAAGGCCATGCTCAAGAAAAACGAATCACCAATCATTTACGACAACGAGTCTTTTAGTAAGTTATTTCGTGCCCCGGTAGAACTGAACCAAGGACTGAATTTGATGTTTGTGTACTCCGATGTGGTGGAGTACAACGTGGTGGGACACACCTCTGTGCCGTTACTGCGTGTCATTCCTTTCAAAGTGGATTCTGCCACGGTCACTGACGAGGAAGGTGGAAACACTTACCACGTTCACCGCGAATTTGTCCATCCTCACTATTTGCCTGTCAGCAAGTCGTATTTGGACACGGTGAACATTCCTATAAAAGGAGATCTGGGACAAAATATTCCATTCACCAAAGGAAAAGTCACGGTGAAACTCCATTTTCGAAAACGGTTCTCTCACGATTCGTAAGTCAGGTATCCAGTGTACCGAGGGGTTGCTCGACAGCGAGGACACGGTTTAGGAGATATGTTAAAATCGGCCTTTCGTTCGGTGGCCCCGGTGTTCGAAACCGATGGTGACACGCGGATTGCACGCCTTGAAAGACGCGGCACTGACACAAGGCAAAAAATTTCTCCAAAATGTCATCATCGACAAACAAAATCCTAAAGAAGCCTTCATGAGGGCAGGCAAAAATGTCTTGCTGCAAACGGGCAAAGACCTTTTGGGCCGACGAGACACACCTATAAATGCCCTGCACGCTACCGAGTCAAGCATTCAGCAAGGACAAGGCAGAAATAGATGACGAAGAAAACACCCTTTCACCAGACTTCATACGTCTAAAGCTAGAAAGGCAAAGAAAAGAAGAACCGTTCGAGACTTAGACGTTTTCGATTATTGAGAAAGAGAAAAAAATGCTGCACCGAGAGTTTTGCGCCTGTTCCAAGTCGGAACTGGAGCTGTTTGCCATGCCCCCCCCCCCCATGATGACCATGCAAGAATCCCAGTGGGTGGAATTTCATCCCGTCTCCTCTTTGACGGATTCCGCTCCCATCGAGTTTGAAATCAAAGGACAACCCGAAGATTACATCGATCTGAATAGCAGTTACCTGTATTTGAAAGTGAAAGTGATCAAAACGGACAAAACCAATCCAGGAGGCGATGCTAGAGTAGCTCCTGTCAACAATTTCATGCATTCCTTGTTCAGCGAAGTGGACTTGTACTTGAATAACAAACTGGTCAGCAGCAGCATGGATACTTACCCATATCGTGCCTACCTGGAAAATCTCTTGACGTACGGAAAAGAAGCCAAGAATACTCATCTGGATGCTTGCGTGGTATGGAAACCTGACACGGCAGGTGTAGGCACGTTTAGCGACACAGTCCTGACAGAAGATGACAATCCTCACAATGTGGGGTTTAACGACCGTCGTAAGAAAATTCTGCAAGGGCGAAGTTTAGAACTGATGGATCGTTTGCATTTGGACATGTGGTTACAAGAAAAGTATTTGCTGAACGGGGTGGATATCCGTCTGAGACTGAATCGTAGCAGTGCCGCTTTCCATTTGATGGCCCATGCCAATGAATACAAAACTATCATTCAAGAAGCCCGACTTTACGTGCGTGGTGTGGAAATGTTACCTAAAGTGGGAAACGACGTCAGTCAGACGTTGAGCAGAACGACCGCCAAGTATCCGATACGACGCGTGGAAGTGAAAACGTTCAACATTCCCGCTGGACAGCGATCTATGATCGAAGATCATCTGTTCCAAGGACAGTTACCCAAGCGTTTGATTGTTGGTATCGTCAGGAATTCAGCCTTCAACGGAACCCACGATCAAAATCCTTTTGAGTTTCAACATTACAATGTGTCCAAGATCGAAGTCAGTCGCGACGGCAAGACCTTGTGTACCCGACCCTTTGAGCCCAACTTTGGTGTCGCGAAGGATTATTTGAGATCGTACTTGTCCCTGTACGAAGCCACGGGACAGTTAGGAACCAACACCAGTCACGGTATTTCGTAGGACGATTATGCAGGAGGCTATGCTTTGTGGGGTTTTGATTTCACTCCAGACCAAGGCAGCGAAGAGGGACATTTCCACCATATAAAATCGGGTCAGATTCGTGTGGAACTTCAGTTTGCAAATCCACCTCCAGATCACACAGTGAACGTCCTCCTGTATGCAGAATTTGACAATACCATAGAAATCAACAGTTTGAGAGAAGTCATTCTAGATTATTAGAAGCCATGGAAGACTGTTATCCCTCTTTACCTAGTGGAGAAACTTTGGAGATGGAATGTGAGGAGACCGTGGAAGAAGAAGAAGAATCCCAAGACGAAGAAGTTATCATGATGAAGTCAAGATGGCCAGAACAAGAAGCCCATTTAGTCTCCTGTTTTGCTACAGTCCTGGCAGATACAATGAAAGAATTGATCAAGGAAGAGTGCTATGGATGTCACAACGATCATCCCAGTCAAATTCAACACGACAAATGTCTGATGTTAAGTCAAGAAGAAAAATTGGACGAATATCTGGACAAAGCTTGGGATCACATCGAGATAGAATTCGTGTTGAACGAGTGGTATAAAGTTATCATGATGAAGTCAAGATGGCCAGAACAAGAAGCCCATTTAGTCTCCTGTTTTGCTACAGTCCTGGCAGATACAATGAAAGAATTGATCAAGGAAGAGTGCTATGGATGTCACAACGATCATCCCAGTCAAATTCAACACGACAAATGTCTGATGTTAAGTCAAGAAGAAAAATTGGACGAATATCTGGACAAAGCTTGGGATCACATCGAGATAGAATTCGTGTTGAACGAGTGGTATAAAGGCTTGGATAAACATTCTTCTCCTCCATTAACGTCTCTGGAGTGCCGTCGCATCGAATATCTCTTGGACCAGAGTAAGAAGTCGGATCTAAACGCCTTTTACTTGTCAGACATTTTCAAGCAAAAGGTCAGGATCGAATTGATCACTTATCATTACCTGTGAAGAAGAAAACCACACAAATCAATGGATACCTGGGAACTTTATTACCTTTTGAACCACAGCTCGTACACGGCTTCTTGGAATCATGTTGTCTGTTCTAAAGATGAACTCCCTCATCGTACACCTCAAGACCATCTAGCTTATGTGATCAGCACGGACGATAGTCATCTCCCAGGAACCCACTGGGTAGCCGTCTACTTTCCTCAAGAAGGATGTGTGGAATATTTCGATTCGTATGGATTGCCCCCTTTGGAAGACGATATCATTGACTTTATGAGAAGAAATGCTCAGACCACCCGATTCAATAATGTGAAATTACAAGGCACAGATTCCTTGGTGTGTGGACAATATTGTGTGTATTTTCTGCATCATCGCAGCCTGGGCTATTCCTTAGAACATTTAGTGACTCATTTTGATCCTCGTTCTTCTTCTAGAAACGATGTGAAAGTAGATCAATGATTTTGTGACCATTATGCTTATCTTTTGTCTCAAGCTAGGAAACGTAGTGTCGATCAATGGCCTAATGACTTCCAACAGTGGAAATCACAATTTCATTCACAACGTTGTCAGCCTTGTCCAAAATAATGTGTGTGTTGGGAAAAAAAATGTTTGTCATTTGAAACCAAATGTTTGATGTTATATTGTTGGATTATTGTTAAAAATGTTAGAGTTGTTTGTTAGTGTTAAGTGATTTTGAATAAAAAATGTTTTGTTTTAAAAAAAGTGCCTTTGTGGTTTGTTTGACTATAGAAATCTTGATTCATGCTCTTTGACTTCTTACTATCCCTCTCATGGCACTCATTGAACGTTCCGGCTCGAAAACCGTGGAGGGATGTTTTCCTTCACGTCCGCGCTTTGACTTTAAAGCCGGGGTAGCCTCCAGTCTAACCATCCATTGTCGACTCATCCTCCTACGAAGATCTGCTCCAAACTAGCTAAGCTAAACGAAGCCTACGTGAATTTGCACAGGGTCAGACACAGTCTGATACGAAGCCAGAAGAGATAGAGAATGTGAGAATGCTAAAAGTCACTGAAGACCTGATAGAAGAGCTCTTCAGAGAAGAAGTGAACAGGGAGAAAGAAGAATGGACAGAGAAGTACAGACTTCAGAAACAGCAGAGAGAGCAGCAACATCAGCAGCAGGAACCTGAACCTGACAGAGGCTTTGTTGATTGTCGTATCGACACCAAAGAGTTCTTCTTCTCTTTCTGAAGAAGCTGACCTATCGTCAGAAAGTCTATCGTCAGAGGACATCGCATTCTTAGAAACTAAAAGATTGCCATAGCAAACAAAACAACAGCCCTTTTCAGGGCTACCCAATACTCTAGAAAAGAAATAGTAATCCATTTGCCAATGTGTGTAGGTAGAGTAGTGTGAATATAAACACTGACTCTTTTTTTATAGTGTGAGTGTATGTGTTTGTGTATATGATTGTGTGTTTGTAAGTGCTCACGTACGTTTGTGTGGATAGTAGATTATGATGATGTTTTTTGTTTGCTGTTTGACGTGTGGGGAGAGTAGATTTGGGGTTTGATTGGATTGCTTTGCGTATGTGGATAGTATATTATTTGTTTAATAAAATTTTTTAGAATAGTGATGGGTAGTATAAAAATGTGAGTGAGTGTTTCTTTTAGGTCCGCACGTTGTTTGGTCATGATCTAGGTAATATAACTTTGGTCTTAGGGGATGTTTTCCTTCACGTCCGCGCTTTTAGTATAAATTGAAACTCGCTTGGCAGTCTAGCTACCCTGTTCATTCGTTAACAAGACAATGAATACCAGAATAAGCAAACTTCTTGAACTCCAGATACATCTGGAATATGTCAGGCGCCTGTTAAAGGAACTGGTAGCGGAGGCCATAGTAGAAGAGGGAAGAATAAAGAGGGAAGAGGAGGAAAAGAAAATAGGAGAGAGGATGGCTTACAAGATACCAGAGACAGAGGATTGGGGTGCTGAAGCCAATCATCCTCCCTCTGCGCTCTCAAGACAAAAAGTAAAAGGAGACTGGGGAAGAAGATGTGTGTGTGGTGCCAGGCCTGGAAGGTACCATCATTAACCAGGTGTCACTGGAGTTCAAAAACAAACAGCCCTTTTCAGGGTTACCCAATACTCTAGAAAAGAAATAGTAATCGATTTGCCAATGTGTGTATGTAGACGTGTGGATATAAACACTGGCTCTTTTTTCTTGTGTGTGTGTGTGTGTGTGTGTGTGTTTATTTGTAAACGCTCAAGTACGTTTGTGTGAATAGTAGATTTGGGTTTCATTTTAATGTTTTGCGTCTGTGAATATTAGATTTTGGGTTTGTTAATTGCTGCTTCACGTATATGGATAGTAGATCATATGAAATGAGAAAAGTAGGGGGATGTTTTCCTTCACGTCCGCGCGTTTTAAGTGCTGATCTAGGAAATATCAATTTTGTTTTAGGGAGATGTTTTCCATCACGTCCGCGCTTTAACTATAAAGCTAACAGTGTTAGCCATTAAAACCCATTCCACGGAATAAAGACAAAGAAAATGGTGGTAGCAACAGCGTTACTGAATCATTTGATAGGTATTTATTATTGGATAGTAGATGTTACGTTTGTCATGGAAAAGACAGAGAAAGAATTCAAGATAGAAAAGTGTCTTGACTGTTTTAATACTCTGAAGGAAGCAAAGGAGATAGTAAAAGGAATGATGGAAGAAGAGGAAAAGAGATTGAGATGATTGATTGACCCACCTTATGTAAGAGTGGGAAGTTTAAAGGAAGTACTTGAAAATGTCATCGAAGTCAGGTGCTTCTTAGAAAAGATATTGAATTGGACGGAGTGGCGATACGTAAAATGGGGGTTGGACCAGCTGACAAAAACGGAAGAAGTAATGAGGAAAGTGATGACGGAAGAGGTAAAGAACATCAAAGAAAAGTGGACTAAGGAAAGAAGAGAAGAAGAAAACAGAAAGAGAAAAGAAAGCGTTGAGAAACTCAACAATAACTGGATACGAATACAGGAGAAATTCCGAGCGATAGGTCATCCTGACTGGATGCCTGAATCAGAAATAAAGAAGAAGACAGGAATAATGGCAAAAGTTAGAAGATGGCTACAGAAGTGGAGGAAATAAAAGAAGATGATGATGAAACCAAAGGCCCTTTTCAGGGCCACCCACATTCCTAGAAAAGAGATCGACTTTCAATTGTCTACCCCTTTTTTTTATTTTTTTTTATTTTTTAAAAAAAAACAACAAAAAAATAGAGACCCATCAGTAGTGAAGGGGGGCACTTTACGGACAATGGGAATTAGCATTAAAAACACCCCTGGGTCACTTTACGGACAATGGAAATTTAACATGGAGAAAAATCGTGGGTCACTTTACGGACAAGGGGAATTTAACATGGCGATAAATCGTGGGTCACTTTACGGACAAGGGGAATTTAACATGGGGAATAGAGTTTGGGCTTGTTTAGGGACAAGGGGAATTTAACATGGGATTTTTTTTTTAAAAAAAAATTTTTAAAAAAGGGGTAGGCAATTCAAAGACTATCTCTTTTCGAGAAATATGGCTGGCCCTGAAAAGGGCCTTTGGGTTTTCTTCTTCTTCTAATTTCTTCTTTTCCTCCACCAACTTCTTATTTTATCTCCAACACTCTTTCTCTTCTTTTTTTTCTCCTTCTCTTCTTTCTTCTCTTCCTCCTCTTCTTCTTTCTTCCTCTTCTCATTTTCCTCTTCTTTTTCAATTTTTTCGTTCCATGTTCTTATTCTTATCTTTTCCTCTTCATCCTCCTTCTCCTCCTTGATCTCTTTCATGACACCACTAATCTTGTCCTTTGCTTTCCTTAAATTGTTAATTTCCATCTTTACACGATGGGGACTATAGGAATAATGGTCTTCAACCAGTCTTAATAGCATCTGTTCCATTATTCCTAAGTTGTCTAAAACGTCTTGCAAGGTTTGTAATTTGTCCATTTGGTTTGACGCCATCTTCTTTGTATTCTTTGCAGAATGGTTTGAACAACTAATACTGTGGATTCTTATACGAAAAGCGCGAACGTGAAGGAAAACATCCCCTAAAACATAAAATGGATCTTACCTAGATGATGACCAAACATCGCGCGGACGTGAAGGAAAACATTCCACTTTTCTCATTTCATATAATATAACCCTAACTATACTCTCCACATTTGCTAAGAAACCCATAATCTACTATTCACACAAACATACCTGAGCTCTTACAAACACACAAACACATACACTTCCACTATTAATAAAGAGTTAGTGTTTATTTTCACACTACTCTACCTACATACATTGGCAAATTAATAGTTATTTCTTTTCTAGAGTATTGGGTAGCCCTGAAAAGGGCTGTTTTGTTTGGAACTTCATGGACACCTGGTTAATGGTGGCACCTTCCAGGCCTGGCGCCACATACACATCTTATCCCCCACTTACTTTTTACCTTTTGGGGGGAGAGAGCAGAGGCAGGATATGTCGCTTCAGAATCCCAATTTTCACTCTCTGGGATTCTGAAATTTTTTCTTCTCTCCTTTTCCTTCTCCTCTTCTTTATATCTTCTCTCCTCCTCTTCTTTTTTCTTCTTTCCTCCTCTCTTATCCTTCCCTCCTCGACAATGGCTTCAGCGGCCAGTTCATTTAATATGCGCCTGGCATATTCCAGATGCACATGAAGTTCCAACAGTTTCTCCAGTCTCGTGTTCATTTTTGGTGTTGATCAATCAACAAGGGTAGCTCGACTGCCCAACGAGTTTCAATTTATACTGAAAGCGCGAACGTGAAGGAAAACATCCCCCTAAAAACATAAAATTCATCTTACCTAGATCATGACCAAGAAACAACAACAACGCGCGGACCTAAAAGAAACACTCGCTCACTTTTTTTATGCTACCCATCACTTCAATAGACTATCCACATACTCAAAGCAATCCAATCTAACCCCTAATATACACCTCAAACAACCCCAAAAACAAACATCATTTTAATCTACTATCCACACCAACCTACTTTATCACTTACAAACACAATCACACAAACACATACACTTCCACTATTAATAAAGAGTTAGTGTTTATTTTCACACTACTCTACCTACATACATTGGCAAATTAATAGTTATTTCTTTTCTAGAGTATTGGGTAGCCCTGAAAAGGGCTGTTTTTTTTTTGTTTTGCTATGGCATTCTTTTTTAGTTTCTAAGAATGCGATGTCCTCTGAGGATAGACTTTCTGGCGATAGGTCTGCTTCTTCTGAAAGAGAAGAAGAACTCTTTGGTGTCGATACGACAATCGACAAAGCCTCTGTCAGCTTCAGGTTGCTGCTGCTGTTGTTGCTGCTGCTGTTGCTGCTGTTGCTGCTGTCTCTGAAGTCTGTACTTCTCTGTCCATTCTTCTTTCTCCCTGTTCATTTCTTCTCTGAAGAGCTCTTCTATCAGGTCTTCAGTGATTTTTAACATTCTCACATTCTCTATTTCTTCTGGCTTCGGTATCAGACTGTGTCTGACCCTATGCAGATTCACGTAGGCTTCGTTGAGCTTAGCTAGTTTGGAGCACATCTTCTTAGGAGGATGAGTCGACAATGGATGGCTAGACTGGGAACAACTCGGTTCTTAAAGTTAAAGCGCGGACGTGAAGGAAAACATCCCCCACACGGTTTTCGAGCCGCAACGTTCATGAGAGGGATAGTAAGAAATGAAAGAGCATCAATCCAACATTCTTATAGCTAAACAAAAGACAAAGGCATTTTTTTCTAAACACAACATTTTTTTATTCAAAAATCACTTAACACTAAACAACAACATTTTTAACAATAATCCAACACTATAACATCAAACAATTTTTTCAAATCACAAACATTTTTTTCTTCAATTACAATCTACTTTAAACAAGGCTGACAACGTTGTGAATGAAATTGTGATTTCCACTGTTGGAAATCATTAGGCCATTGATGGACACTACGTTTCCTAGCTTGAGACAAAAGATAAGCATAATGGTCACAAAACCATCGATCTACTTTCACATCGTTTCTAGCAGAAGAACGAGGATCAAAATGAGTCACTAAATGTTCTAAGGAATAGCCCAGGCTGCGATGATGCAGAAAATACACACAGTACTGTCCACACACCAAGGAATCTGTGCCTTGTAATTTCACGTTATTGAATCGGGTGGTTTGAGCATTTCTTCTCATAAAGTCGATGATATCGTTTTCCAAAGGAGGCAATCCGTACGAATCGAAATATTCCACACATCCTTCTTGAGGAAAGTAGACGGCTACCCAGTGGGTTCCTGGGAGATGACTATCGTCCGTGTTGATCACGTAAGCTTGATGGTCTTTAGGTTTGCGATGAGGGAGTTCATCTTTAGCACAGACGACAGGATTCCAAGAAGACGTATACGAACTGTGGTTCAAAAGGTAATAAAGTTCCCAGGTATCCATTGTTTTGTGTTGTTTGTTTTCTTCTTCACAGGTAATAATACGTCGTCAATTCGATCCTGACTTTTTGCTTGAAAATGTCTGACGAATAAACGGTTATTCGTTCTGTTTCCTCACTCTGATTCAGGAGAGCTTCGATGCGATGGATCTCTTGAGTGGTTAATGGTGGACAAGAATGTTCACGCAAGTCTTTATACCACTGGTGCAACACGTCTTCGTTCGAGATGAGACTCCAAGCTTCGTCCAGATACTCGTCCAATTTTTCTTCTTGACTCAACATCAGGCATTTATCGTGTTGAATTTGACTGGGATGATCGTTTTGACATCCATAGCAATTTTTCTTGATCAATTCCGTCATTTTGTCGACCAAGTGTTTGGCAAAACAGGAGACTAAATGGGCTTCTTGTTCTGGCCATCTCGACTTCATCATGATATCTTCTTCGTCTTGAGATTCTTCTCCTTCCACGGTCTCCTCACATTCCATCTCCAAAGTTTCTCCACTAGGTAAAGAGGGATAACAGTCTTCCATAGCTTCTAATAATCTAGAATGACTTCTCTCAAACTGTTGATTTCTATGGTATTATCGAATTCTGCATACAGGATGACGTTCACCGTCTCTGTTAGTTTATTTGCAAACTGAAGTTCCACACGAATCTGGCCAGATTTTATAGGGTGGAAATGTCCCTCGTCGCTGCCTTGGTCTGGAGTGAAATCGAAAGCCCACAAAGCATAGCCTCCTGCATAATCGTCATACTCAATGCCGTGACTGGTGTTGGTTCCTAACTGGCCGGTGGCTTCGTACAGGGACAAGTACGATCTCAAGTAATTGTTCTTGGCAAAGTCAGGTTCGAAAGGTCGGGTACACAAGGTCTTGCCATCACGACTGACTTCGATTTTCTTCACACCGAAGTGTTGAAAGTTGAAAGGATTTTGAGAGATGAGTCCGTTGAAGGCTTCATTATTGACCATACCAAGGATTAAACGCTTGGGTAACTGTCCTTGAAACAGATGATCTTCGGTTATGGATTGCAGGTTAGCGGGAATGGTGAACGTTTTCACTTCCACGCGTCGGATGGGATACTTGGCAGTCGTTCTGCTCAACGTCTGACTGATGTCGTTTGCCACTTTAGGTAACACTTCTACGCGTCGTACGTAGAGTTTGGCTTCTTGGATTATGCTTTTAGGAGCCTTAGCAAGATCAGCAGCTATCAAATGGAAAGTGGTACTGCTACGATTCAGTCTCAAGCGAACATTCACCCCGTTCAGCAAATATTTCTCTTGCAACCACATGTCCAAATGCAAACGATCCATCAGTTCTAAACTGTTCTTATTTAGGATTTTGCTTTCTCTTGCCTCAAAGCCTTCATTGCTTTTATCTGTTGCGTCGAACTTGCCCGCTGTGTCATCTGCCCACAGCACACAGGCATTGAGATGACTTGTCTTGGCATCTGTTCCGTACGTCAAGAGATTTTCCAGGTAGGCACGGTAAGGGTATGTATCCATGCTGCTGCTGACTAGTTTGTTATTCAAGTACAAATCCACTGAGCTGAACAAGGAATGCATGAAATTGTTGACGGGACCTATTTCGTCATCGTCTTCTAATCCTTTATCATCTTTTTTTAGAACTTGGACTTTCAAGTACAAGTAACTGCTATTCAGATCGATGTAATCTTCGGGCTGCCCCTTGATTTCAAACTCGATGGGAGCGGAATCGGTCAATGAGGAGATGGGATCAAATTCCACCCATTGGGATTCTTGCATGGTCATCATGGTGGGGGGCATGGCAAACAGATCCAGTTCCGTCTTGGAACAAGCGCAAGACTCTCGGTGCATCATTTTTTGTTGTTGCTGTGTTTCAATAATCGAAAACGTCTAAGTCTCGAACGGTTCTTCTTTTCTTGGCCTTTCTCGCTTGAAGTCTGGTGAAAGGGTGTTTTCTTCTTCGTCGTCTCTTTCTGCCTTGTCCTTGCTGAATGCTTGACTCGGTAGCGTGCAGGGCATTTATAGGTGTGTCTCGTCGGCCCAAAATGTCTTTGCCCGTTTGCAGCAAGACATTTTTACCTGCCCTCATGAAGGCTTCTTTAGGGTTTTGTTTGTCGATGATGACATTTTGGAGAAATTCTTTGCCTTGCGTCAGTGCCGCATCTTTCAAGGCGTGCAATCCGCGTGTCACCATCGGTTTCAAGACTGGAGCCACCGAACGAAAGGCCGATTTTAACATGTCTCCTAAACCGTGTCCTCGCTGTCGAGCCACCCCTCGGTACACTGGATAGATGACTTACTTACGAGTCGTGAGAGAACCGTTTTCGAAAATGGAGTTTCACCGTGACTTTTCCTTTGGTGAATGAAATATTTTGTCCCAAATCTCCTTTTATAGTAATGTTGACCGTGTCCAAATACGACTTGCTGACCGGCAAATAGTGAGGATGGACAAATTCGCGGTGGACGTGGTAAGTGTTTCCACCTTCCTCGTCAGCGTTCGTGGCAGAATCCACTTTGAAAGGAATGACACGCAGTAACGGTACGGAGGTGTGTCCCACCACGTTGTATTCCACTACATCGGAGTATACAAAGATCAAATTCAGTCCTTGGTTCAGTTCTACCGGGGTACGAAAATACTGGGCAAAAGTCACGTTGTCGTAAATGATGGGTAATTCGGGTGGTGTTTTTTGTTCTAATTTCTTCCTCATCTCCGTGTCACCGCCCAACATGTCAAACAATTCAGGACAAAATTCAATGGAGACGATTTTACTTCGCTCAAATTTCATCAAGAAGCGACGAGCTACTTTGTGGTACTCCATGGTGACACTTTTGTTCTTGAAAGTGTCCTTCTTAAAAGTTTCCCCAAACACGCCATTAAACTTGGAGGCTATGGCGCTGACCAAATGATGACCACTGAAATAATAGCCTGGCAGAATGGAGAAGTTGTAGGTCCACGTTTTAGTTTTCTCATCATAGGTTCTATTGGTATATGTGCCAATCTTATCCAACTCCTCTTGCAATGGTGTGTCATGAACTTCCACCTTAAAAGTATTTTGATTGGGAATGACATTGTGGACTTGGGTCGGGTGAATCATTTCCACTAAAGCCACTTCCCAATGGGCTTCGTGATCTAACTGGATGGCTTGAGGTAATTTGGCCGTGTAACAGCACAACGTGTTGTTGGGAAACACCTCCATGGAACTGTCACTGGGTAAAGTTAAGTAAAATTGGTTTTGGTGACTCATAATTCCAGAGTTCTGTGGCTGTCCGAGGGGATATTACTGGATGTCAGAGGCGTGTCTCCGCCCAAAATGGGGTTCTGGTTGTGGTTGTTGGAGTGGTGACTGGCACTGACACTGGCACTGGACACAACGTTCCCATTCGAGGAGAATTTCAGGGAGGGATTGGGAAGTAGGTAACCGATGCAACTGCTCAATAAAATGGTCCACAATTGTTTGTCTCCTTGTTGCAAACTCAAATTGGCGATGGCTGCCCCGATGACACAATACACCACGAAGATTTGGCAGAAAAAGACGATTTGCGTTTTCGGCACACGTTCTCCACACCACACCCACAAGGGTTGTTTTTGTAAATCTTGCACAGAAGAACTAGGGGAAGAAGGACTGGTCGACGTAGCTGCGTCTGATGTGTGAAAGGGCATGATGGTCACTTCTTCTTTTTATAGTCGATGACTTGCGAAGCGTCGATCCAAGAATCGAAACTGGGTGGATATCCTTTCCAACGTACTTTGACTTCTTTGACACGTCGTTTGCCCACTTTACGGGTTCTGCGTTCGAGAATGCTTTCGATGTCGTACACGTCGTCTTCTTTTTTGGTGACACGTTGTAACTCGGGCAAATAAAACGTTCCTTTGAGTACTTCTCCGTTCATGTCTTCCAATTTATAGACGGCAGGATGACGGCCATGCACTCGTCCAGTGACGCGAAACAATTCGGTCGTCCAGTTAGGTAAGTAACCTTTGTCGAAAGTGCGTTTGGTTTTGCCAATGCGCACCCAATCTCCTACGGCCAGCTCTCCACTTTTCTTGGGGACAGCCCTCGTCGGGGACGTACCGAACAGGCGCTCGAACACCAGCACTTCATTGTCGGGAGTCACGTCTTGCGGGGCACGTCCAATGCTTCGATGGTAAGATTGGTTGTACGCTTGCACCAGGTGCGGTAAGATGTCGATGTACTTCAGAGTGTGGTGATGCGTAAAATATTTCCACATGCGTTCTTTCAAAGTGCGTTGAAAACGTTCCACGATGCTGGCTTTGGTTTCAGGATTCTCGGTGGTAAAAAAATGAATGTCACGTTTCTTTAATTCTTTTTGGAAAGCTTGGTTCAGAAATTCGGTGCCTTTGTCCGTTTGCCATCGAAGAGGGCGACGACCGCTTTGTTTCAACACCCGTTGCAGGGCTCGCACTAACTCGCTGCTGGATTTGGAAGTCAAGGGTACGACCCAGGCAAATTTGGAAAAGACGTCGATGACACAAAACAAATATTTGTAACCACGATTGTAGCTGGCCAAATGAGAGACATCGGCTAAATCGGCTTGCCATTGATGATCGATGCCTTCCACTCGGGTGCGACTTCTGGCAAACTTGCGTCGAATGGGTTTGTGTAAAGTGTAGGTAGCTTGTTCTTGTAACCATCGTTGCACTTGAGGTAAACGGAGACTTTTCAGTCGCGTTTTGGCAGCACGATACAATTTTTGAACTCCTGCGTAACCTGCAGGATGCGAGGGATCGTAGTAAATGCTAGCTAAGACTTTTTCCATTTTTTGTGTTGATTGGTGTCTTAATAAGGCACCCACTCTTGGAAGAGGCTACTCTTTTTCTCTTGGGGTATTTTCTCTTGGGGTATTTTCTTGGATTGCAAGGCTTTGCGTGTGCGACCGGCAATAGGTGTCGAAGAGGAGGAGGAGGATGTCTGAGCAGGGGATATCGGTTCTTGTTTCACTTCTGTCTTCACTTCTGTCTTCACTTTCTTTTTCTCTTGTGAGGAAGAAGGGGTGGCCATCATCTTTTTAATCCATCCAATTCTGGAGGTAGGTGGTGTTGTTAACTTGCGTACTTTTTCTGGTGGAGTTTGAAACCCTTCTTCTTCTTCTTTTCCTTTTTCTGTCTTGGTCACGGGTACTGGTGGTACTGGTACTGGTACTGGTGATGGTGCTGGACTTTTCATCAAGGTCTTAAAATCTTTCAAAGTGGGTAGAGCTGTTTCGTCTAAAGCTTTCTGGTGAAAGAGTTGCAGTCTTTGCAAGAGTTGACCGTACTTTTGCGATTTTTCTGTTTCGGACAAATCTTGGCGATCCAGCAAGGATTGCAATTCGTGTTGTAACTGGGACATCTCGCTCAAATTGGGATTGGGAGGTAAATGCGGGGTGCGTTGTTCTTGCCACCGATGGTATTCCATCCATCGTTTGTAAGGCACTAAAGCTAGTTTTCGTCCTTCCATGGGGTTGTCAGGGGTGAATTCTGAGATCTTGGGACTTCCGAAGGCCTTTTTATCTTGCTCCCATCAGTCCTCCCAACATGGTTCCCAAGACTCCTTTCAGTATGGGGCCTAACAAGAGAGGTAAAATGCCTCCACGTTGGACCAACATCTTCTTTTTTTGACGAATGGAAATTTTCTTTTGAACCATTTTCCGAAGAACGTGACGATGTTTGCCTAAGCATTGTTTCTGGTGTTTGGACAAAGGGATCGTGCCTTTCAAAACGTTTAAACAACATTCGCACACGGTATCGATGACCTCTTTGGAGGCCGTTTGAATGAGTTTTTTTCGTAGGGGTGGAGAAGCTTTGGACAGGACAGATAACAGGTCCCCATGTTTGGCTAAACGTGGTGGCAGTCCTTTCCTTTTCTTTCCTTGGGGTTTTCTGGAGGGTGACATCTTTGAGTCTTTAGGAGCACCTAAAAACACTGATACCCTACTCGGTCACAGGCCTTTTTTATACTGGAACGCGTCGCCACTGATTGTCTTTACGGCGTATTAGTTTGAGGACAGGCATGACACGTCGTGCAGGGGTACGTAACGGACTAAATCGAGCCAGTTCTTGTTTGGACAAATCCAGTAAACTTTGTAACATGCCCGATCTTTCTTGGACTTTGATTTTGGGAGAAGGTACTTTGTGAGCAGCAGCCACTGCCGCTAAATTGGAAGGTCCTGCCACTGGGGAAGTTCTTTTGGGGGTCATCAACGGAGAAGTTCTTGGTGTGATCAACGTCTCCAAGTACTCTTCAGTTCCTGGTGACATCAACGGAGAAGTGGACAAACGTGAGGCTGCCGGAGACGCAGTCATTGCCGTGGCAGGTCGTGGCTTGCGAGTGTAAGGTTGCGTCCTGGCCGAAGTGCCTCTCTTGCGACTAGTTTTCTTCTGTGGACTTTTCTTTTTCTGAGGACTTTTTCTCTGTTTCTTTTTCTGGGGGCTTCTTTTCTTTTTCCGGGGTGATGGTGGTGGTGTCTGGTAAGAGGAGGGTCCTGCCACTGGAGAAGTTATTCTTCTTGGGGACTTGGTCTTTTTCTTTTTCTTCTTGGGGCTTCGTTGGATTTTTGTCTTAGGGATAACTTTGGGGGCATTAGGATCCCATCTTAAGAGTGAGCGAATGATGACCCCTCCTAGAGTACCGCTCCCTCCAGGTTTCAAAATGATTTGTTTTTTGGTTTGAGTGTCGATGCGGGGATCGGCCAGTTGGACCAAAGCGACTTTGTTTCGATCGAAAAAGCGTTGGGTTTGATGAGGAATCTGAATGATTCCTTGGAGTAATTGACGTGCCGTCACCGTGAACCATCGTAAGACTTCTTTGAGACTAGCTTCTAAGACACGGGCTCGTGTTTGTGGATCTTTTTCTCGACTGATGCCATACAAGGCACGAATCAATTTGACGGGAAGATGCGACTGAAGGGACGTCATGTTCACACTGTGTGAGACAGACGAAAAAGGGTCTGAGGTTTTTATAGATTTTTTTCATGGGGAGTGAAATGAAGTCGAGGACGGAGACGTGTACAGGACAGGCCCTCCGTCTTGGCACCAGTGGTGAAACAAGTGGGTACGAAATCGCAAATCCTCGGGAGTCGTAGGTTTCAAATCGACGAGTAAATAGGCGTGTGGCGTTTGAGTGGCATCGTCGTACGCCTGAGTCAGCCAAGGCGTTCCTAACTGTTTGGCTAAGACTTGCACTTGCGATTTATCTCGAGGGCTTTTAAACAAGACCACGTAATGCGCATTGAGACTGATGGTGCGATGGGCTTTACTTTGTTGAAACAAATTTTGGGTGATGTAAACGACACTGGCATTACGGTGATGCCCTTTGCGCGTGAACCACAATTTAATTTCTTCTTCGTCTTCTCCTAACATGTCGTCGAAAATGACCAAATGGGCTAGACGGGAGTCAGAGACGATGCCATCGTCTTCTTTAGGAATGCCTTCCACAAACACGATGGAATCGCCTTGACTTTCTCGCAAGAGGCTGTACGCCGATTGCCACTCTTTGTAACACCACACGATCCGTTGAGGGGGTCGATCGATCAAATGATGTTTATGTTCGATCAAACGTTTGACGAATTCGGTTTTGCCTGAACCGCTAGGTCCAGCAATGAGCATGTTAAAGGGATGGCGAAGATACAAAGCCTCCCAACTGGCACGATCTAAGTGTTCGTCGATGACTTTGACAGTAGAGGAAGAGGGAGCAGAGACAGTAGAGGTAGCCGTGGTGTCAGAAATGTCACTTGTGACACGAAAACAAACAAGACAAGAGTTTATATACTTTTTCAGAACACGTTTATTGAATGTTTTTTATCAAACATGAATACGAAAGACAAAAATACATAAAAGCCAAAGGCTTAAGTACAAGAATAAGAGGCACATGATAACGATGAACGTGGAATAAACACAAGTGTCTGTACAACAATCACATGTTTTGGGTAATGTTCTAACTAGTTCAACAGGGGGTAAAGTCACACAAGTGTCCTCCCGAAAAGGTCTTTCAGGTCTGTCCACGACAGTCCTGTCTTGGGTGACGGGTTCTTCTGGCACCGTCACTAACACGGGTTGAAAAGTAACTTTTTTCCTTGAACAACTCTCGTGCATACTGGGCCACTTCTTGGGTCCAAGCCTCAAAATCCCATTCTTTCCAGGCACGGACATCTGTCCAATGGGGATGTAAGTCACAAGCTACACACACATCGTCATACACGTCTTGGGTAGCTAAAAGTTGACGAATCTTTTTTTCCTGTTGAGGTCGAGAAGTATCCAGATGAAAACGCAAGGCTTTGAGCAAAAGGAGTTTTTCGTGACCATTTAAGGCCATGGAGGTGGTAAGTACTGATCGTAAAGAGTCCACAAAGAATCGGCTGGTAAACGAAATCCCAGAAAACAAGTCACTAAGACACACACCACTTGTCGTCCAAAATTGAATGGATACAGTTCTTGTAATAATTGATGGTAATGATCCACGGTTTGAATATGGTCATTGAGTTCCTTCCACGGAATCTGTTGGATGACATGTGACATAAACCGTGGCATGGCAGCCTGTTTTTATATTCTCTTTTTTTCGGATGCAATAGACGTACTTTCTAGCCAGAGATCTTCGTTCTCCAGTAGGGAATCTAAATCTTGCATACTGTAACCGAAACGTCAGAGTTCGTTTAGGTGTTTCCTCTTCCTCTAAGTAGATTCCACGTAAAATATGTTGGTAATCCTTTAACTTGTCTTCCTCAATGTATTGCTGTAGGTGAATCTCGAAGTAACCATAATCATGAACATGTCGATCATTAGCGACCTCAAAGTTTTGAACAAGGTCTGACCATTGAAAGAATTTCTGACGAATCAGTTCTCTTATACCATTCAGGTACCAGTGGTTAAAGATCTGGTGACGTATCGGATGCAATTGTTCTTTACGTTTCACTTGTATTTTGACCAACTCTCGGTAAATGCGTTCTCTCAACTCCACAGGCAAAGCACGAATGTTCTCTTGTAAAGTATCCATGAATAGTTCATACTAAATCCTCTTTGGTCTGACACAAGAAATGTACTCTTTGCACAAACATGGTTTCACTTCAGTGTCGAATTTAAATCGTTGAGTCACTAATCTACACATTACAATTCGTTCAGAAGTTTCCTCTTTCACCAAGTTGACATTGTGTTCAAGATGTTGGTAATTCGTTAACTCTTCCTCTGGAATTCGATGCAGTACGTTTACAATGATGTAACTACAATCGTCCATACCAAACCAATCCTTTTTAAAACTAGAGGATCGTTGATCAATGTCTGTCCAATGGAACACTTTCAATTGAATCAGTCCTTGTATAGCCTTCAGGTACCAATGGTTCAAAAACCGGTGACGTAACGGATGCAATTGTTCTTTACGTTTCACTTGTATTTTGACCAGCTCTCGATAAATGCGTTCTCTCAACTCCACAGGCAAAGCACGAATGTTCTCTTGTAAAGTATCCATGAACAGATGATTATGGTAAAAAGTTACTTCAATGTCTCGGTCCCACTAAAGGTAAGTAATGACAATTCGGTGACCATCGAGCATGTTCAACGTAGGCCGAATCTTGCGGTTCCCAGTGGTGAAGTGACACACCGCAACTGAAGCACTTGACTTTATCTCCTTCGCCCAAGTAGAAAAATCCGGCTCTGGCTAATTCTTCGGGGGTCGGTCCTCCCAGATACTTTGGCCATTTTCCTTTGAACGATTGAAGACGATTTTCAAAGTCGCAGTATTCCGACAAACGCACAGGAAACGAATATTCGTTTTTCACAGGTTCGTTTCGATGAGGGTTGAGTGACATGGGCAGGAGTTTGCTCAGGGCTGGATGACATCCGTAGGGAGGTAAACGTGAAGGTGAACATTCCCCTTTAAAACGAAACCCAGTAAAATGTCCAAGAGGACGAGCGGCATCGCTTTCGCATCCCTCAGGTTTGACACGCACAGCATCACTTTCCATGACAGGGGTAGTGAGAACAAAGTTCCCATGATGCTTTACGGCATCGCTCAGGTCACAACGTACAGCATCGGTCCCATCGCAAGGCTCACAATCGCACTCGTCTGCAAACTCCGTTACGCAATTACAATGGTAACCACATGGACAATCGCAGTTTCCTTCCGGACATTTTCCGTCGCAATGCATGGGTCTTATCCATCCAGTATTAGTCACACTAGAGGAAGATACAACTTTTTTACAATCCCCAAACTGGAACGATGTCTTTTTCAAAGTATTCATCTTGTTCGCTCGGTCTTGGTAGTCACAATGAACTATCGATCTTGACCATAGCACCCTTTTTATACTAGTCGCAATGCAGTCTCCAGCTTGTACATCTTTCCTTTTTTACGTTTTTTATGTCTTGTTCTGGAAGGTACCGTCTCTAAGGTACCGTCAACATTGTACCGTAGTGTGATGGGTGGAAAGGCCATAGAAAGGTAAGGGCAGTGCGGAGACCATCGAGTATGTTCCAGAATAGCTGAATCTTTATAGATACATAGATCCATTCGTAACTTCAATCCACAAGCGAAACACTGTACCTCGTATCCCAATCCTGACTCAGGTCCCAAGTAGACAAATCCTGTTCTAGCTAAAACATGCGAAGAAGGTAATCCTTCCCTATCCGTAGGCCATTTCTGAAACGTGTCCAATCGATGAGCACAATCACAATAGTCAGGTAAGAAGACTGGAAAATGGTAGGGTTTGAACTTGGAGTTCTCATCGGGTTTCTCACTCGATTCTTGCTGTGGCGAAGTCATCTTTCTGGTGGGTGGCTATCCTCTTACAACCAATGTTTTATACCAACGTGTTAATACGGTAAGGTGAAATGATTGGGAAGTCGAACTCGCTTCTGGTACACGATTTGATAAACTTTTTCCAAAGGTCGACTGACGATGTGGTGAGTGGGTAAACGTACAATCTTGTTCGGTTGGTAGGTGGTCACTTTAAAGTTTCCATCCTCTCCCGATTGCAAGGCTTCTTTCAATACCCCAAAGTTGACCACTCGACTGGTACGATAATTCAGAGTCAGTCCTTTCACTTTGCACGTCGTGTGCACTTCTCCTTGTTTGTCCCGGTATTCGTAGCCGTAATTTTTAGGACCGCCACTGACAAAACTTAGAATCTTGTCGTCGGGATGCTCGTCTGTCCAGGCTCCTAAACGGTCTCCTTCGATGTCAGGGTGATGTTGAATCGGGTGATGGATGTAAATGCAACTGTCCGTGTCAAAGTACAAGACGCGTTCTTCTAACAGTTCTAAAGCTTCGTACAATTTTAAGCGAGCATGGGCTGTCACGTAAGCCGCAATGATGACATTTCCAAAAGGGTCGTCTTGTACAAAGTCCAGATCTTCTTCGTAATTGACCAAGATCAAATTCTCTCGAACGACGTCCACGTGTTTCATGTATTTGGTTTTGTCGTGAATCATCTGGAAGTAGCGGGAAGGTTCTGTCAAATATTCCGTCTTGGGTAAACACGGTCGTTGTGCCATTTTACCCCACAAGCAATTTAACATCACTTTGGCAAACGATCGCCTGCCTTCGTTTTTCTCGATGTGGTCTAAAGTGATGCCTTCTTGTTCGTAGTATTTCTCTTTGAATTGTATTTGGTCTTCGGGAGTGTGACACCAGGAAGGATAGCCGCTGGCTTCTTGCTTCAGTTTCAAAAAGGCATCCACGTAGTCTGCGAAAATGCCTTTCTGCGTGGGGTCACCCTTGCAGTACTGTTGTGTCTTGGGAAAGTGGCAAATTTCGTACACTTCTAACAGTTGGTATCCCATGTCCAGAGCTTTGAACAATTCTACGCTGACCCAAGTTCCCGTCAAGGCTCGTTCTTCCTGGCTGTGATGGCAAGGTTGGTCTTGGTTGCACGTTTCGGCACAAGTACGGCACAAGGGAAACATCAGTTTGCCTTGACAATGGTGAGGTAAGACGGGATGGTATAGGTTCGTGGGAGGCAAAACTTTGCACTTGATCAAGCCTTCGTATTGTCGAATGTTTTTCAGGTCGATGTGTTCCGTCAGCAATTGCGGGTGCCCTACAGGAAAGCGACAATATTTGCACACGTAGGGATACAGCGAACACACGTCCAAGTATTTGATTTCTTCTCCTTTCTCTTCGTCGGCTTGGTACAGCAAACAGGTGGCATTGGTCCTTCCTCCGTACAAACTATCCCTCGGGTTCAGCGGGTCCATGAACTGGTAACTTTCCACGAGGCGTTTAAACTCGGGATCGGTTTTCATACGGTGATCGTACTCGTGTTCCCACATTTCCACCACTTGGTATCCTTGCTGTTCTAACTTTAGGCGTCGCTGACAAGTGTCCTGGTACAAGTCTTCCATGGTTCGTTGCAAAAACTGATTTTTAGTGCCACGGTCAGGGTAACAGACGGGACATCCGTGAAATAAGCAACCGTTAAACTCGTACACGATCTTGGGGTTTTCTAAGTCCCAGCCATCGACCGAATACGTTCCGATGGTCTTTTCGCCTCCTCCGTTGCGGGCATGCTGAATCCACTTGTCTTCTTTGTCGCACAAGTAATGTAACCAGCGTAGGGCTTTGACCGAGTATTGACGTTTGACAAAGTAGGTCGTTTGAGGACTGATGACAGCCACGGTCTTTTCAGGCATGAATCGTTGTCGATACACTAAGGAACACGCTTTGGCAATGGTGCAAGCTTCTTTCAAAGGATCGACCCCTCCGTGTTCCATGAACAGTTCTCGAAATTTTCCACAGCAACGCCGTAAAATGTCCACGTCGGAACGACAATACTTTAGCATTTCTTCCTGAAAGTCGAAAGGGTCCGAGGCGTGAGCCTGGTACCAAGCGTAGAAAGCTTCTCGTTGTTCGGTACGCATGTTGTCGGGGTCGTAATAGTGAGCCTCAGGTAAATGGGGTAGAACGGCGTGTTGATTGGCTTCCGTATTGAAAAAGTGTGGAAAGTACCCTTTAGCCATTTCTGTCATTCCAAACGTTTTAGGCATTCGACTCAAAGGCATGGACAAATAGCTCATCGAATCTTTAAACTGTACTTGTCCCACTTGCATGAAAATGATTTTGGCTCCGTTCAAAGTCACTTTAGGACGCTCGGTGCCTTGTTCCGTATAGTACCTCAAAAGAAACTGTCCATCGTATCCGGAGAAATTGTGAGCCATCACCGTGGCATGACGATGACAATCTCCGTAACGTTCGATGTCCTCTTGGCTCCACGTCTTGTCGACGGGGTCTAAGACCCATTGGGCAAAATCGGCTAACGTGTTGGGTCCCCGAAAGATTTTTTCACGCCCTCCGGGAATCTTGCTGCAGTGAGGGCAATGACTGAAGATAGGTTCTTGAATGCACTTCTCGCACGCTCGATGAGCCACGCAGAAATTAGGAATGTGAATGCCGGTCTCTTGCATGCATTCGAAGTCGAAAAAGATGAAATTGCCTTTCTTCTTGTGACCGTCCTCTTTCTCTGGTGGGGGTTGGTATCTTTGCACGTAACATTGGTGTTCCAAGTCCACGATGTGGTGACAAATGTGACATTTTTTCTTTCCTGAACATACGTGTGCCTTGGTATTATTGGTACGTATGACTTGTTCACACGTAGAGCACAATCTCAGCAGTTGACAAGCGCATTTCTTCTGTGAACCTTGCGTTTTCAGATGTTGTTGGTAACAGGTAGGGCTGACAAACGTGCGCAGACAAGTGGAACAAGGCACTGGTTCTTCGCTCAAACAGGGTGAAGAGGCCAAACATCCTGTGCATTTCGATCCACAATGCTTGTGTTGCTCTCGATTATTATAACCATGGTCACATTTCTCACAATAATAAACATATCTCAGGAATCCAGTGATACTGGTAATGGTATCGAAATGGTCATCGTGATGATAAAGGTGAATGTATTTTCCATCCTTAAAATCTTGGCCTCGAAACAACAGAGGTCCGCGCACTTCTTGAGGGTGCACTTTCAAGGTGTATCGTGGAGCTAGGGCATCTTGCAATTTTTGCATCTCAGGAATGCCACAGGGTGTGTCTTTGGACAGTCCGGCTTGTTGTAACAGGAGTTCTGCTTCATTTCGTTGTTTGGCTCGGTCGGAACGTTGAATAGTGTCCCAGGTTCTTTTCCATTCTACCGTGTCGTTCTTGTTGGCATAGGTTCGTCCCACCACGATGGCACGGGCTAAACACATCTGGTCATGAGGGTTGTTAATTCGGACGAGACTCTTTTTGGTGTTGCGAAGGTCGTCCACCAATAACATCTTTTTGCGTCCTGTCCCTTGAGGAGGAGAGACGTGGGTCATGTCCAGTGTGGCTTTACCATCGGTGATGTCAAACTGATCATTAGATTGTTGTACGTGTTGAATCTTGTCCATGACTTTGGAAGCAGTCAATTCTGCAGGGGTGCTAAACTCGATCCAAACAGGGGATTTCAAACCGTCGTGTTGTATGGAAAGTCTCAAGCGATCGTCTTCTTTGGGTTGACATTGTCGCTTGAGTGCAGTGAGCAAAGAATCCCACACCTCGGTGATGAACACTTCTGCTTTCTCTAACGGCACTTCAGCCTTGAAATCTTTAAACTTCACCGTGTATTTGTAAGCCGTGGTTCTAAATTTTCTAGAGGAGCGCTTTTCCGTCTCTCGAATGGAATAGTACTTTTCAGGGTTAACTAAGGGTGGTGAACTTGGTTTAGAGGGTTGGGATTCTGGTTCACTCATGTCCTCTTCAAAATCACTAGCATGAATTTGTGCCAAGATTTCAGCCCTGGTACGAGGCGATAGATCACGTTTCTGCCTCTTACTTTCTTCTTCTTTCTTCTCGAATGAATGGGATCGTTTCATCTTGAAAGCAAAAAGTCAAATGACTCAAGTTCAAACACCATGAGCTACTTTATAGTCATAGCAGACCAGCGTATATAAAAGGGTATGTGTCTTGTCCTTTCACTATTCATTTCACTCTCAAGCCGAGCACAACGATGGAAGAGACTAACCAGATGGAACGTTTCGTCAGAGCTTTGCGAGGGGTCATTAGAAAATTCTCTTCAGACCAGCCTACGGACTACTCTCCTTCCTTTAGAGATAAAAGTCAAGATACTTGCTATATCTGTCAGAAGAAAGGGCATTGGTCTTCAGAGTGTCCAGACCGTCAAAAAAGAACAAAAACAGGGGCTAAAAAAGACAAAAGTCAAGATACCTGTTATTATTGTAAAGAAAAAGGACATTGGTCTCCAGATTGCCCAAAAAAGAAACAAGAGGAGTCAGAAGAAAAGAGGAATTCTTCAGAAGAAGAGAGGGATTCTTCAGAGGAAGAGAGGGATTCTTCTGAGGAAGAAAGAAGACAGGTGAAGAAAAAGAAACAGGAGAAAAAAAGAAGAAGGGAAGAAAGCGAGGAGGAAGAAGAAGAGGAAAAGCGTGTGACGGTGAAGAAATTCAAAAAACAGAGAGACTAAACATGGAGAAAAGAAGAAGTCAATGAACTTTCAATTAAAGTGTTCTGTTGTGAATTGTGAATTGGATTGTAACAATAGAGAAAAGAATAAATGAATGATATAAGGTAAGTGTCTTTGAGTTATGATTTTAAAATAAGAACGTACACTCACGCACTCATACACAGACACGTACTATAAGGGTAACATGGGTGGGGTTTATTTTTGAGTTATTGGCAAATTGAAATTGTATTTCTTTTCGAGAAATGTGGGTGGCCCTGAAAAGGGCCTTTTTTCTTTATGGTGAAAGGGTGAGTTTAAGCAATCAACTTTAACTGCCTTATGCCTTTGCCACGGCCAAGGCCTACTTCTGGACTGCGTAATGTTGATGATGATTGGGTTGAAATCACTAAGGGTGGTACGGTAGGCTTAGTCACAGGGTTAACGTGTTTAGCTCGGGAAGGTCGTATTCTCTTCGGTCGTAATAAAGAAGTCTGATACATTTGTTTCAGACTTCTTAACTCCGCTAAAATGTCCAACAGTACCGTGACCGTTTGATTTTCACCCTCTTGTTTCTTTGCTGCTGCTTCTTCTTGCTGTTGCTGCTGTTGTTTTTTTCTTACCTCTTCTTCTTGTTGCTGTTGCTGTAGGAGAAAAGCCTGTTCCGCTTCCTTTTGTCGTTGTATAAATTTCTCCAATTCTTCTTTTTGTCTCTGTCTAAAATTTTCCACTTGCGGTAATGAAGAAGGTAACGAAGGTTCCGGAACAAATTCTTGCGAGGAGAGAAAATCCACAAAATCCCAATTCACCTCTTCTGAAAGTAAGTCCGAGTTCCCTTGGGCAGTCTCCCCTGCTGGTGCACCCCAATGGATCGTTTTCTGAGTTTCCGTCATGTTGAATCACTGTCGCATAGATTGACTGCACACAAGCGCTAGCGAATCTAAATAGACTACGTGACGTCACAGACTGCTCTCTTCGGATTGGATGCGGGCTGACTGAATTCTGTAACGCGTGTTCGGATTGGTGAATGAACTCAATCCGTTTCAATCCTTCCTATCCCTATAAATAAGCGCCGTTCAATGCATTGATTCACCTATTCTCGGAGCCTCAACATGTGGACCGACGTTGAATCTTCAACCCTTGTGTCAACAATGATGTTCAGGACGGACATGCTCATGTATGTCCGATCCAAGTGGACCGTTGTCCACAGGACCAACAGCAGCCTGTGGATAAGAAGAGTCTATATAGAGAGACAAGGTTGCCTCAAGAGGACTCTGATGTATGGCCCTGCTGTAAGACGAAGTTTGAGGAAAAGAAGATGTCACAAATGCCCTTTATGTTAAGGGCATATTAACATAAACCAAAGGCCCTTTTCAGGGCCAGCCATATTTCTCGAAAAGAGATAGTCTTTGAATTGCCTACCCCTTTTTTAAAAAAATTTTTTTAAAAAAAAAATCCCATGTTAAATTCCCCTTGTCCCTAAACAAGCCCAAACTCTATTCCCCATGTTAAATTCCCCTTGTCCGTAAAGTGACCCACGATTTATCGCCATGTTAAATTCCCCTTGTCCGTAAAGTGACCCACGATTTTTCTCCATGTTAAATTTCCATTGTCCGTAAAGTGACCCAGGGGTGTTTTTAATGCTAATTCCCATTGTCCGTAAAGTGCCCCCCTTCACTACTCCCATCAGGTCGGGACCATATTAAAATAGGTCCCGACCCTGTTCCATTTCCCCTAGTCCCTAGACAGGCCCAAACTCTATTCCCATGTTAAATTGCCCTTGTCCCTAGAATTGCTTTTTATCTCCCATGTTAAATTTCCCTTGTCGCTCAACAGGCCCAAAATATATTCCCATGTTAATTTCCCATTGTCATTAAAGTGGCCCAGGGGTTTTCTCCATGTTAAATTCCCCTTGTCGCTAGAGTGGCCCAGGGTTTTTCTCCATGTTAAATTTCCCTTGTCGCTAGAGTGGCCCAAGGGGTTCTGTAATGCTAATTCCCATTGTCGCTAGGGTGGCCCACTTCACTACTCTCTTGTATACAGACAGAACCTCAAAGAAGAGAAAAGGAGAAGGCATTTTGATTCTCTCTCTCTCTCTCTCTCTCTCTCTCAGACGATGGCGATGTCCAGTGTAACTGGACGGGGTCTATTTAATGCACGCTTATTATCCCTGACGCACCTTGTTATCGAAACTCATAGTAGTCCATATTGTCACTGTATTGTCACTAGTGAGTGCCCGTTCATGTAAAAAGTAACTTGTTACAAGAGTAAAGTTTTACTTTTGGACATGACAAAGTCTTCATCAATGAAACTACAGATTACATATCATCGGACACGTAATACTCCTCCAAATGACTTTAGCACCAATAGATCGAACGGGGATGTTATATCGATAAATAAATACATACCTGTATTCGACTTGGATGAAACACAAATTAACGGAATGATCTAAATGGAGGCATCTTATTGCTCAATGGAACTTGATATTTGTTCGAAATTCTTAAAACACACACACACACACACACACACACACACACACATACTGATAACAAAGAAATGTCTGGTAACACGCTAAAGACCCCCCCCCCCGAAAAAAAACCCCAAACACAACCAAGCACGCGGTCAGACACATGCGACATTACAGATAACCTCGAACAAGTAACGGCAAATGGCGCCCGGGCCGACGATGAAGGCTCAAAGGGTTTGGGCTCCCCAGGACCTCTAACACCCGTGGTTTTGGCGCCCAACGACATCTAGTGGCCCTACCCGTCCCACCCCGGCCGTTAGTAGGCTACTGCATTTCTGTCAGTGGCTCCCCTAACCATCAGTGATTAAATAGATCAGCTTGCAAGCCCCTCTCTCTCTCTATGTATGTATGTATGTATGTATGTATGTATGTATGTATGTATGTATCAATGAATGTATGTATTCAATTAAAAATAGTTTCCATCCAGATCATTTTGGAAATATTCTACCGGCATGATTACTGGCATGGTTCATATGGCTTCCCAGCCGATTTTTAGTATTTCGATGTTTACCTACCGTGATATAACTATAGGAAGTGTACATGCTACACATAAATTTCAACAATAGCACAAGCACAAAACACTCAATTCACAAATATACCCATATCTTACATTATTAGATAATAATAGGTGAGGTGAAAACGTTACATCATAGTCTTAAATTATGACATTTGCACGAGTCAATCTACAAAACTACCAGGGGCCCCGAGTGACCGAGTGGTCTAAAGCGCTCGCCGTTAATAATCACCGCCATCTCACCTCTGGATGCGTGGATTCAAGTCTCAGATTCGGCCAATGTGGGTATGTTAGAAAGCTTGCCAGTAGCTTCTCGTGAGTCGGTGGTTCTTTCCAGGGTTTTCCTCGGTTCTTCCTCGACCAGTTATACTTCCCGCCATGTAAAACCTATCTTGTGCTGAAAAATGGCGTTAAACCCTACAACAACAACCACAACAATGAAAATATCTCCTGACACATATACAACAACAAACTTACTTTAAGATTCTCATGCTTAACCGTGACTTTCTCAGGATTCCGAACAAGTGCTATCACTTCATGGCCCCTGTCTAAAGCCTCGTTCACAAATTCTAACCCGGTGGGACCCGTTGCGCCTAATAACGATATCTTCATGTTGAAAGAGTTTGTTAATATGGACGTCGGTGAATCGTGAATAATATGGCTGATACGTCCGTTGTTGACCTTAGCACCTCCGTAAAGTTAAATGCCCTTAATATCGATCAAGACTAAATGAGACAATAGGACTGATATCTTCCACGTGTTGTACTTTAAAGTAATACACCCATTTACTCAAGTATCATCCTTCAGCTATTGACCCGTGTTGATATCACATGAACAAACGATACGAGCCCCTTTGGTTTATATCAAGTTGCTGACACAAGCAGTTACGATTAAGCCTACATCAGTGCACTTGCACTCTCAACACACAAAGCCAGGTTTAACAATACTAACGCATGTGTGTTGCGTACATGAATATATACGGAAATAAGAATGTAACGCTGTATGTAACTGTATGCTTTATATAAGCTAACAGGTTCATATTTTTACTTTTGTGATTTGAATGGCTATTATTATTATTATTATCATTATTATTTCAACTGATCTTTACATGCAAATCGCCACTGTAATATCTGCTTCAAGAGGAAAAATGTATCGGTAAAAAGAGTAAAATGGACGCCATTATCCATTAAAGTTTACTAATTTTACGTGCATTATTTGTCGAGTTATAAGTACTCCGACAACGTCCTCGTACGTTGAGAGGCCGGGAATGTGATATTTTCAAAGAAAGTTCTTAAATGCTATATTTACAGTGTTTGCTAGAAAATTTGGAAGAGCGATATTATTAGTATTATTATTATTATTATTGTTGTTGTTGTTGTTGTTGTTGTTGTCCTCGTCGTATTAAAACCAAACTCTGTATATGGAATCACAACATGAATGCACATCATATAAGTAATTGATCTGAGATTCTTGGTCCAGCGTAAATATTCCGTTTGGAGGTGAGGTACATGGCAAGGAGGGAGTTGTTGGCCAGTGGCTGGTTCACAATTCGCATTAACAAAACATCCGAGAGTCATCAAATTTTTGTTTAATTAGGAGCATGTACGTCTTTCTATACCTGCTGTTACTGCTGCTGCTGCTACTACTACTACTACTATTACTACTACTACTACTATCAGTAGACCTCAACAAGCACAGTAGCATCACAATAATATCACTAAAACCAATATCACCAACAACTATAACGACAACAGCGGCAGCAATATAAAATTATATATGGTTAAAATTTTTGCAAAGGAGTCTTGTATGTATGTATGTATGTGTTTTTGTGTTTGTGTGTGTGTGTGTGTGTGTGTGTGTATGTATGTATGTATGTGTTTTTGTGTTTGTGTATGTGTGTATGTGTGTGTATGTATGTATGTATGTATGTGTTTTTGTGTGTGTGTGTGTGTGTGTGCATGCATGTCAATATCTGTTTCAAAAAATTGTACCTCTTATTATCCATGCATGGATGGATGGATGGGTGGATGGATGGATGGGTGGATAATAAAAGGTACAATATTTTGAAACAGAGGTATCTTAATTTTACATTTGCTACGAGTTTAGGCTCGAATAAACAGTAACAAAAGGAAGAGTGAAAACAAAAATCTTTGCAAAATATAATACTTTATTTTCCTGGAAAAATTATGTAAAAATGAAAAAATATGAACTTACGGTTTTAAGAATCAAATCCAAAAATAATCCAAGAATAATCCACAAACAAAACTTAAGAAGCCCTAATAAAAGAATCTTCTAGTGATTTCAAGTTCGAGTTCCGACGAAGAATCCAAGCTGGAAGACGATGATGTGTGCTGTAACCTGTAGTGTGTTGAAGTCTACAGTTCCTTGTAGAAACAATGAATATCACTCCGGTTTTTGGAAATCCGAATATATTTTTATAAGAGCTTTCTTTGTTCAAGAATTTCGTATGAGCACACCTATATCTCCAGGAAAAAAAGAGTTAATCCTTTTAAGCCCAAATAACTCCAAACTTTGCTTTGTAAGAGCCCAACTGAGAATAACTCTCCAAAACAAACGTTATATCGTATTCTAGAAAGCAGTTTTGAAAATCCCTAAGTTGCTAAATCGAAAAAGAGGTCGGGGGTCACGTGATCGTGTTTATATCATGTACGCCTAACATGATCTTGACGAAAACCAATAATTTTATTCAGAGAAACAAAAAAATTATAATAAAAAAATGTTTACATCTTAAACCATGTACTCCCATCATGACCTTGACAACAACCAATCATTTAAAAATAAATATAGAACTTATTTACGTGGCTACTACTATCTTTGAATCAAGGTCAGGATCCAAGTCAACACATGGTGTTTACTAAAATGAACAGTCAAGGTCAAACTATTTTCTGAAAAAAGTATAAGTTCCTAGCAAACAGTCCTACATTATTTTGACATATAATGAAATTTGAAAAAAGTAAGATTTTAAAAATTACAAACAATTAAATCATATATAATAAAATCTAATATTCGTAACACATTTTACTACAATGATTTATTCAAAGTACAATACAGTTTAGCTCATAATGTGTATGCGTGTACATGTCGCTAAAACAGTGAGCTGAATCAATACTTCAGCAGTTTCAGATTCTGTGCTGAAAATGGCGTATTTGTCCAATTGTTGGATGTTTTCAAAATTTATACTGCAGTTTGGGATTAAAAATACTAATTTATGTTGAGAACACAAATAAAAATAATGCATTGAATATCAATATACTTGTTACGTGCACGATCATTTATTTTAATTTGTTCCTATTTTACTGTATTTTATGTTTTATATTTTATCATTTTTCATTTTTCATTCTTGTTGATTTCATGACATATTCATGATATTTTTTATTTCCCTCTCCTGTCTGATTGCCGATTTTATATTTTTAGTGTATTTTCTGATAAATTATTTTTATTTGTTTTGTTATTGTTGTTGTTTTACTACGATAATCCGTAGTTATCATCTCAGCTCGTTTTTGTTGTTCCGTTCCCGATGACAGTTTTCATTCATTACTCTAATAGTACTATATCAGACAAAATGGCGGCATACGCGAGTCAAGAACAACGGCCGCTGAAAAAACCACGTCTTGCGCCTCCAGATCTCTATCCCCAAGATGCAAAACAGAAGGAGGTGAATTAATAATTTCCATTAATAAATTTAAGTACATTTGAATGCATTTTCAAAGATATTTTAATTAGAAATTTAGCGGAACCTACCAGCCGGGGTTGGGGATGGATTGTGAACGAATTATAGTGCTTCTTTCTGCCAGTTACTCACATTGGCACATTACAAATAAAATTAAGAGGGTCTGCAGATGGATTTATGTATATTAAAGAGTTAAACTCGCTTGTTTGTTAAGGTATAGTTAAGGGTTAAACTCACTTGTCTGTTAATGTATAGTTAAGGGTTAAACTCACTTGTCTGTTAAGGTATAGTTAAGGGTTAAACTCACTTGTCTGTTAATGTATAGTTAAGGGTTAAACTCACTTATCTATAGGCACATGGTAGTGTTGTCACATTTTTTAATAATGTAGATATTGACCAATTTTCCAGTTGTTTTTGAATTAGGACATCGACCCTGAAATTTATGTTTTGGGTTGTCGAGGTCTCACTGCCGAAGAAACGGCGCTGTGTAGCGTGTTCCAATGTCGATTAACATTGGAACGATAAGTCAGATTTTCAGGAATATCTCACACACTTGGCGGTCCATATCAACGCTTTTCCACAAATTAAAGTCATAATGTTTTAGGTAGACATTACTTACGCTGATGTCTTTTTCCTACTAAATTCAAATTCTCACACAAGCAAATGGACACGTTTTCAAGTTCTGTTGGCCTACATTTCAGATGGCTGGAATGTGATTGAAGCTGGGAATACCAAACTCATTTTAAAGGATGATACAAATCTTGAACAAAACAAAGCTATCTAAACACTTTCTTCAATATTAATATATTTTTTATTCATTTTGTTCAAGAAATAAACTTCAGCTTAATCTGAGTTTGTCTGCACAGTTGGCATCAACACCAGCCAGTATGTAAAACTTGGCAAAATATCCAGCAACCTCATATGACCAATAAAATAAAAATGCTTCTGGTCCTGTCCATAACCAACCAGCTTGACATTTCATCATTCAAGAAGATTGTTGTTGTTGTAGGGTTTAACGCCATTTTTCAGCACATGATAGGCTATACATGGCGGCCAGTATTAGTGGTGGAGGAAGAACCCGGAAAGAACCACTGACCCGCGTGAAGCTATGGGCAAGCTTTCTCACATACCCACATTGGCTGAATTTGAGACTTGAACCCACGCAGACAGAGGTGAGATGGCAGTGATCCGTAATGGAGATCACGTTAGACCACTTGGCCACTCATTCAAGAAGACAAAATGCATTGAATGACTCAATGGTAAATGCAGATTGGTACAAATATCAACCCATAGCAAGGTTATCAATGCAATAAAAACTGGAAAAATAAAGAAGAAAAGGAAAATATTATGTTTGTATCATTTGATCATATATAACATGTATTACATTTTATTTAAATTCATCAGAAAATGGCCAGCGTTAATTGACTAGTGCAGTGGAGTCAGCTGTCTAGATCTTCTATATATATCTTTTCTGGTGGTAGGGTATCATAGTATGATGCTGGTATTGATGTCCGAATCATAAATCAGAATGAAAATCAAGAGCCTGATTCATTGACTTGTCATCAGTGACAGTACCAGAACCAGGTCAAGGCTTCATAGATGAGGCTGTGGTATCTAGTGTGCATCTGCCAATGATATTATATCAGCAGAAAGATGAGTCTCAGCAGAGTGTTACTAGCTAACATTTTTTAGATGAGGTTTACACTATATCTTACAACTGAGGGGATCCTTGATAATCCAAGAGAATTTTTTTAATGAAACTATTTTTAGAACATCGGTTTGGTTTGCTAGTGTTGTGTTTCCTTATAATAGCTCTTTTATTTTCAGCTGCTCTGGTTTTTTTTAGCTTCTAGTGGCTTGTTGCATCCAAATACCTCCCCATATTGACTTTGGGAAGTATTTTTTTTTTAAACACCGCTACATTCATCTGTTTTATGCAGATTTTGCTATAATTTAGATTTGGAACTGATCATCAAGATGAAATGTAGGCATCAAGCCATCAAATTGCTGGTGTTGATATCAATTATACAAAGTCTTGCACATTCACATGCATGGGTTCTGATGGCTGTTTGGCCATTTAACCCTTTCCTACTATCACTGCCTGATTTCCACCAATTTTGATGACAAAAGCATCCAAACTTTTGTTTTCGAAACTTAAACAGTAGTACGTAAATAGCAATGTGTGTTAAGAACAGAATTGATCTTAATATTTTTACTGTTGTATGTACATAATTTCATTATTGTTTTTCCTAAAATCAGTTTGAAACAGTAAATGAACCTGTAATGGAAAAATAATGTTAGACATTTCCAGGTCTGGAAAGTATCACTTTATTAAATTATCTGTTTTCATAAATTGTTGGACAAATCTATTCAGGAAGATATTCAATTCATAGAAAGCAAAGTCCAAATATGTTTTTTAACATTTAGCTCTAAAATCCAATTATGTATGTCATAAACATATGGGACAATGCTATGTTTTGGAATCCACAAAAGGAGTTATAAGGTCAAAGTTGTTTTCCCATTCATTTTTTTGTGAAAATACAAAGAAAGCAGTGAAGGAGAATCCAAGATACAGTGTAAAGAATTCCAGAAGCTACTATAAGTATGTAGACAAATAATAAAACCTTATACATGTGTATTTGCAATTCTGTCAATGGACTGTTGTAACGAAGCTATAAAATGATTGATTACATGACACAAAATCACTCTTTAAAAAAAGATGCACTCACATGCTTGTACCAATTCAATTGGACAAAAGGATTTGATTCATTTATATATTGACTTTTATGCTTCATTGTGGTCTCTGTCAATACATGTAGTTATGGCAATGTTTTATCAGCAACAAAGAAATTAAGATGAACAGTATGACACGTGCATCTGCTCTCATGTACATGGTACAGGGGTAGTGTTAAACAAGTTTAGAAATCTTTTCAAGTTCCATTTTATAGTGAGCTTTCAGAAAGTACAAGAAAGAAATCTTGATTATAAATAGCTGAATACGTATTTTTACTACGTTATGTATATTTGATTTAATTATATCTTACTTAATACATATTTGTTTCAATATAAATGTTTGTCATTTTTAAATTGTGTTTTTTTATAACATAGTTTTCATTATGTGGTATTGTAATGTAAATTTGTTCACTAGAGATGATACTTTTTTCAGAAAATAATTTGACCTTGACTTATTTTATAAACACCAGGTGTTCATCTAAATCCTGACCTTGTTTCAAAATTTGTAGCAACCATCATAAACAAGTTCTATTTTATTTTAAAATGATTGGTTGTTGTCGAGGTCATGATGGGACTTTAACATTTTTTAAATTTTTTATTTCTTAGAGTAAAATGATTGGTTTTCATCAGGGTCACACTGGGTAGACATGATCTTTATCAAGTATGTAGTTTCTTTAACCTTCAAGATGATCATGTGACCCCTTGTTTACGTTTTTGAAGACGATATAGAATCTGTTTTGGAAAATTATTCTCAGTAGAAGTAGAAGCTGGGCTGTTAAACTGTTAGCTGTATGTTGTGCTGTTTGGAGTTTTTTCAAATTACTTGGATTCAGAAGGATTAATTGTTTTTTTTCTTCTGGAAAATATGTGCTCTCATGTAATATTGTGGAACACGGACAGTTTTTTTATATAAAAAAATTATTTAGCTATCAGAAACCGGAGTGATAATTCTTGTTTCTACAAGGAACTGTAGACTTCAACACAACAGATTCCAGCATATGTCATCGTCTTCCATCATAGATTCTTCATATGGATTAGAACTTCAGATCATTAGAACATTTTGTTATTGGGACTTCAAAAAATTTATTCTTGGATAATTCTAGGATCATTTTGGATTTGATTCTTTAAAGCCGTAAGTTCATATTTTTTATTTTTACATAATTTGTACAGGGAAATAAACTATTGTATTTTTTCAAAGCTTGTTGTTTTCACTTTTTCTTGTGTTACTGTTTTTTCGAGCCTAAACATGTGACATAAGAACTTCTTGAAATAACAGTACTGTAATCTAGTTAATCTGTTAAAATTTATTACAATGTATAGCTTCTGTTCTTCATTTCTAAAGTCATATGGCCATAATACACTACATATCAATATGATAATTTTTAACCCTATACCAAACGTGTTTATAATATACATACAACTCAGAAAATTTTCTGAAGTATTTCTAAAATCCAATGATAAATGCAAACATGCATACTGGAAAATAGATGGCACAATTTAAATAAGAGAACAAACACATGTGCAGATACACACACACACACACACTTTCTCATAATATTATTGTATTTCTTGCTTTTCTTCCACTTCTTCCTGTTATGTTCAAAAGTAAAAGTAACTTCTCCCTAAAATTCAAGAGTACCTTGACCCCTGCTAATGGTAGAGAGTTGATATAAACAATGCATATAAAAATTTACTTTTAATCTTTAAAGGTCATAAATAATTAGTTGTTCTTTGCCGCTTTACACTTTGTGTGTATCAGAATCTATCCAGAAGTCAATCCTTGAAAAAAAGTCACAGCTTTGAAAATAGGAGTCCCAATAGCAAGACATTTTTCCTTGAAATAACTCAACATTATGCAAGTATTGATACGTCAGCAGTATATATGTCATCAGAATGGCCCATGGTCTTTTATGATGATGTGATGATGATGCAACAAGAAACCTCGCTCTCAAGTCGATGACATAGTTGAAACCAACAACACTTAATATATACAGCAAAGGCTGAAAATGAGATGGGGTACATCCCACACAATACCAGATTTATCCCAATTCATTAAAATACCATCTTGAACTGGAAGAAGTCATCCTCCATCCTTTCTTATTTAATTCCACCCGACTCCCCATCAGAAATTGCTTCAGGCATCTATTCCATAATTAGACAGTATTGTGCTTAGCACCAAAAGGAAATATGTAAAGTTGCCATTGGAAATGCACACATTTCATAATCACGTGGAAACAAAGTATATCTGCATATGACATTTAAAAACTGCAGATTTTATGCCAATTTATTTTAATTACATGGTAGTTCTTACTTCTTAGACCACAATAACAAATCCAGCAGTCTTGGAACCCTTTTTCTAAATGTGGCTGATGGTAAAATGTAAGTGTTTCAAAGACTGAAGGATTTAGAGTCTCATTGCATGATGTATCCAGAATGATACTTATAGAAAAGAGGTGTCAAAAAATGTGTAATTATTCTTTTGATCAAAATGATGCTAGAGCAATGACAAACAATTAACATGTGTCTTAACCCCCCTATAGACTTTAGATCTGGCCTATATGACTTCACCTAATTATTTTACAATCACTTGGCAGCTGATTGACAATTTGCATATGACGTGATTCACGTGATCATTGCTTTGTAGAAACTGATAATATAAATGTGAAGCTCACCCAAAAAACTTATATACTGATGACTCTGGTGGCAAAATAATGTTTGCACTCAAAATTAAAAGTATAGTCTATCATACTATACATTTGATGTTTGCAATACATGCTCATATGGTTCAGGCATGCCTTTTCAGCATAATGCTACAGTATGCCCATACAATTTTTGTGTCGTCTAATTTCAGGATGAGCTCACTTCAACGAGTGTCAAGCTTGGATTTAGTAATATCCCCCATTTTAATGATGAGGTATGTATAAAACGATTGATCCGTGGATGTTACCTGTGAACAAAAAAGGTTTTTGAAAGTCGAAAACATCTTATTTGCTATGCCCTTATCTGTTAACATTCTAAAATTGCTACATTTGTTAATATAAAGCACAGAAAATCTGGAGATAAGCGTTTGTCATACTTAGTATGATGTTTTTTTCTTGTGTAATAGATGTAGTAAGCAGTTCTATTTACACACTACTTTTATTACTGACATCAAATAATACATGTAGTAAGCAGTTCTATTTATGCACTGCTTTTATTACTGACAGCAAATAATACATATAGTAAGCAGTTCTATTTACACACTGCTTTTATTACTGACAGCAAATACATGTAGCAAGCAGTTCTATTTACACGCTGCTTTTATTACTGACAGCAAATAATGTAGTAAGCAGTTCTATTTACACACTGCTTTTATTACTGACATAAAATTGGCTAAAATCAAACTTTTGGACTGAATAAATAACATTTTTGACATGGACAAATAATGGTTCTTGAGTTTAGATTTGACACTGTGGACAATATAAAGAAATTAGTAATCCAAAATAATAATTTATCTTCATGCTTAGATTTTACAAATATTGTCTGTAACAGTCTTCTCATACACTGCTGTATTAGAATTCATCAAACTTGATAACTGTGTGCAACAGTAATTACAAATTTTGGCTTCCATCCCTTGGGTCCCAGAGGATGACAAATTTCAGATGTGCAAAAATTTAAATAAAAATGCAGCGTTTTCGAAAAATTTACCAGTATTTTGACTAAAGTTGTTATATTGATAGACTCCAGATTTTGGGAATATGTTACACTTTGCAGTATATAGTAATATTACAGTTTCAAAAATCCTCTTGGAGTCATGTTTTTTATTTATTTTTTAAGCAAGATGCATGTAATTTTATTCTTCTCTTTTCAGTACGGGTCAGCCAAGAATGCAAATATCAGTCAAGAAAAGGTAATTGAGGCAACAGTTTAAGTTATACAATTTATTTTTTTTAGTATGCTTGTCAGCATTGCTGCTGGAAGAGAAGTAGTGAACTTTTTATGAACTCAGGGTCTAGATTATGCTGCATAAATACTTCTGTAGGATGTTCCATTGTCAACTTTTATGAACTCAGGGTCTGTAGATTATGCTGCATAAATACTTTGTATGATGTTCCATTGTCAACTTTTATGAACTAAGGGTCTGTAGATTACGCTGCATAAATACTTTGTATGATGTTCCATTGTCAACTTTTATGAACTAAGGGTCTGTAGATTACGCTGCATAAATACTTCTGTATGATGTTCCATTGTCAACTTTTATGAACTCAGGGTCTGTAGATTACGCTGCATAAATACTTTGTATGATGTTCCATTGTCAACTTTTATGAACTAAGGGTCTGTAGATTACGCTGCATAAATACTTCTGTATGATGTTCCATTGTCAACTTTTATGAACTCAGGGTCTGTAGATTACGCTGCATAAATACTTCTGTATGATGTTCCATTGTCAACTTTTATGAACTCAGGGTCTGTAGATTACGCTGCATAAATACTTTGTATGATGTTCCATTGTCAACTTTTATGAACTCAGGGTCTGTAGATTACGCTGCATAAATACTTTGTATGATATTCCATTGTCAACTTTTATGAACTCAGGGTCTGTAGATTACGCTGCATAAATACTTTGTATGATGTTCCATTGTCAACTTTTATGAACTCAGGGTCTGTAGATTACGCTGCATAAATACTTTGTATGATATTCCATTGTCAACTTTTATGAACTCAGGGTCTGTAGATTACGCTGCATAAATACTTTGTATGATGTTCCATTGTCAACTTTTATGAACTCAGGGTCTAGATTATGCTGCATAAATACTTTGTATGATGTTCCATTGTCAACTTTTATGAACTCAGGGTCTGTAGATTACGCTGCATAAATACTTTGTATGATGTTCCATTGTCAACTTTTATGAACTCAGGGTCTGTAGATTACGCTGCATAAATACTTTGTATGATATTCCATTGTCAACTTTTATGAACTCAGGGTCTGTAGATTACGCTGCATAAATACTTTGTATGATGTTCCATTGTCAACTTTTATGAACTCAGGGTCTGTAGATTACGCTGCATAAATACTTTGTATGATATTCCATTGTCAACTTTTATGAACTCAGGGTCTGTAGATTACGCTGCATAAATACTTTGTATGATGTTCCATTGTCAACTTTTATGAACTCAGGGTCTAGATTATGCTGCATAAATACTTTGTATGATGTTCCATTGTCAACTTTTATGAACTCAGGGTCTGTAGATTACGCTGCATAAATACTTTGTATGATGTTCCATTGTCAACTTTTTATGAACTAAGGGTCTGTAGATTACGCTGCATAAATACTTCTGTATGATGTTCCATTGTCAACTTTTTATAAACTAAGGGTCTGTAGATTACGCTGCATAAATACTTTGAATGATGTTCCATTGTCAACTTTTATGAACTCAGGGTCTGTAGATTTGCCGCATAAATACTTCTGTTGGATGTTCCATTGTCAACTTTTTATGAACTAAGGGTCTGTCGATAATGCTGCATAAGTACTTCTGTATGATATTCCATTGTCGACTTTTTATGAACTCAGGGTCTAGATTATGCTGCATAAATACTTCTGTAGGATGTTCCATTGTCAACTTTTTATGAACTCAGGGTCTGTAGATTATGCTGCATCAGCACTTCTGTTGGAAGTAAAGTAGTGAACATTTATGAGCTTTCGATGGAACCCCATGATTGATGCACAGTAAATTTTGTTCTTGTTTTTTTTCTTTCTTTTTCTTCAGTTTGGGACGTTCTTTAGCACAGTTATCAGCAAAAAGATGGAGCTTAACACACTCCAAGATAGTAGCAAGAAGAAGCAGCCACTAATGAAAGACAACTTTTGGCCTGTTACAACTCAGCGACGTAGTCAGATGGAGGCTTGGTTTAAAGATCTGGCTGGAAATAAGACACTTTCTGTTCTTAGTCGGCGAGTAAGTTTCCAAACAGATCTCTAACTTAATAAATTTATCATCACTTTAATTGTTTCTTATATTTTCACTTTGATCTTTATATATATGCATGTGAAGAAAATAATTTCAGTTTTTAAAAAAAATTCAAAGTTGGTTACAATATCGAGGCAAGTTAAATTTTGATACTTTATAAAAGAATCAGAACTTCCAGATAGTTGTAAGGTGAATATCAGTTAGCTATATGCTATGTAAAAGTTATTAACTTTCATCCACCAAGTATGCTTGGGGATTTATCAATGTTTCTGTGGAAATCCATGCAAGATATAGCATCTCAGAGGTGGAGTGGGTTCCTCATAAAGGAAATCAGTACTTTATCGCTGTTAAAGTAATTTATAGTATATAACATTAAAATGATTTATTTGAGGGTTAAAGTTTTACATTTTCAGATGCTTTTTAATTTCTGAAGCATCAATTTTACCAAAAGGTTTCTCTGCTTTTTATTTGTGATAAATTTTCGAGTTCCAATTGACTAAATTTGGGGATTTATCTTCACATATGACAACAGTTCCCCTTGACTTTGGGATATTGTTCTAGCAAAAGTCATTGTACCTGTAATCTATGATGTCATGATGTACTAAATCTATGATTGTCTTCTTCCTTTTGAATTGACCATTAACTGTGTTTTCTGATGAAATAGAGCACTATATCCGATCAGACAAAAATGTAGAGAGCAGTTCCTTCAAGAGGAGGCAGTAATAGAATACACAATTTTGGCAGAGATTTTTAAAAAATGAAATGAACGGTAAACTGATATCCACAACAAAGTTGAATTAAGACAAAGCATAACTGCCAAGTGTCTCATTTTTCCCATATTTTGACCTTCTATAAACTGCATGTGACTGAGTGTGAGTGTGTTTCATTCTTGCATATTCCAAACTGGTGACTGTTCAGAAGTAACAATAGTACAACAAATGCATGTCTTACATTAAATAATTAAGTTATTGTCCAACTTTACTAATGGTTGTTGATGTTGCAAATAGTTATATATGCATTAAAGGTTTAAAAATCAATATTTGTTCCTGAAAATCAACTTTTTTGTCAAAAGCAGCCAGTATTTTTGTCATAAGCAGTTAGTATTTTTGTACTCTGGTATTGGCAGCTATCACAAAGCTCAGAACATTCTGCCTTGTTTATTTTCTGATTACCAAGATGCACTAAAGCTCTGTACCAAATCACAGAGAGCCCCAGGTGGCTGAGTGATCTGTCTTGGTTACCGAAATGTAATAAAACTCAGTACCAAATCATAGAGGGCCTCGGGTGGCTTAGTGGTCTAAGGCACACTCCTGTGCAGATCACTGTCATGTCACCTCTGTCCGCCTGAAATCTAATCAAGGTTTGGGCTGATGTGACAGAGTTTGCCCTTTGCTTAGGTCGGTGGTTTTCCCCATTGTTTTCCTGTTTTCTTTCTGCACCAAATATACTGGCTGCCATTTGTTGCTGATCATGTGTTGAAAAATGGCACTAAGGTCACAAAGCCCAAACCAAACATAGTATCTAGACCAGAATTGCTGTAATTCTTGAAGAATTAATAAAATGGCTGTTTAAATAATCTAAAGAGTTACTCAGTTTATATGCTAGACAATGAATAAGAGTAATCTGGCTTGGTGCTTTAGAAATTGAACTGTTACTGCATTATTGTACATTAAGTTGATTCACATTATCAACATGCTTTTGTATTTATTCATGAACTCAGTGTTGACTCTGTCTGATGTTTTTTTTATATGGTAAAATTGTTGTGGAAATGAATGGTATATAACCAGAATATGTGATAATGTTGAGTTCTATGAAACCTTGTGACAAACTTTTGGACCACAAATCGTTGTGCCTAACAGTTTAATTACTAAAACGCTGCTTATCAGAATTGGAACAAAAATGATAAAAGAGTCTTAGCTTGAAGGCTGTTGATATTTATTGAACTGGTGTCTGCCCACAATCAAATACGGCTTTACAAAATTTTATTTACTACTTGTACTTCATAAAACTACTTACTTTTCTGATATTGAAATAACTGCAAGCACTTGATTTCTTCATATAGATCTATTTAACAACATTCCAAAAATGTTTAATTTTTTAAAATATCTTTATTAGAAATAAAGTTAAGCAACATTTAAAGTTCCAAACTCTCTACAAATTTCTAGAATTTGTGTCCTATATAAATGTATTCAGATTATGTGGCAGTCATTGAGCCGAAGTAAAATGTTCTTTCCATAAAAAAATATTTTAACTTTTCTTTTTTTGTTGAGATATTATTATGAAATTTGATATTCTGATTGCATTTTTCCTGCTGATTTCATTGCTCTCATTAAATATGTTGTCAGACTTTAGTATTTTCATTTATAAATGAAAAGCATATAAACACTTCACAACTTTTATGACATTTAAGTTAATACAAAATATATCACATTAGCAATAGTTCATATGTATGTAAAACAACTTTGAAAACAAACAAAAATGCAATTGTTATTCCTAATTGTCATTGAAACAATGACCAAATTTATGAATAGGATTCAAGTTGGCTGCATCTTCTAAATCCTGTGATGTTATATTTAGCTCCTTGCCGAATGGACCAGGGAATGCTGCCATCTTACACTGAGAACTAACGTTTCAATATCATATACATGTACCTGCAAAATAATTTATCACTTTCAGACTTTGTATTTTTTTGTTTTGTATTTTGAAAACATTATTGACCCTATCAAATGTTATCAATGGATTGTGACTTTAAGTGTGCATGTAGTTACTTTGCTACGCTCGTCAAAGTAAAAACAAAAAATCACATTGAAACTTTGCATTTTGTCTGATAGTGATGTGATTTTTTATCATTATTTCATCAGATAATTTCCCATTACAAAATCTAAACAAATGTGATAACATAATGAATATAAGGTTGAACATATATTAAAACCGATGACAGTTTGTCATTTCAGATATTTACATCATCGACAACTTGAGCCCATTTATAGTAGACAAAAATCTATGTTTTGCATGTTCATTTTGCGACTGTATACTGTTTAAACCATACAACAAGCATTTAATACGATAAAAACTATTTAAAAAGTCATCTTAGCATGTTCTTCTGGCACACCAATTTGTACGAAATTAATAATAAATTTAGTTTAAGAGCATTGGTTGTGGAAAAGTTAACATCGTTATCAGCTGTTAGAAAATTCAAATATGGTGGACAGTGTCCACATGGAAATTCAAATGTTTTACAAATTCAGTGTTCATTGCAGTTGGTTTATAAACGTTCCCAATATATAAATTTGGTAACAAAATAAAGTTTGGAATTTTGTAGATATATGATGCATTTATTTAAGTTCTGTTGCATGTACAGTGGAGTATTTTTGGAGAGTTTGATAGTGGACATGTATAAATTTGCCATTAGGATGGGTTGAATTTTACTGCATACAAGATTTCCAGTTTTCAGCTCGTATAGATTTTCTTTAACAGTTTATAATCCTGCCTTCACTACACAGAATTTTTTACTTAGAAACATTTTCTGTGAAGGGTTGAATTGCGTATATTTGGTGGTTTATTATTTTTAGGTACCATCTTTCAACAAAAAGGAGGAAATATTCACAACATTGTGTGAATTCAGTGTGCCCATCTTGAAAGCAGCATGGTTCATCAAAATGACTGCAGCACACAACACAGCCATGCAGGAAAACAAGACTAAAAAAAGACAGACAGTAGACCAGTCTGTTGGTGTGTATACTAAATAATTATATTCTAAAACAAGTCCGTGTTGATTTCTTTTAATTGTAATACTATTGTTTTTGTAGTATATACATGTTTGCTGTGAAATAATAATTGTCCTTTTTGTTTTGTTTTTCTTAAATTTCAAACTTGTTTAAGTTTTGCTAATACCAATTAATGCCTTAAGTCAGACTTAAATTCTTGGAAGTTAGAAGTTAAATAGGAAGCAGATTTAACAAAGTGGTAGCTATGCATGCACACAAACAAATTGAATGACATGTTACCTTTAATTAGAAGTTAGTAAGTCATGGGATATCACTTTCGATAATTTTGCAACAACAGTATTATAGCTAACATTAGGATTTTGTGTTGAAATATTTTAAACTGATGCACAGGGAGGGTATGTTTATCTCTACCCCATTGTTAACAGGATCTGTAACACTGATGTACAGGCTGTTAAGTTCCTAAAAGAAAATCTAAATTTAAGGTTTCCTATATTTTTCCTATTTTTTAAAAATAATTCCTATAAAATCCCATTTTTTGCAATTTTCAAAATGTAAAATTTTAAATGGAAAATTTATTTTAATAAATTTTACCCTTTTAAATTCATATTTAAACATATAGCTGATCTCTGTATGTCGTATTGATTCTTTTGTATGCTTGTATAACTTTGCTTTTTGTGGCATGTTGATGCTTTTGAAATGTCTATTGTTTGGATGGCAATGATGGGATGGGGCAGCCATCTATTCTCTTATAAATTTGTTTTTGTTGGGGCTTTTCTGCAATGTAGTACTATGAAAAGTTATCCTATGTTTTCATTTGAATCCAGAGTATTTGTCATTCTTGATATGACTTTATATTTTGTAACTGATTTATACACATTAGAAAAATCTTGTATTTTCCTATACTTAGATAATTCTTTTTCATTTAAAATATTAATATATTCCCACATTTTTACCTAGAAACTAACTTTACAGCCTAGCCATGTTGTATCCAGAATATTTTTATTGCAAGGGACGTAATAAATGGGGAGAGCTATATATTTATACATAAACTTATGGAGACATACTGTAAACTCTGGTTAATTAGAGTATATGAAATATAGGCACACACAAGCCATCCAGAATTTGGTAGCAATAGTTTGTCATTATTTTTTCATAAGGAAAACCCTGAGTTTGATGCATAAAATGTGCTGATGTTTCGAGTAATCAGCTTCTCTTCAGGTCATTGGGAAAATGAATCACATGCTTGCCTTGTTCTGATTCAGCATTTATGTTTCACTTTCTTTAAATTGTCAGTAATATCCAATTTAATGTTGTGGATATGGGTGTGTGTGTATGTATGTACAGGTTGTAGTGGTATATGGGTGCAGTATATATGGGTGAATGCTCCACACTGAAATGGTCAAAGATCTTGTGTGAAAGATATCACAGGATGTCTTCAATGGTAACACATATCACATGATTCCTTCAAGGATAAAACATATCACAGGATACATTCAGGAGTGAAACATATCACAGGATACATTTATGAGTAAAACATATCACAGAATACATTTAGGAGCAAAACATCATAGGTTGTGTTCAGAGGGTGAAATGTTTGCCTGCTCCATTGGTTTCCATGTAATATTACTTTTTTTAAAACAAATAATTGCATTAAGATAAATGTTGTTATTGCTTTATCGCAAAACTAAGTACATACAGCCTTCACATATTTATACAGTTCATGTCCAGATTCAACAGTTCATTTTAAAATCAATGTTGATATAGGTTTTTAATGTGTAAAATAGATTTTCAGAATTTGTTATATCAGTGTGTAAACATTTTCCTACTTAATGTCGTCTTTTATATTGCTATAGATTGGACAATTGCTTTGACAAAATTCATGCGTGAGCAACTACAGAAGGTGCAGGATCACTACCATGGTTCAACCAGTGGCCCTGTCACAAGTTTCCTGACGGCAACACAGCCTCCATCTCAAGTTGACCTTGACCTCGCCCTTAAGCAGTGGCACTACTGTTCTCGACTTGCCAGGCACATGTATGATGTAAGTTTATGCATCAATAATTATTAAAAGTATTTTCAAGTATTGTTGTTATTATTCGACCACTGGCCAATTCATATCAGAGACTTATAAAAATGGTTATAACAGCTGCCTCACTTGGTACTCAGCATTAAGACATTAGTGTTAGGGCTGATCGGCCTGGTTTCAGGATAATGTGACGGGAGAGGGCATAATGCCTAGACATCACTATTAACTGCTGCACTGCAGACATAGTAGTGATATGGCTGAAAATTGTTAAAGCTACGTTAAAAATCCAAATTACACACACAGATCTGAGACAAGATGGAGCATATTGGCTGGCATGCACATTTGACTTTATTTATCCTTTCTCTTTGTGGTTTAACTTATCATAAAAAGAACAAATTTAGCAGGCCGGTGGCAGTTGCCGTGTCATCCACACTAACAAGATCACATTATTAGAGATCCCCTCTTACAGTCAGGTTAGAAAATACAAATTGATGAATGGAATGACAAAGCTTTTTTTGTCTTTATGTTTTATATTCTTTATTCTTTTCTTTTTTTTAAATCAGTAATAGATACAAACTACTGTAGTGGAATGCAAATACTGTAAGAAAAGGCATTTTCTTAGGGTCTGAAATTGCTGAAAATCATTTACCCTTGGGCCCCCCTGCTTACATTACAGGGTATTTCTAGTCTTTCATTATTGTCCCTTTATTTGACAAAATAAAAGATGTAAATCGAAATATTCTTTGAATTATCATTATTGTGTAATATAGAAGTTGAGATAAATAAAACTTTACCAGTTGTAACACATTTATTTTTGTTTCCTGTTACAAGGAAGGACTGCTTGACAGACATGAATTCCTGTCCTGGTTTATTGAAACAATGGAAAAAATGAAGCAGACAGATGATACAGTTCTAAAATTACTCCTGTCTCAAGTGCTTCAGGTATGTATCACATATTAAAACTATAAGGACCTAAGAATTCATTACCTCAGGCATCACAAACTTTTGGTTTTGAGAGATTTTTTTGTCTTTTTTATTTTATCAACTTTAAATTTTGAAATTAAAGATTAAACAATTAATTTTAAATCTGTTTTCTTTACTTATCTGCCACATGCAACATATTTTTGAGCTTGTATAGGCCCTACATCTGGTGTGTATTTTTAAATTTATTTTTTCCCACTCCACAACAATGCATTAAGTGGCTCAGCACAGTAGGGCATGAAGTGTTAACCCTGTCCATCCATTCGTCTCTTGCACCATTGCTAAGTTTTGCTTTTAGCTCAGTTTCAAGTATTGTGGTTGGGAATCTGTATTCCCTGAACACATTTCTTGTTTTCTTTTGAAATTGAAGATTAAACAAGTAATTTTAAATCATTTTTCTTTACTTATCTGCCACATGCAACATATTTTTGAGCTTGTTTAAGGCCCTACATCTGATGTGTTTTTTTAAAATTTATTTTATCCCCCACCACAACAATGCATTAAGTGGCCCAGCACAGTAGGGCATAGTGTTAACCCTGTCCATCCATTCGTCTTTTGCACCATTGCTAAGTTTTGGTTTTAGCTCAGTTTCAGGTATTGTGGTTGGGAATCTGTATTCCCTGAACACATCTCTTGTTTTCTTTTGAAATTTTGATTCATCCACTGCATTGGTTGATCTTTGCAAAATAACTTGAATGAGAAGAGGTTTCTAGCTGTTGACATTTGCGGTATTGAATAGGGAAGTTGCAACTAGGTTTGTAACACTCATGCTCTGATGAGATTCAGATCCAAACACATGCAGGTTGGTTGCCTGTCTAGAGATGGGTGGGGATTTGTTTGCTTGGTTATCTGGTTTCCCTAACCAGCAGAATATGTTGCATCAAGATCTAAGCAATGTTACGGATTTTTGGGATTTGTTTTATTTTGGAAACACATTTTAGCTTTAAATATTTACCATTATGTACACCTGACTGAAAATTTTGGATATACATGCAACAAAAAAAAAAAGGTATGTCATGCATTTGTACATCCGTATGTATTATATCCTACTGAGCCATCATTAGTACTAGATCTTAAGTTGTTAGAATTTTTCACAAATCAGTTTACTATATATGTTCACATTATTTCAGTACATGGATGAAATAACAATGACAGCCCAGTTATCCAGACGTCTGGGTCATTTTTGTGGCAAGAAACTGTCTCAGCTTGTAAATGAGTCCGGCTGTAGCTCACCACGCACACAGTCACCCATGTTGAACAACACTGCAAATGGGTGAGTAAGCAGAAAGGAATCCGCGTTTCAGAATGTTGTCATGACAATACTGAGCCAATTTTAATTTTCTGCAAATACTTTATATTAAGTTTTTATATTTTCCTCTTAAAACCCAAAGAGATATAATGCATATAAAAGAATAGTGATATTAAAAAAGATGAAACGGACTTGCCTTGCTTCTTCATATACATTACCTGATCGTAAGATATTATGAGTACATCAACTACAGACCTTCCAACCCTTATAATCTGAGCAAAACTCAATGAAGTGACCGATAAATTACAGACTCCCAGAATAGTAGCAAATATTAAGAAAACTTAATCATTGCAGTACAATGTGGATACTAGGCTGTCTGTGTTTGAGCCAGATTCAGAGTTTCATATTAAATACAGAGAAGTTGGTAAGGGAACTAAACTAACTTCACGTGCTCTAAACTACCCATGTTTCATGCATCATGCCATTGTGATCAAGCTGTTGTGCTTATAATATGTTCCAGAATGGCATCCAACAAATGAAAACGAAAGGGGACAATAAGCCTTCTGAAATGTTTAAACAATCATCACAGAAGTAGGAAAAGTAATATTCACATTCTTGGGGGAAAATATATGAGAGGCAACAATTCCTGGCACCTTTAACTATGGCAGGCAAAGTCATTGAGATGCATGACAGATCCACTTAAATTGTCTGCAGGGCCACCACTGTGATTTGGTTTCATTCATGATAGCCCCTACTTTCATTTTCAAGTACTGTCTCTCATTCATGGGGAAATTAGTCCTCCATCATGAAACTTCTTCTTTGGAGTATTAATACCATCGCTATCATGCATTCCAAGTCAAGGCTCTGAAGTGGACAGAGCTTATCAGAAGAGGTGGGGGGGTCTTGCTTGTTCTTACCATTAGAAGAAGGAAGTAATATTTCCACTCAGATTATGTTATCCTGGATGCATTGGGCTATCTGTTCTGCCTGCAAGGAACTAAAGATGATTGAATTTCTTGCATGTATTAGCTCATGAGGTATGGGCAGGTATAATTGATATTACAGTAAAGGCTATGTGGTACAATATCTATTGCAGTCAATGTTATATATCAGCATAACTAGCAGTATTGGGAGGTGAGTGAAACTCATAATGTGTGTTTTGAGGTACCAAAGGGGAAGGATCAATGCCAGCATTCCCCCCAAAAAATATTGCACAATTGAGAATAAGTTTTTATCTACTTGTATAAGCCTATAGATAATGACTGGAACTTTGAACTTGATTTTACGAAAAAATAAAATATCTTTCTCAGTAGCAATTAATATACTTTAAAACTGAAAATAGTTTCTAGCCTTAGGGACCAACCATTTACTTTTATGAGGATTTTCTTTTGAACCAGGATATTTGCTTTCTTTTACCTCAAAATAATGTTGTTGTTTTTTGTTAAAAAAATGTAATGGATTTAATTACTAATGTTTTTCAACAGGTCAGAGCAAGAATATTTCTTTTAAGTCATTTGGGACCTTCAATTTTTCGTCATAAAAGCCCAGCTCTCAAAACTTAGGTAGTCTGTACTTTATTATTGTCAAATATCATCACCACACAAACATGTACACACAACTCACAGGCAATTAAATTTAAAACAAAACCAAATCCTCAAGAAGTTTTTGTTTGAAGGGGAGGCAGATCTCATTAGAGTTAACCTTCACACTGAACAGATAGTTGATGGTACTGTTTAAATTTATTCAGAATTTTAAATGATCTTTTTGCATCTACATTGCTGTGAAGGAGGGTCAGTCAATGGTCACGCAAGTTAGAATGTTTAAACATGTTAGTTTGATTTGGGATTTAGATCTGCATTTCAGCATGCTCTGAGGCTGGTTGGTAGACAGATATCGTACACTACAGAATGACTAGGCTGGTTGGTTGACATATCGTACACTACAGAATGACTAAGTTTATTATGGTGGTTGCAGTATGTCTAAAGAATTAAATCCTTCCCCTTGCTGCTTTGCTTCATAAAGTCAAACTCCCTCAACCAGGAATTGTATTTCTGCTAGGTTTCACTTGCTTCACCGATGGCTCATCCTTCACTGACTCTTTGATGCTTTGCCTTCAAAAATAAATCAGACTTTTGCACTATTCCAACTGTGGTAAAGTCCAGCTTCAAAGAACTGTTGCCACTAATCATGAACCGCCCAGCAGTCTTTAATAAAGCTGGCTAAAATATTATCATTCAAGGCAATGAAGAATAATAACCTTTTTCTTCAGTACTTAATTTCAAATGAGTTGTTCCACTTTGTGTACTTCACCCATGCAGATTAACATGACTGGTTCTTCCAAAAAAAGGATTCATAACACAGCATCACCCTGTATGCTATAGGTCAGATAAAAGTTTTTTAAAAACCTATTTACAGTTTAGTCACCTCAATGACAATAAGTTTTATAAAATAGCTCTGACATTTTCAACGAGCATTAGGCATGACTTTTTACTGTTTATACAGGTTAAGGTCACATATTGTGATGTTAAGAAATATCTGGGTTTTTTGTTGTTGTTGCTGTTTCTTCTTTTGTGGCTAAGGTGAATGGAAATTGTGTTTTTGAAACTCTGTAGAGGCTTTGTTGTCAATTGTTTTTCTTGCAACACATGTTATAGCAGTTATGCATTAGGCACAATTTTTATTTTCTCTTACAGTGCAATTAACAACAGTGGAAACAATCAGTTATTGCCACAGAATCCCTTAGCTGCGGTTTTTACAGAATACAACAATTGTCCACAGCATCGTGGGATAGTACTAAGCCTTAGTGCAATACTTCAGATCATCACGTTAATGTGTCCTTCTGCCCTTGTATGGAATAACCTTGGAGAGGGAAAGAGTTCCTCGCCTTATTGTGGCTCTCCCTTGGATCTTCTTCCATGTGCTCCATCCAGCCTTCCTATGCCACCGAATCCTCAGAATCAGCAGGTATGTTAGAATTCAGCCTCTTGTTGGGCCCCCTGTCTCCATACACATTTTTTTCTTTTCTTCCCTTTTTGTCTCTTTATTCTTGTGGTCCTTCCATCAATTTTTATTTATCTCAGTGTCTACCTTTTTTGTCTGTTTTGCTTTAGTCTGTTTTCTCATCTATTGTTTCATTCCTATTTTTCTCTTGTTGAATTATCCCACTGTGTACCCCTGTTTGATACCCCTTGTGGAATAATCTTATGGAGGGAGAAGTTTCTTGTCCTGTTGTGGCTTTCACATGGAAATGAATTTTGCCCAACATCAGTTGAATTAGTTCAGCTGCCTAGATTAGCAGGTACATAGGAATCTGTCAGTTCGTTATATTGCCCTGTCTGCAGCATGATGCCTCATTGCTAGAGATCACTATAAACTGCCACACTGCAGACATCATAGTTATATGACTGACAAATTGTTAAAGCTACATTAAAAATCCAAATCATAGACATATACACACTATCTGCGGTTGCCATTGGATATAATTATCATTATATATAATAAAGATCTTTGCCATAGGATATTAAAATAATGATGTAAGATCTGAATGCAAAACATGTATGTAACGAAAACTAGCACACGCTGGCCTTTGTGTTTTTTTTATAACTTGAGCACATATTTGTATTTTAAAGAAAAGTCTAAAGTGTAAAATTTATATATTGCAATTTGTCATTAATGGCTGTTCCAATTGAAACAACTTTCTATCTGCATAACTTGCTAAGTTTCTACTTGTCCCCATTTTATTGTCTTGTATAATCACCAGATATTGAGCTGCTAAATTTGAAATGACTGCTGAACAGTAATTTTAGAAATTTCAAAGCAGTTTTACCATTATAAATTTCACTTTGAAGTACATGTTAAAAATATAGGTGAATATGATCTTCACTATTTTCAGATTTTAGTCTATACTCCTTTGTAGATTTTACATTCCTTTTATTTACTACATTACCATTCTACCTTAGAGGCCCGCATGACAGAATGGTTTAAGGCATTTGAATTTACTGATCTCTCACACTTGTCTGCACAAGTTTGAGTCTTGGTTCAGCCAAAGTGGTTCTGTGAAAAAGCTTGTCAGTAGCTTCCTGTGATTGATGCTTCTTCCTGATTTCTTCCTCCAAAGTATACTGGCCGCCATGTATTGTCTATAATGTGCTGAAAAATGGCATTTCAACCCCACAAAACCAAATCATCCTTTACTTGGTCTAACATTTAATTGTTAGTCTTTTTTTCCATTTTTCTTATTTACGTAATAAAAAATTCCCTGGTATTCAAATTTATTTCATTCAGATTCGAGTACAGATACGAGTGTTGGAACATCAGATAATTCTCCGAAGTAAAGCTGCAGAGTTGAGATGGTCTTCAGACAAGTGTCAGCAATCCACAACAGGTAGAGTCATGCTGTCCTTATGTTTCAAGTTTTGTAATCAAAATGTCTAATCCTACATGATTGTCCTTATCTAGTAAAATGTATAAAAATGGTTTTAAAGTCTTTGAGTCTAGGTCAGCAGAATTATACTACGTTCATTTTTTCTTGAAATAACATTTTTTTTTTTTGCTTAGTTATGCTAACATACTAATCTAATTTGTTAATCTGCAGGAACAAAAAGGAGAGCTTTGTAATTATTTATTTAGTTTATGCATTGGACAATCACAATATGTGTTTATGTCATCCATCTGACATAAGTTATCTGAAGTTTATCAAAGGGCATTAACTCTTCCCAGCACTGCTCAGGCTTAGCATGTTGGCTGATGAAGAATGAGAAACAAATGTGTGTGTGTGTTATTACATCCGTGTGCTGCATTTATTTACACCCTCAAGGTCTTCTAGTAGGTTACACATTTTTTTTAGCACAATTATGCTAGATTTACAGCTGAAACATTTAACAATAATGATTTTAATAACATTTCAGTGTAATAATAATGATTTTGTTTGTATTATTATTATTATTATTATTAAATCTATAATAATATGCCAGATGTCATTTTTATTACCAGGTTTTACAATTAGTAAAGTTCTTGACGTGCTGGACACACTTGATCGGCATAATTTTAATAAGGTAGAAGTGAACAACTGCCTGGAGTCCCTTTACAACAAAATATTTTCCATTAATCAGAACAAGGAAGGAAATGAGGTAAATGCACTCGCTTTATTTTGAGCATTTTTCAGGTAAAATTTAGAATGAGTGTTTTTTAAATTTATATAATTTATGTTATTAGGCTTGTATATTTTTATTTTCATTGTGGCTTACATCATTTCTTTCTGATCACACGAATGTGGGACCCTAGCGTGACACAGAATTAGTTTAATGTGACCTGTAATTTTGTGTGCCTAAATGATGCTACTTATTCTGAATACTGTGAAATTGACATCAGATTTCCCCTATGGATGCATGCTTGCAAATTTTACATCAACAAACCAAAATTGGTTATAATGGTTGAGTTAATTTTCTCATAAAAGTCAATTCTGGTGAACTTCATAGCTTTATAACTATAAGCAAACATTGGCTCATCGCTTTGTTTACTATTACATCACTTATTTTCTTTTGTGTCATTTATGGTGTTCAGTACTGAGCTAACTAGACATTTTAGGTATGTAAAAAAGCATCGCTGATATGGGGGGAAAAATGGGTGCTACTGAGAAATTGGGAGAAATGGTAATTTTTTCCTGACTGTGAAAAGTCCTGAAATTTCACAAGTATTGATGAAAGTCAGAGAATACCCTGGAATTTTCAGCCACCACTTGATGCCTGAACCAATCACATAAATGAGTCATAACTAAACTGAAAGTGAATTAAATTTATTGAGTTCTACCCAGGATATTTGGAGGGTGCAGTATGGATCATTTGGGTGCTTGCAATAAACATATATGCTGAGTAAATCCAAATGCTGAGTGGATTAGATTCGTCCAGCAGACTTTTATTTTCAAAGTCAGCTGGATATCTGTATCTTTCCTTACGTGGAAGGTATGAAAACCACTCTAGCTTCACAAGAGGCAAACATCGTGGTGGCAGAGAGTAGCCGCTCACTGGATGGCCTAGCAAACTTTAAATGTTAATAGATCAAGTGATAAGTGCATGAAATGGATATGAAAATTACTTATTTTCTCAGAAATTGTGAGTATTAAAAACGTCATGTCTTTAATTTGCTGAAAGACAAGTTAAAGCTATGGCGTTAATGAAATGTGACCTGGTACTCAGAACTTGCATTGCTAGTCACATGAGTACACAAATCTAACAACCAACATTTTCAAATGTTGTAGAGAAAAAATTAAAATAATAAAAGAAAGTTGTATAGTGGTTGTAATAAAAATGCCAAAATGAAGGAACACAAAATTTTCCATATTTATATATTCCGAGAACAACATCTGGAGTATTGTTGCATCACGTGACTACCACGTTGACTTGTGCTCTACGCTTGATAAATCAGACTGGCCAGATTGCTGTTTTTTTTTTACAGAAAGTGTCTGACTTTTGTATAATATAATTTAATTTTTCTACAGCAACATTAAAATGGAGTTTGTTGTTGATATCACGTGACTAAAGGACATTGAAATGACTTTACATGCCAATTTATAGGAATATAATCAAACTTGTTTAGTGTGATACATTTTGTGGTTTGTGTACATGATCATCTTTTCTGGCTTAGATGTTTTTCAAGAGTCTTTGAAGATAACCATTTGTAGATTTAGAAAATGCACGTTCTATAATCTAAAATGTTCTTTAATTCCATTCAGTAATGGTCAAAAATGTGAACCTTGAAAAAAATTAATTTCATCCTGCAAAATCCCTGGAAATGACCTGGAAATTTATCTTTAGAAAAGTGTGGACACTGTGTTGGAAAAAGAATGCCTAACTACAGTGTAAACAAACTGACCTACCATAACTGGACATTAGGACTTATTGATGGGCAAGGTTAACACTACATACCTCTAACACATTCATGGTAGGGCATAATAATGACAAAATATAATTTAAAAATTTGGCTAATTTTTTTGTACATATTTTACAATCTTTAACAGAAAGTATTTCAGCGATACTTGTTAGACAAAAAATTCTTTTGACAACGTGTCCTGCAGCCTATCTTTTACTTGGAGTTGGTTATACTGTTATGACAGACATTTTCTTAGACTCGTAATCAAAACAAAGCTACATTTATTTATGCTTTTTTGTGAAATTTAAACAGTCTTGGAAGACAGTTGCTTGCTTGAATGATGAAATCAATTGATTCACTGAAAGGTTTGCCCATTTATATTTACAGCCATTGGTCAGTGATGAACCAATCCTAAACCTGCTGATAGACTGGGCGGTCAGCACTCAGAGACATGGTGCACATAGAGCCATTGTCGTAGCCAAGCTTCTGGAGAAACGCCAGCATGACTTGAGACAAGAGGTTTGTATGCTACATTGTATTTAAACCAGTCATAATGGACATTTTCAAGTGGAGAACACTGTTAATACTCATCTTGTTGAACATTGGACCTGGATTTTATTTACGTTCAGAGCTGAAATTTCATTTGAATATCCTGACATCATATCGATTTACAATTTTTTAATTTTTCTGTTTTAATGTTCATTGAATTATTAAAACAAAATTAGTAACTTTTGTTATAGGATAGAATTTAGTTTAATCATATGCAGTTACTGTTTTCTTATTCCTTTATTTACAGAAGTATATGGAGTCAGACATGATGGATGACAAAGAATCCCTGGGGTCTGATGCTATGGTACCGCCAACAGTCCCTACATTCCAGAACTTATTAATGCATTATCTAGACACCAAGGCACCTGTTCTAGGTAAGGATTCAAGAGGCATTGGGGAACAAAATAAGTTATGGGAATCTTTTGTACCAGAAATAAAACAATTACTCTGGCTAATGACCAACACTAATGGAGTTCTGTGAAATGTAATGCACATATAGCACAAAACAATGCAGTGGTCTGACCTATGAGAAATGTATACCTTATGATTTTATTACAGAGTTGAAAGCCATTAGCACAGTACTTCTTGCACAACCCAAAATGCTTTTACATTTCCAGCAATGTGGACCGCTCTGTTGGCTAGTGGTTAGAGCGTCTGCCTCAGATGCGGGAGGTCGTTGGTTCAATCCCCGGCTGAGTCATATCAAAGACTTAATGGTATTAAGACTTACAAAATTGGTACTAACAGCTGCCTTGCTTGGCGTTCAGCATTAAGAAGTCAGTGTTAGGACTGGTCGGGCTTATGTCAGGATAATGTGACGGGGTGGGACATCATGCTACATGTCGGTGGCATGATGCCCCAGTGCTAGACATCACTAAACTGCCACATTGCAGACATCATAGCAATATAACTGAAAAATTGTTAAAGCTACCTTAAAAATCCAAATCACATCACAAACACACATCCAGCAATGGTAACATTGTGGATTTTTCTTTGGTTTGACATTCAAGGGACATAATTCAAAGTGTTAATATGCAGATACAGTTATTATACTTTAATGTGGTTATCTCCCTTGATAGTTAATCAAATATTATAAACAAAATTGTTTCTAAAGGCATTCTCTGAATAATTCCTTTAAATTATATTAAGGAGTTATTTATAAATTCATTATTAAAATTTGAAAAATACAGAATCATGTTCTTTAGTATGCATTATAATTTGTAATATTTGAGAGGATTATTGTATGTTTTTATTCATAATAAAATTGGAACATGAAGACCTCTAATATTACTTCAAGCATTATATACAAAGTATTACGTATACGTGATTGTTAACTTCACACTGACTGCAATTTCAATATAATACTGTTTTATAAATAATTTGTTTGAGTAAATTTTACAACAGAAATAATTTTTTACTTTTAATATCCAGTGATCCCATCTATGCTAAAGTAACCTAGTTGTTCTCATTAATTGGGTACAAGATTCACATTTGACTCTAGACATGCTTTTATGCGGTTCTACAGAGCACTTGTTATCTTTAGGTAACTGATTGAATGCTTCCTCATGAGATTGTATTTTATGCAAGCCATAAACAGTGGCAGTATTATAAATGAGGATACTTTACAGAGAATACTTGTTTTTAAGTAACTGATAAAATGCTTTTCAAGGTATTGTGTTTTATGTCAGTTGTTTTAGTGGACAGGTTTTTAAATGAGGACATCTAATGCAAAACACTGGTATCTTTAAGTTACTGGCAATGCTTCCTCATGATATTATGTTTTATGCAAGTCATAATTGTCGAGAATTTTTAAATGAAGCCATCTTTTACACAACACTGTTTTATTTAAGTTGCTGACAATGCTTCCTCATGATGTTGTGTTTTATGGAAGTCATAATAGTGGATGAATTTTAAAATGAGAGTACACAAATATGTTTTGATGTGAAACTACATTTACAGGTACTTCCTGAGATATGTAAACTGAGACATATGGAAACTCACAGAACCACAATGAACCATAAATATGTATACAGACTGTTTTTCAATCTTAAAATTTAGTTCACACATAGTATAAAGTTCTGCTTTTCCTATCGTGTTACATATTTTCATAAGCTTAAGGATTATTATTATGTTTTGTTGAAGTTAAACATCACCTTGATTTCAAAGTCATAAGTAGCCTAGTTTAACTCAGCTTACATAAAAACAACATACATAGAGGTTCCATGAATGTAACACTTGATGAGCACCTGTATTATTGTCAGCCAAGCACAAAAAAGTGAAGTATATTGTGTAACTATGGCGGATCAAACTGCAACAAATTTAATGGGATTTATGGTGATACATACATTTTTTTTTGGTGGTGGTGGTCATGGAATATTGAGAGCTTTATATGAGTGACCATGATTTTGGAAATCATTTCAGATGAAAACTCGAATGACGAAAACAGGCAGGCCTTTGCAAATCTGGTACACCTTTTCTCGGAGTTGATCTGCCTGGACGTATTCTCTCATGATGCCTACATGTGTACATTGATCTCACGTGGAGAACTGACATCATCACCATCTGTTGCCACACTCTCGGCTGACAGCGTGGATCTGTCAAGCATTAAGAGTCAAGTTGAAAGTATCAAACATGAGGTAGGACAAGTATTCTCAGAACTATAAAAAAGCAATGTATTTACATATTTTATGCAAACAAAATGAAAAATAACATGCATTTATAATTTTTTTATGGGCTGAAATTATGCACAACATTTTAAGCAGATTTTCCATAGTTGTTAGCATATTCTTCATAGTGCAAGCACAATCCATGCTTTATGATGGTGCATTTGATCATTTCAGTCTGTGCAAGTCGTATATGTTCTATCAATATTTGCATTGGCAGTACATGTGTTTGCTTACTCTGAGTACCCTCACTCTAGTAGAGCCATATAATCAAATGAACCCTAAATTAGTCATGGTTATTGAACTGTTTTTACACATTCTCAGATGCATGATTAACACCTTGACAGTTAAGACTCAGTCTTGTTTTGCAAGTTTAAAGAATAACAGCAAAAAAAAAACCCAAACAATGCACTATGTTTTAATCTAAGGAGTAAAATACCCAGTCTATTAAATATTTATCAAGGACTGAGATTTTGTGGCATATTTGAAAATGTATAATCTTATATATTTTATGTGAACAAAAATATGTGGCAGTAAAATTCATGATAAATGGTTGGCAAATAGGCCATAATGATATTAGGCACTTCTGTGCACAGAGGTACCACAAATAATATTCTTTGGTTGATTACACCTCAAAATGTGCTGGAATGATGATAAATATCTAGTTGATAAAGATTCCAGACTGTTTCTTGTAAATTTGCCTTTGTAAGTATTGTTTTACTAGGTCCAATTATGTGGCACTGATCATCAGACTCTAAAGTACATAAATAACAGTATCATTTATGGCAAGTTAAATTTTACAAGTTTTATTTTAGTAGTTGCAGATCTAGGGTGGTTTTAATACATGGTAATAAAATTGAATTGTAATTATTTTAGTAATCTCATTTTGAGATCACTTAGTGATAAAAATCTCTAAAATGATTTAAGTATATTATATATAATATGTTGTCATTGGGTACAGCCAACTCAGTCAAAAGAACACTGGTTTAAGTCACTGGATTTGACTTGTGGTTTGAATACCCCTACTAGAATAGCATAGCTGCCAACTGTCCTGTTTTTTCCGTATTTGTCCCGTATTTTGGACCTGAATACAGGTGTACGTTTTTTTGGCAAAAAATATGTTTTTTATTTTAAAAAAATATTTAAAAGGTTCCTTGCAATTTTCAGTTTAGAACGGGCACTCGGTTCCATTCTGAAAGAAATGTATCGCATGTATATAGGAATACAGTTCTACAATATGATTGGTTCATTCGAAATTGAGGCTACAATGCCTGTCTTTATCGTCCATATTGGATTTCGCATAAACAGTTACCGCTGTCACTTAATCTCATTTTCGTGATATTTAACTTCTAATCATGTTTAATAGGAAAGCAGAATATTCAGAATTTTCACCATGAAAGACAAAAAAAAAAAAAAACAGAACTAGAAGGACAATTGTGCCGTCTTGTTTAGATTTGTGAAACCATCTAGTAAAGGAGAAAAATCTACGGTTTGCAAGTTGTTTAACAGGATTTCGCTATTGGGCGCCTATGAAATAAAGAGTACAAAAAAGCTAATAAAGCTTGCTGCTTCATCATACACAACTCAGCCTGAACTTACGACGTATATAAATACCAGAGAGAACCTTGATGTAATTTGATTGAAATTTGGTTTATTAAATTTCTTTTGGAAATTAACCTTCCTCTTTCAGTTACTAGTGTTGCTGGTGATTTATTTTGCACACGTTTTCCAGACAGTAAAATCGCAAAGGATTGATTACTCATATGCTAGAACAAAAACAGTTAAAGAAGAAAATCACACAGAATTGAAATCATCAATGAAAGTTGATGCATTCAAATTGATAATGATTGGAAAAAAAATAAGGTGTGGAAAAGGCTACTATAAAAAGTATGTCTGAGTGTTGCACTCGTGCACCTTCTGAATGGGCACCCGAATGGAATATGGTACAACACGAGCATATTAATTTTGAAATTTTTGCAATTTTTTTTTGAAGTTTGTGGAGTTAGCCATTTTTGGATTGCAGAGCAGCTACTAATAACAATACAGCATTGTGGGCATGTGTGTTTTACAAACAGAATTTCTAATTAGAATCTGCATACTTCATCATAGTTTCTGAAACACCATTCCCTCAAACCATGAAGCTGGATGGCACTTGAGTAATATGTCAGGGTCACTTGATTGTAAATGACAAGCAGCTAAATGTAACCATGGGAACAAGTTACATCTTATTAGTGCCACATTTTGTTATAAGAGAATCATACTGGAATATATTCAATGTGAAAAATTTTAAATTAGTGAAAAACACATAAGCAAGTGGCTTATGGTATCATTCAACTTGTTTCATAAATTTAATGTTTAATTATGTAGTGCTGCGGCAAATGAAGTAAAGTGCCCTGCCCAGGGATACGCCACGGTGGCCGACCCGGGCTGATCCGATGGTATGAATTGAACCCACACCCTGTCTTGATTCTGAAATGGTAACCATTTAGTTACTGGGCTTGGCATATTATATTATTTAACAAGTTTTATGAATTTATTGGTTGTTCCAAGATTGTGATTCTGTGTATCAGATAACTCAAATAACTTGTTTTCTTATCAACATTGCTGTTTGATGTTGCTTGAACTAATGTCACAGAACAGTATACATTTCTGGCTTGGAGGGATTTCATTCCACCTGTTTCTTATGTCATAGTGTCCTCTCTCATTTTACAAAATGTAGTTTGTATTACTAATAATAGCAACAAACTTTGTGGTCTTGTTAAGATTAGTAACAGAATAGATGTACTGGCCTTTCATGTTAATTTTTTTTATTTCAAGGAAGACATCTCAAATTCAAGTAAATGTTTACATCCAAGAGTAGTTATCTTCCTTGTATATGTTCATGGGGCTCTTAAAATAAAAATAATGAATGCTTGTAAAAGGAAATCATGACATCATTTCCTCAAATAATGTTTCAGATGTTAATATATATTCTATTCCGGCATAAATAATGTTGAAAATACTGTAAAGATTATTTTGGGGTGTATGTTTATAGTAGTGACTGGGACTATGAATCACAATATCTTGGGAGGTATCTCATATGATCTTGTGTAAATTAGTATTAGATCAACTCTCCAAGCCAGCGTTATTATTAGTACTTTGTTTAATGAAGTTTTTATCATGCGGCAAATAAATGACAAATTATACGAGTTCATTTTCTACTTGTATTGTAGCACCAGGATGACATCAAGGTGGACATGGATCTTCACACTATGGACCTGCAGAGTTTGTTTGGCCCAGTGAAGGATGAGAATCGATTTAGTCCTGAATGCCCACGTTAGTACTGTCAATTCTTTTTAATACTTGTAGTCTTATTCAACTAATTAAACATTCAGATGGGTATAGAATAATGACACTAAGTAATGTTTCATGGCACAGAAAGTAAAATCCTAAAAGTAGATTTTCATCTTCTCAGCAAATGAGGACAGAATATAAGCTTAAAAGTTAAAATACCTAAAATTTTCATGGCATTTTTTAGTGCAAAGTTAATAAGACAACTTAAATTGTAAATTTTTCTGACTTGATTAGTGACACCAAAACACAAAAGACTAATTGCCAATGAGTATATACCATTTTAGATGTCATGTATGCTAAAGTTTGTAAATTTTTAAAATAATATAATGTTATAGTATAATTATAATGTATAGAAAGAATGTTAGCACAAAATTCTTATACCTAATGAAGAAAAGCATACATATGTACATTATGACAGGGATATAATGAATTATGGATGGAGCAAATTATAGTGAACTTCTGGAAACTGGACACTGTAGGAACCAGTCAGTTTGGCCATATTATAAAGGTTTTAGTATATGGAGGATCAGTTAGTAGTAGAAGGGCTTTGCTGGACCAGTATGTTTGGCCAGTATTTAGAGAAGGCCAGGTTACAAAGTGGCCAGCTTTGGGACGTTTCAGGGAAATTTTTGGGTTTCCCAATAGGTCCCATAGAAAAATGTTTCATTGTACTTCTAATCATCAGATGTTAATTTTTGTAACTGTATTGCAACAGATTTTGATGTCACAACACCATGCAGCTGTTTACCCAGTGCACATGTCTAAATGTTACTTAGGACAAAGGATATTGTAATAGTAATGGGTAATGGTGATGGTATAATTTTGTGAGATTTTAGTATTCAGTAGAAACTTCAGTGGTTATAAGTTTGGTTGTAATTTGTCCATTTTGTATCTCCAAGTCATAATAAAGAAAATATTGAAAACATTAATTTTAGAATGATAAAGTGAATCAGATTATTAAAAATGACTGAATAATACACCTTTCTGGCCAGCTGTCTATCCATCTGCCATTTTGTTTGGATTTCACTAAATTTGGTATGCAGATTTTTGTTGATGGGATCTCAAGAGTTTAATTTCCAGCATTTGGTGTCATTATTTGATGGTACCTGATGGCCTGTCCCCCTTTCTTTTCTGCAGCTGAAAGTTTTACTAACAAATTGTTTGACTTCAATCAAATTTGGTAATGGCCTTGGCTGGCCAAGTGGTATAAATCACTCATATTTACAGATCACTGCCATCTTGGACTGTCAGTGCTTGGCAAAAGAGGGTGTGTAAGAAAGCTTGCCTGTAGCTTCCTGTGGATTGGTGGTTCTTACCGGGTCTTTTCCCGGGTTCTTCCTCCATTTATTGGGTGCCATGTATAGCCTATCATGCACTGAAAAATGGTTTTAAACCCAAAACAATGACAACATCAATCAGATTTTGTATGCAGTATGATGTTGACAAGACCTTGAATAAATACGATTTCTACTATTCCTTGGCAGCATTTACATGAGTTATGCCCCCTGATTGACCATTCTCTTCTGACTAACATTAGATTTCCAGAATTTAAAAAATTTGGTGTACAAGACATATTTATGAGAGCTTGAATCGATTTGATTTGCAGAATACTACATCGTCATTCAGAGGAGTTATGATCCCTTATTACCCTCCCAATTATGGTTTTTGTAGCGTCTCTATGCCAAGTTTTTTTTAAATATTTCCGATTAAGGCCTGTGCCTACATCTTAGCATAATGACCTAATCATTGTCTGTCACTCTGACTAATCTCCACAGTATTTCCTTGCCAAGGAATTGTTGTATTTCTGCCTGATTTGACGTGCATCTTTACATGGATGAGACCCTTCAATAATTATTTTAAGCATTTCACATTATTATTCAGAAGAGTTATGGCCCTTGAGTGTGTATCTTCCTGGCTTTGGTTTCTGTACCATTACTTTACATTGTTGGATATTTACCAAATTTGCTGTGCAGTTTTATGTTAATGATACCCTGAATGAGTTAAGAGTTCCCACATTACATAGCTTTCTATGAAGGAATTATGGAACCTGAATGTCCATTCCTCTAACTTTATTTCCCAATATGATGTCTGTGTTTATGTCTCTGTGAAACAAACTGTAGTTCTGATACACCTATCCCAAATGGTGCTTCCTTTTGGAAATATTTTTGTTCATTCTTCTGGCATTAGGTCAGGCGAGCTTATGGTACTGCCCTCTGTCTGTAATGCACCATCCATCATACATTGTCTATCAGCATTTTGTCTGTAATGCACCATCCATCATACATTGCCCATCAGTACTTTGTCTGTAATGCATCATCTGTCATACATTGTCCATCAGCATTTTGTCTGTAATGCACCATCCATCATACATTGTCCATCAGCACTTTGTAATGCATCATCTGTTATACATTGTCCATCAGCATTTTGTCTGTAATGCATCATCTGTCATACAGTGTCCATCAGAATTTTGTCTGTAATGCATCATCTGTCATACATTGTCCTTTGGCATTTAAACTTCTCAAAAACCACTAGACCAATTTCAACCAAATCGGAGAGAGAGCATTCTTGCCTGAAGTACTTTCAAGCATATACAAAATATTGCAAATGAATCATTAGATGTAGTCACTATACAAAAATAGAAAAGTCATTAAATATTTTTTTTCTTCAAATGCCACTGAGCAGAATTTGACAAAATTTGACAGAATTCATTCTGAAATGAGGCTTCTAGATTGATATAAAAGATGCATGTTGGCCATCAGATGTGCCTACTATTAATGAGAATAGAAAAATAAAAACAACCTTCAAGTGACTTATCAAAAACCACTGAACAGAATTCGATAGAATCATCCTGGAAAGAAGGGCTTTCAAGCTTTTATAAAGCTTTTACTACTTTCAGATATGACCAGTGCTTAAAAATAGAAACAGATTTAAAACAACTTCTTTTCAAAGCCACTTGAGAGGTTTGGCTAAAATTTGACAGAATGACAATCTTTCAGTTATTGTTCAGATGATGACAGTTGCTAATAATAGAAACCTTTGGCTGACTTCTTCACAAATACTGCGCTGCAATGGAATTGGACCATATTATAAAAAGACACTGGCTTGAAGTGATTTTGAAATTATTATAAAGGATGCATATCTGCCATCAAATATAACTGCTCCAGTACTAAAATAAGAAAAACCTGAAACGTTTTTGAAAAACTACTCAACAAAATGTAGGCTTCTGATCTTGAAGGCATTTCATGTTTAGCTGGTCAATAAACTACCAAAGATGGTCTAATTAGCAAACTAGAAAGACATTTCAACTTCATTTAATATAAACAATTTCAACTTCATTTAATATAAACAATCAGAATAATTTGGCCAATTTGTCAGATAGCATCATGTCATAAATGGCCCTCAGTTGATTTTGAAATGCTATTAAATGTATGGATGAAGAATCATGTCATAAATGGGCCTCAGTTGATGCTGAAATGCTATCAATTGTATGGATGAAGCATCATGTCATAAATGGGCCTCAGTTGATGCTGAAATGCTATCAGATGTATGGATGAAGCATCATGGCATAATGGGATGTCAGTTGATGCTGTTGTGCTTTCAGATGCATGGCTGAATATACAGCTAGAGAAACCTCAATAAAATTATCTCCATAACATATGCAGTCAACAGCATTGACTTGGGTCATTTGTTATGTTGAAGTGGTTGACTCTACTTGAAACCTTTACCTGGTACAAGTATCTTTATGATTGATTGTTGGTGTTCATTACACACATACATTAGTAAATGCAGGATTTGTTTTAGTGTGAATGATTATGTACAGATGAATGAATAACAGTTTGCTACCCATGACAATCTTTGCTGTATTCCACACTTTCTTTCTTTTCTTTTGAAGCTTCTGTAAAGTCAGTGAAGTCTGAAAAAGAACAACCAATCCCAAGTGTGGGGAAATCAGATCCTGTGCCACCACCTCTCCCACCCCCAGTTCAGGAACCAAAAGGTCCCTCACGGCACATGTTATACGCCACACATTTCCCCATTCCTCAAGATGAAAACTCCAGCCATGAATGTAACCAAAGAATGATCGTCTTGTTTGGTGTGGGAAAAGACCGGGATACTACAAGGCATGTCAGCAGGAAAGTCGGCAAAGAAATTCTAAAGCTCTATAGCAAAAAGAACTGTATTGATATCAGCAGTGGAGATTTAGGTAAAACCAAGAAAAAAAAGGAGAAAGAAGGCGAAATCCCAGTATTGGCTTCAACATCATCCAATTTTGAATCAATTTTTGCAAAATTTCAGAAATTATCTTACTACGACCAACATGCTGTTGCATACCAGTGTGCCACTTCAGTAATAGAGCAAATAAACAGCTTTACATCAGGAAATTCAAGCTACTTGCCCTTGGTGGAAAATATAGCCTATATGTTTGATCTGATGGAATATTCTCTGAACATTAGAAACCTCCTGGAATTCTCAATTAAGGTGAGTTTTGATTGACTCTTATGTGAGACACAAAAGGCTATGATGAGCCATGGTTAGGTCCCTGCTTTGCGCTACTGTTGTTTCACGTTCAATCCATTGAGGTATGTTCAAGTTGAAATCTTTGTTGATCCTGCATTTAGCTGATGGCAAAATATAGATAGTGTGATTTAACTGTGTTTTTTTAAGGTGCTAGTTTTCGTGAATTTTGTGGTTTCAGAAAAGCATGAATTTAAAGACCTATAAAACACTGTTCCTTCTGTGGAAGGTATTAGTCCCCTTTTCCTATTCCATGAATGTAAGTACAAATAAAAATGTTATTGTTGTGTTCAAATTGATGAAAGTTACAGAAATTAGGAGTAGATCATTGCATGGTTTTGAAGTAGGCTATTAAATCAGCCCCACACCTGTGATGAAATTGATTGGCATTTATGGGGCTGATATTGCCTATTTTTTAAAACCTGCAAAAATATGCAGTCATCGGTGTACATTTTATACACTTACAGGTATTTCTCTTTGCTATGGAGCTACCTTCAGCTGAAGGATTCTTATGGTGATGTACATTATATTTCCAGATTAAATTCTATGTTTGGAAACTTGTAAATCCACATGGAATAGCACAACCCTCTGTCCTGTGGACATAATGAATTTCACACTTGATATGGCTGTAATTAAATACTAGTAAGTGTCTAAAGTGTTTGCAGGTGTGTTCCAGAAGGATTTGCATGCAGTAAAATTGCATTTTTAATGAACAGGTGACATTCAGTCCCACATCATCCATCATTGTCAATACAGTTTTAGGGGGTTGACTTATTGGACTAGGTTTGAAGGTGACACACAGCATTTCCTTAAACACCTTTTGTGAGGTTCACTTGTTTCCATTATATAAAGGTGTATGTCATGTGATCTGGACCCATATTTTCTAATTATTTGAGCCCAAAACCCCAAAAGCAGAAATGCAGCTATATACATTGATGTCATTGAATTTTAGTACTTTAGAAACCTGACCCTTGTTAAAAAAATTTAAAGTTCTATGACTCTGACTTCATTCTACTTAAAGTTGCATATGGTCAGAGTTTTATGACTTTGAGCCTGAGATTGAGTTTCATGCTCAGAAAGCATCAAGATTACAAGATCTTAGCTGGCTAAAATTGTTCACATTAATTGTTATAGCTTGTGTGATAGATATTAAATTGATAATGTTAGGACAGTCTTGTGGTATCAACAATGGATTAAATCAAGCTTAGTTTCCTTTTTATGCTTGGAGCGTTTTGTCTTGTAAATCAGTGTCATGCCTACTAGCTTCACTTACTAAGAATAGTTGGTAGTTCTAATAATAGGCATGTTTTTGTAATAGTTCTATTTGCCTTTTAGTCTTGAAAAAGTCTGGCTGTGTAAAGGAACATAACTCATCCTTTTCATTATAAGTGGAAATAGATATACTCATTGGTTATCTCTCTTCTTAAATCACTGAATAAAAACATGCTCCTAAAATGTAATAATGCTTAAATATGTTCGTTCAAAATTTATTTTTTTTTATAATCAATTATCTGTTAAGGAATAAAGTGATGTAATGACTTTAACATTTAAAACTGTCTTTGTGATATGATTATGATCTTATCATAATGTATCAACAAAAGTTATGTTTTGCAAGAATTTGTAATATTACCAGCTAAAAGCTATTGATTTGTTATAATGCTTAAAACACCAATACATTTTATAATTTATAAGAAATTGCTGTATATGTGACAAAAATTAAATAAAAATGCACGATCTTTTTTTTAAGCTACTGACAGAAATGCAGAAGGTAGAAGCATCTCTAATGGAGCTGAATTCTGGTCTGTCAGGCAATTATACAACAAATCTCTGTCTCTATATTGTGGGAATTTTTCGCAAGTACCACTCCTATCTGATTGTGTCAGAAGACATGACAACACAGGCTTTTGAGGGGTATGTATGTATTGTCAATAAACAAAAACTTTCATGTTCACCAATATAACATTTTTTGAAAATTTTTTGCAAGATTAGTTCCATAGCAAGAAGACTGATGGTAATAATAGCTGGTCATTATGAAAGTAATGAAACATAATATCTAAGAAACACACCACAGTAATGATAATTCAATAACTTACCTTATTGTATGGATTAAATTGTGTTAATTCATTGGCATGTTGGAATATATCTCATTGTGCTGATCTAGAAATCATTAGAGATTCAAGAGACACTTCTCTGTAAATGCCATTTTGTGACCATTTGAGAGCAACGATATGGAAGAACTCTTGCAAATTAATTTAAAGTTGTGCATATATAAATGTACTATGTGTATTATAACTGTTAACCATTATAGTGCTTTTTGCAATCTAAGTTATTGGCAGAAGCCTTGTAGCACTGAACCTTTTCAGATAACCACTGCTTACAAATATGGATACTTCGGCTTGACAGTAATGGTTGTTAAAATAAATTTTATTGGCACATTGCACCAATGAACAAGCATCCTGTTGTTATTTGAAAATTGCATTCATTAAGAAAGTTTTAAAATGTTTGTTTAAAATATGGGCTGCCTAAAAAACACAAAATAACTGACTCTCCAACATAGTTCATCTTCAAATCATGATTTCATTAGACAAATACTGGCTGATAATAGCGATGATGACAAAGATTGTTAAAGTTTTGAAGTTTATTTGAGCTGGAGAAAAAGTTACTGTAAATGCCAATAAGTTATTTTGAACCTGAATATGATTAGCATGCAAAAAAAGAATGATATTTAAGTGTTATGTAAATATTGCGCTATGGCCGTTTCCTCCTCCTGTTATTTTGATGACAAGGATGAAGCTCCCTCCCCCACTCCTCATCCATTAGATTAAATCCTGGCAGCATCTCTAATGAAGTTACTAGCAGGCTTCCTAATGTACCCCAGGTTGGTTGAGCTGATACTCAAACTCAGTGCAGACAGAGAGGCAGGTATCAAACTAGTGGCTGCTGATATAGGGCTGTTAAAGACAATGGGTGGTGGCTGCTGAAATGGGGCTGTTAAAGTCAAGGGGTGGTGGCTGCTGATAAGGGGCTGTTAAAGACAAGGGGTGGTGGCTACAGTATCTAGAGTTATAAATTTGGTGTTAACTTGCAAATGTTTTTAGAAAACAGATTAGATAATTACTAGAATTACAGATAATATCAGATAAGTGTTATGTATATGATGACCACATACAAATAGGTCAAATTGGTGGTACACCAGTCAAAAGACTATTTTGATGTCATGTGATGTTAGGCAACATTCATGTGAAAGAAGGGGCCCCGAGTGGCCGAGTGGTCTAAAGTGCTCACCGTTACGGATCACTGCCATCTCACCTCTGTCTGCGTGGGTTTGAGTCCAAGGCTAGGCTAGCGTAGGTACATGGGGAAAGACTGCCAGTAGCTTCTCGTGGGTTGGTTGTTCTTCCCTGGGTTTTCCAGGGTTCTTCCTCCACCAGTTATACTGGCCGCCATGTATAGCCTATCTTGTGCTGAAAAATGGCGTTAAACCCTAGAACAACAAAAAAAAATCATGTGAAAGACATATTCTCTATCAGTGTTCTGCACTGGAAAATATCATCATGCAAATATAGGAATGTGAAAATATGTTTCACTTTTATGAATGTAGCAGCATCAGTGTTAGGATTCTGTGTTGTGTGCTAAAGTGAGTTACAGATACAATATATGATTGCATGGGTCTGTAGTGAGACTGTAGTACCCTTGGAACTCTTCTTTGCTACGAAGAAATCTAGTACATGGGTCTTAGATGTGACTGTGGTACTTTTGGAACCCTGTTTGCTATGAAGGAATCCATTGAATGTGTCTCAGGTGAGACTGGTTCATTTGGAACCCATGTTTACTATGAAGGAATCCATTACATGGGTCTAGATAAGAATGTGATACCCTTGAAATTCTTGTTTTCTGTGAAGGAATTCATTGGGTGGGTCTCAGTGAAACTGTGGTACCCTTGGAACCGTTGTGTGCTATGACGGAGTTCACTGCATAGGTCTTAGGTGAGACTGTGGTACTCTTCAAACCCTTGTTTACTGTTAAGGAATCCATTGCATGGTTCTCTGATGAGACTATGGTATACATGGAACTCTTATTTTCTGTGAAGGAAGAATCCATTGCATGGGTCTCAGATGAAGACTTTCTCAGCCATGAGACCTTTGCTTGATATGAAGGAATGGCATCCAAATTGTAAGGCTATTTGTAAGGCCCTTGCAATGTGGGGATGAGAAAAATAAGAGGCATGAGAAATTCCTTGATCAATTCAGAATTTACTTTATGGTTTTGGCAATACAGGAAACACTCGTTAGAGTTACTGCCCTTCCTAATCTACACTGTTATTGATAAATAGGCATACATTACTAAAAACATCTAGAAAAAGTTATCAGTGGGCATTATGATATACAGCTGTCAGGATAAACATGTGTAATATTCTGATCCCTGTGACCATCACGTATTAGTTCAAATTTTGTTAATATTGTTGTAAAATTGATGTAGACTTGACAAAGCTATAAAAATTACTTTTCTTGCAGGCTGATTGGTGTTGTGAAACATGTGTGCAATCCAGCTGACTGCACTTCTGCAGAGAGGTGTATCCTGGCCTACCTTTACGATGTGTACAACCCCTGCTGTTATCTCAGAGTAAGTCAGTTTGTATGAACTTTTCAGTCTACAGTATTCTGTCATGCTGACTGCAGGCCTAGAACTTGGCACAAATTTCTCTGAAGCCAGAAGGACTAGTGGATTGAGAAATTTACTTGTCTGGTTGAATCTTGACTAGTCCTTCCCACAAAACAATGTTCGCCAGATACGGAGATTAACTACCCATTTGACTATTGAAATTATGAAAACAATGTCGGTCAGATATTGAGATTAACTAGCCATTGGACTATTGAAATTATGAACTACTAAGCTGACAGAAAATATACCAGCCTCAGGCTCACAGACTACCAATAATTGTGAGCCCTAGACTGGCAAAAGTGGGATTGCAATGTATTTGAAAAATTCTCCTGTTTAATGTCCTTCTGCCATATTTGTTTGAGGGGGCATAATACCATGTTCATCCATCCATCCATCTGTCCATCCAAATCTCTGGCAATAATATCCACATTATATGATCAGAAATTTTGGGTCCATTTGCTGTCATAACTCTGATCTAGTATGATAGCAAATGATATTCTTTCATACATTTTACCAAAGTTTTTCAGAATGTGGCTAACCGTCTTGTTTATTTGAGGATGTTAGTTTCAGTGAAACAACCATTAACCTGACATAAAATCTTTGAATCCAAGTTCACCATTGCTTATAAATAATTTATTCTCATTATGAGTAATATTTCTTTGCTTCAGATAGCTTATAGATGTCTGATTTTGTAAAATCAATGCTTTCAGTGCAGCTGGGAATGATGTGTTCATTATATTAAGATGTCATTTACACGATATCACTTGTAACCTGGGGTTATCATAGTGCTATTAACCTTGGGAAAGATTGGACACAGAATCATACGTATGAAATTTGATGATGATAATAACAGACCTATGAAAGAAAATGATAAAGTGATCACAAAGTATTCAAGACCATGGAAAACCCTTAGCAATTTAAAACTTGCTGTAAATCGGCCATGCATGCTTTCAATTAAGTAAAATCTGTGAGATCATAATCAGTCAGACTGGAAAAATTCTCATGAAAATACCCCGTTTTGTGTATTGAAGAGGAGTTATCTCCGATCTTCTACCTGGGCAGATCAAATAAATTTGTAACTAATCAATTAGTCATTATTGTTTTGAGACTTAGTGGCAGGGTACCTAGTCCCATCCTTTTCTGTGTGATCCCTTTTACTTGTAAATAGATTTTCAACCATGATTAGCACAAGAAACTGCACACCAACTGAAGATTTTGAATGTGGATTTCTTTATTGCTTGTACCCTTAGCTATGTAAAAATCTGAATTTTTCAATACATTCAATACTCCAATATTTTGCAAGCATTCATATGTATACAATGATCATGAATTTTCTGGAATTGACCACACACTAAAGTTTTAAGGTGTGGGAAATAACTGAGGTAAAAATATTTCAGCCAATATGAGTTACTTGACAAAAAATACGCCTCAGCATATCAAGTTATAACATATGAATTTATGATATTAAAGATCATGAAATTTGGAGGATACAAAATTTGACATTTGGATAATTCATTATTTATTCCAGGCAAAATTTTATGAGATGTTTTATAATGTGACCGATGCATATTCTAAAATCAGACTGACACTCTATGCTGAGATCACACCTGCTGCATCCAACCTGCTTTGGGATCCACACTTCATGAGAGAGGTCATCAATAATGTCAAGTGAGTATAACACCTGTTATGCTTTATTGTTTTGTTGTTTTTGTTTTCCTTTCTTTTTCTGGCACCATAATTATGGAAGGTATGGATAGTGTTACCAATGTCCGTGCATCCTATCATGTCACGTCAGTTACAGATTGTGTTTCAATGCAAGAACTATTGAAAAACTTCATGGATTGAGATCAAATTGGTTGTGAGGCTTTATATGAAAAGGACCTTGGTCACATTTGATTTCATCATTTTCCAGCAAACTTATACGTAGCTATACCCCCAGTTTTGACAGAGAACTTTGCTCTTTAATTTCCATTGAATAGCATTTGAAGGACTTATGAATTAAAACCAGATCTGGTGTGTGGTTTTATACCTCAGTTAAGTTTATGAATTCAATGTTTCTTTTTGGTGAATGTTGCAGCCATGAGAGCTGTTCCAGTAAAACATACTTGGAACCTGGGAAGGAACTTTTAAGGTAGAATAGTCACCCATAGATGCAGTTAGAATTTTATATCATATTTTTTATGAATACTGAGTCACATCCATTCAAAATCCCCCTTTTGACGTCCAGCCAGGTTCTTAATTTCCCCACTCCTATTTTACTGGTACATTTTCGCTTCTTTCCCAGCTGCCTCCCATAAATTACATGAAAGAAAATGGTCCCATCTCTAGGTCGGGGGGGGGGGGTAAAATATTTTGCCGTATATCTGCAACTTTATAATACAAGGCATATGTATAATGAATTACATAACAGAATTAGTCATTATATTATTAATATTGTGTGATATACTGTGTCTTAACATTAAAGTACTTCTATGGCATTATATCAAGCAATGCAATGTCAGGTCAGTTAAATGTTGTCTAAAATGGAACAATCAAACTTAACATTTCACTCACTGCAGGCAGTTTTGCAGTATGTAATATTATTTAGCTTAGCTTCTTTCATAGTATGTATGGCATCAACTTTATTTGGTATTTGACAGGACTCAGCCAGATAACCAGTTGATTAAACAGCTAAATGAAGTACCGGCCAGTAGGTACAGTTTTGTGTGCAATGCAATGTTGGAGCTCTGCATATCACAGGGAGTTGAGAAGTAAGTTTCTGACATACCTTTCTGATATCTATATATAAAATTTTCATTGATGTATGATTTGGATATTTAAATGTAATTTCTCAGCTTATTGTATTCAAAGTCAGCAGACAGATTCTATTAATGTCATTTCTGTGTCTCTTGTTCAAAATCAGCAGACAGATTCTATTAACAAATCATTTCTCTGTGTCTTGTATTCAAAGTCAGCAAACAGATTCTGTTAACATGTAGGCTTTTTTGACACAAGTTAATTATCTTGAGAAATTCAGTATTCAAGGTAGGAAATATCAGAAGTAAACTTTGCATAGCAATTTTCAAAGTAATAGTTTGAACCACTAGTTGAGCTTTGTTGTCTAGTTTGTTTGAGTTATATTTGAATAAATCCTAGAAAATCACATCTTGCAGCATTTTCTAGATGGATATGGTCATCGATTAGTCTAATTTTGCAGGTTGAATGAAATCAGCATACTGTGTGCAGAGCTGACAGCTCGATGTAACTCCCTAAGTGCAGAATGGTTGGGTGTTCTGAAAGCATTGTGTTGCTCTTCCAACCATAGTTGTGGTTTCATTGATGTCCTCACACAGATTGATGTGAGTTATCATTGTCATCTTATGCTCATATGCTCTTGCCATGAAAACAGTTCGTAGTGTAACAGCTCCTAAAATGGGTAATTTTACTAAACAGCTACGAGTGTAACAGCTCCTAAAATGGGTAATTTCACCAAATAATTAATAGTGCAACTGATCCAAAATGAGTCGTTTGACCAAATAGTTAATAGCTTAAGAGATCCTAGAATGGGTAATTTTGCCAAATAATTAATAGTATAACAGAGCCAACAATGCTAATTTTACCAAATAGTTAAGTGTGTAACAGATACTAAAATGGCTAATTTTACCAAAAATTAAAGTGTGTAATAGATACTAAAATGGCTAATTTTACCATATAGTTAAATGTGTAACAGATACTAAAATGGCTAATTTTACCAAATAGTTAAGGTGTAACAGTTATTAAAAATGGCTAATTTTACCAAATAGTTAAGTGTGTAACAGATACTAAAATGGCTAATTTTACCAAATAGTTGAGTGTGTAACAGTTACTAAAAATGGCTAATTTTGCAAAATAGTAAAGTGTGTAACATATACTAAAAAGGCTAATTTTACCAAATAGTTACGTGTGTAATAGATACTGAAGGCTATGTCATCATAACAGTGTTCACTGTGAGATATCATATTCCATTGAGAGATATATTCCACTGTGAGATATTATATTTCACAATAAAATATCATATTCCACTGTGAGATATCATATTTCATTGTAAAATATATCACATTCGACTATGAGATTTTCTATTCCACTGTGGGATATCATATTCCACAGCACCCAAGTTCAGTTTTATATACTTTTCATACGAATTTTAAAGCTGTTGCATATGTAAACTTATTTCAAGATGAAAGTGTTGATTTTGTTCTTTGTTTTACACATTATCCAGGTCAGCGATCTATCGATCCATGACTCTTTGGCAGTGTTTGTGTCCATCCTGATAGCTCGGCACTGCTTCTCACTCCAGGATTTCATTCAGCATGTGGCTCTTCCCTCACTGATGGCCCCAGCAGCTTTTGGTATGTTTTTCAGTTTGCATTGTGTGAAAGTTGATTATTGAGTATCACAGATTTTTGCGGGCTGCCAATTTTCTTGGATTTCATTGTAACATGACTTTATGGACCCATCAGAAAATTAGAAACAAATGACAAAGAAGCACACACCCCTCCAAATTGTGTATAGTTTCATTTCTGGAGATTAACAATGATGTTTGATAAATCAATGTATTTTTGTAATGTGTTCGTAAAATATTACCTTTTACATGTATGTTTTATTTTAAACATTTAAAGATAATGAATCATTTCAATGCATGTGTTACTATATAGAATCCAGTAGTTGTAATTGCAATTTCCATTCTTTAATTGATATGTTGTAAGTTAAGTAAAGACAGAAAGAAACTAGAAAAAACAAAAAGGCCTTCAAGCACTAATATTACTGAAAATGAAAGAAGGAATAATAAATGACACTAGTATATGGAAATCAGATTTAATACTTAGTCAGATCAATTCTTCATTCAGATGAAACTGTTGTTGATAAATATAAATTCTATTGAAAGCATGCCTCATTTCATCCATGTATGTTTAATCTTAATGAACAACATGGGTGTAAAATACTAGAACAATTGCATGAAAACAAATTACTAATGAAACACAACATACATTAATTGATGCAGTGAAGCACACATATCACTGACTTTAGGACTAAAGCACTGAAAAACATCTTGTTAATCAAAGTCTTCTGGTTCACACAATGTTTATCAGGTATAATTTCCTAAAATTATTGAATTCAACAAGTCTCGGCATTCTCAGAGCAACAGATAATGTTAAAAATAAGATCTTTTCTTTCACACATTTTTGCTGAAACTACAATTATGCATTAAGTATGAATCAGTCTGATTAAGTTTTAAGTAAAGTCTGGTGGGACAGGCTCAAAGAAAGGATTGGTTCCATTTCTTCTCAATTTAATTGTAATCTTTGCACATTGATGGATTCTGTACACATCAAATGTTAACACTGCATGCTAACTGCATTGAGCAATGGCAGCTTGTCATGCATTTTGTTGTTTAATGGAATGCTGACTTCGTCCGAACAGATGGGGATTTGTAAGTTGAAATTTTTACCAGTCTTGAACAACAGTTTATGCCACGGTCATCATAAACATTATGGACATAGTTTTATGGAAAATATCTTATACATGCACTTCAGTAACCATTTAGCTTGGTGCTGTTGGCTGCATCAGTTTTGGTAAATTTTGTGTGTGTGTGAGTGCGTGAACTTGGCGTGTTTAATTTGTGCTCGTACAGTTGGTAGTATTGTCTTAGTCATTGAAATCACTGCCATTTGATGTTGGTATAGTTATGATCATTTATATTCTTTATTTTGGGGTATTTGTAGAGGTTGATCAATGAAATTAAATAACCACAAATATGCAAACTTTGACAGGCAAAGTCAAAAGTTTAAGTACCAATGAAACAAAATCATGAATATAAGACCCACAATTAAATGATGCTACAGTATTCCTGAAAAAAATAAAGAAATAATGTCATTATAGCAGAAGAGTGTCTGATTATGCAACAATTAACCTTGGAAAGCAGAAGATTATTTATCTTTTTTTTTGTCTTCTTCAGCAGAACATGGAGACCAGGATGCAGAGCCAGGTGCACGCCTAACATGTCATCTCCTCTTGTGCCTTTTCAAAATTCCACGTTCTGTCCATTCTCCCCATCAGACCACTGGCCACAAAGGGGTTGGCAATATTCGAGCCTCATGTGACCGACATCTCCTTGCCGCAGCACATGACAACATTGACACAGGAGCATTTCTTGCTGTACTGAAGGCAAATTTGGTTCTAGGTATGTTTTAATTATTTGAAAAACATGCATAATTAGAGATAACTTGTTTGTACTATACTTACTGCAATGCCTTTTACTTACTGAAGTCTTTCCAAGTACAATCAAGTCTATGAGTTTTTTAAACTCTGTTGGTCATCATTCCAATTACATAAAGAATGATTGTAGTTTACCAGTGCTGGAATCGATTAGCTTGTGGTTACTTTCTTTAGCCAGATGTTCTCACAAATGTACATTTCGTTAAAGAAAATATACCATAGAATATATAAAGAAAACTCAAGTAATTGATCGAGTTTACAGAATTTATTGTATGACTTAAGTAATTAGATTGTAATCTGTACAACAGTGTCGGTATTGGCTGCCTACTATGTGTGATATTCTTAAAATTTTTATTTCTTGTTCTGGTTTGGACTAATCCTGGAATGTTCTGCCTGTTTGGAAAATAAGACATTGCCCTGTCCCTATCATAAATATCAGGGTTGACAGTATACTTTTTAGGACTCTTCTTTTTTTTTGCTAACATGTACCATTTTTGATAATGTGCACAAAGTAATCAGTCCACTTGACAGAATATTAACTGTCAACTTATTCTTTGTTATAATGATGATTTATATTTAAAATATAGAAATATCTTTCTACATTATTACATTTAATTTGCTCTTTCCTTTCAAGTTTTTCTTGTTTGATTACAATATCAATTATTATGATATTGCAACTCGTGACAAAAGACCCATCTCACAGTAGTGCCCCTTTGCCCTCACCATCCCCCAAATATTTCTGGCTGGAAAACTGATATTTATTTGAATCCTAGGAATGATTTTGTAATATTCTTGCGTACATTGAAATACTAGGAGAGATGTCTTTAAGATTCTGGCAGTCAGTTGAATGCTCGAAATAATATTAGTGTAGCTTGAATTTGAACACCAGCAAATATCTCATGAATATTCTGGCTTTCATTGTCATTCTGGCATACATTGTCATTCTGGCTTTCATTTGTCATTCTGGCATACATTGTCATTCTGGCTTTCATTGTCATTCTGGCTTTCATTTTCATTCTGGCATACAATGTCATTCTGGCTTTCATTGTCATTCTGGCATACATTGGACATGAAACACATGGAATTATTTCATTTGCCTTTCAGCATACTACTGAACACTAAGAAAGGTTTCATTATTATGCTTGCAAACATTTGAAAATGGTCTAAGATTTTATTAACTTTCTGGCATACATTGAAACTTTAGAAATGTTTAATAATGTTCTGGAATATAGTTGAACACTAGGAAAGATTTTCATTAACATTCTGGCATACATGTGAAGACTAGGAAGGATTTAAATAGTATTGTGGCATACATGTGAAGACTAGGAAGGATTTAAATAGCAATATGGCATACAATTGAAGACTAAGAAGGATTTAAGTAGTAATATGGCTTACAATTGAAGACTAAGAAGGATTTAAATAGTAATATGGCATACAGTTGAAGACTAGGAAGGATTTAAATAGTAATGTGGCATACAATTGAAGTCCAGGAAGGATTTAAATAGTAATATGGCATACATTTGAAGTCCAGGAAGGATTTAAATAGTAATATGACATACATTTGAAGACTAGGAAGGATTTAAATAGCAATATGCCTAAAGTTGAAGACTAGGAAGGATTTAAATAGTAATATGGCATACATTTGAAGACTAGGAAGGATTTAAATAGTAATATGGCATACATTTGAAGACTAGGAAGATTTAAATATTAATATGGCATACAGTTGAAAAGTAGGAAGGATTTAAATAGTAATATGGCATACAATTGAAGTCCAGGAAGGATTTAAATAGCAATATGGCATACAATTGAAGTCCAGGAAGGATTTAAATAGTAATATGGCATACAGTTGAAAACTAGGAAGGATTTAAATAGTAATATGGCATACAATTGAAGTCCAGGAAGGATTTAAATAGCAATATGGCATACAATTGAAGTCCAGGAAGGATTTAAATGGTAAAATGGCATACATTTGAAGACTAGGAAGGATTTAAATAGTAATATGACATACATTTGAACACTTGTTGTTGTTGTTGTTCTAGGGTTTAACGCCATTTTTCAGCACAAGATAGGCTATACATGGCAGCCAGTATAACTGGTGGAGGAAGAACCCTGGAAAACCCAGGGAAGAACTACTGACCCATGAGAAGCTACATTTGAACTCTAGTAACTCTAGTAATAATTTCACTAACTCTTTGTTTGACTACACCTAGTATTGTATTTATAATTACCTTTTAAAACACAACTGTTTTCAAGTGGTGCGTGAAATTACACTATTAATAAAGCAAGTCAGTTGCATCAGATTGCATGCAAAATCATTGTTAACATTTAGGAATCTCAACTTGGGACACATGTATTCATGACCTACATTAGATAGAGTGGTTTGTATTTGATTTGATTTGATTTTTTGTTTGGTCTTGACTGTTGAAGCATATGAAAGACAACTTGCACTCAAAAATGTATTGATTTTCTTTTTTTTTCCTTTAGTAAATACAACTATTGAAGATAAGGATATTGTCTAATGTTCTTTTTTCTGTTTTCTTTATTTAATCATTACTGCGCTGCCTATTTTCACAGTTATATGTGGTAAGAGCTGAAGGTGCTCTGAATATAAACAGCTTCCAAAATCAGGTTTTTATAGAGTATGTGCCTTTGAAAAGAGCAATTTACTAGCTGATGCATTGTAAAGAATGGGTCACAACCTTCACTCGAATGGTCCATCCACCCATCAACCATTCAGCAGATTTTGCACTTTAGTGCGGCCCAGTGATAGTTTTGTTTATAACGAGGTTGAAACACAAACTGTCCTTGTTCATCTGTCAAGTTGCAGACAGAGGGATGGGTTGTGAATGCACTGTCTGTAAGCTGTGATGGGTTGGTGGGGTTGCACCTAATCTCCCATGGTCTTGGTGCCAAAAAGTTTTTCAGAAAGTGAGGTGCCACCGATGCAGAATGATCTTGATGGTACCTGTGAAGTAGGACTAGTCCTGAATGACTGAAGTGCTCGATCAAGTGATTGACAGTCATGGGGAAAATTGCACAGAGACCCAGTCTGCTCAAAAAGCCATAGTTGCAGGTGTATCAGAGTAATGGATTTTGGAGTACCACAAACCTTCAATTGGATAACATTTTGTGCCTGTTTTATTGAGGAGAAATCGTTAAACCACCTCTAAGATCAGAAGCTACTGTTGCATAATCACAGACACATTCAGGCAGCATGGCTGAGTGGGTATAAGCCACTTTAAAGATTTATTTGACCTGTTAGCCAGTTTTTAATTTAACTTTCCAAAATTCTCACCCTGTTTCCCAGGAGGAAGTTGACATGGGTTTCTGACATGGCTCAATTCAAATCAGTTTGAGTCTTTAGCCAACACCTCTTTGAAGCTGCAGTTGTACAAAATGTGTTTGTTTATAGCCCTTACTAATACATATAGGGAGAACAAGATACATGCCTTTTCTGTGGACTTGAACTATTTACAGTTCAGATCAGATGGTTATGTGGTCCTGTTGACACAAACAAGTTTCATAGTGAAAAATAGGGCAGTCACAGAGTGATCATTCATTTCTTTCATCAACTGCTCAATTTACAGATGTTGTGATACCGGACCCATTCCATGCATTCACACTTTGAAAAGTGCATGGAAAAGTGTCATTAGGAACTGCAGTGTCTCTTTCTTAAGGGAAAGGAATATAACCACCCAAGCCCTGGCATCAAGACCGAAATGGGTAATGTGCTTGGCATCGTCTGAATTCACAGAGTACACCTTATGAAAGTCTCAGCACAAGAAATCAGAGTTATCTCTGAAAACCTCTTTTTCAAGAGGAATGTGGTGATCCAAGACATAGTAGATTTACTTGGCTGGCATGCACAGTCAGCCATCCTCAAGCTTTCATCTGTATGATCTAGCTTTGCAGAGACAAGAACTGAATTTGGTAGATTCATTTATTGACTGCTATATATTACAAGACAAGGTTGAAATAAGCACAACCATGCCTTGGGCTGAGAGCATTGCTTTTGCTACATTCATCTGGGGAATTTACATGGTAAGAAAAATTCAGCTGATTACTTTTCTTTTACGTAAGTACAGTCATCACAGCTCATGAGACAGCTGTGCTGGTCTGAGACTAGAAGTGTAGTTTGCCTTCACACATAGAAGAATCTTATTCCCTCTGTTGGTACCATGGTAGAGATAAGATGCTCAGCATTGCTTCCTCCTATTATCTATTTCCTAAAGTTATTTTGATTGGGCAATTTTATTCAAAAAGGAAAAAGCATATGTTTAGTAAATTGTTTCTCCAGGAATAGTTATCTGATAACATTACTTTTAAACTCTCCTGCATGTCTTTGTTGTCAAGGTATCACTCAAGCTGAAACTGGTAAACAACCATAGCCACCTATCAGAGGTGAGGGGATGTAAAGGAAAGGGGTTGGGAAGAGTTTCTTCCCTTGATCTTTCCATGATTACTGGCTTTAAGAGGTAGCAGATCTTTCTAATACTAATGTGACCAGGTCAGTATTCTAGGAGAAGCATAACTTACTTAAACATTTGCTTTATGCAGGCTTAAATGTGTATGAAAATTGAGAGTTCATTATTATTTTTAGGTGACTCCTGTAATGATAAAGCAAAGTCCAAAGGCTCGACTGGCAAGAAAGAGGAGAACCGTGGAGACATCATAAGCACCCTGCTGAACAGTTTGGATGATGAACTAGGAATTGACATGATGCTTGGGTAAACCTTCCTCTAGTGTCCTTTGATGTAGTTTGTTTGGGACAAAATTGTTTCTATTTTCCATTTTGATTAAGCTTTTTAATTGTTTGCACACTTCTAGTGATTACTGTGCTATATGCCTGTATGTAAGAAGCATTATGCTGTAGACATCATAGACCCAGTTCTGCAGTTGTATGATTCCCTGATCTGTGCTATCCCTTTTACGTTTTGGAACTGCTGTGGTTAAGGCACTGGACTCATGGTTCAAATTTTGTTTTTTAAAAGAGTGGGAACCGTGACTTGCATACAGATATATATTGTGAATTAGGCCTACCATAATTTATGATCTACCATCTGTACATAGATTAGTGTTTGTATTTGATTAAACTCCAGATCTGATGCTATGCTGTACACACCTGTACATCTCAAACTTGGTGAATGTGGTGTGTGATGTACAATATCTTATTCCATCTATACATGTGTTAGTGCTTGTATTCTTATATCAATATATAAAGTTGTAGAACTTCTAGCGACTTTCAAGTTTGTCGATATGATTTGTAATGGTTGTTAAATGGTTAGGTCAGTTTTAGAATTTTGGGAATCGTGCCTTGCAAGGAAATTTGTTCTGAAACCATGAGATGAGGAATTGGGAATTTATACATTCTAAAGGGCCGGTGGTGATACAGCTGGACTGTTAATCTGATTCATATTAGGACTGTACTAGAGCTTCAGTGATACAGTTACTAAGTTCTGTCTTGGGAATGTCAATTTTAGGATGTTGTTGTTGTTGTTGTAATGTCATTTGTCAGCATTTGTTAGGCTATACATAGCAGCCAGTATTTTTGATGTAGAAGGAACTCTGGGAAGAACCACTGATTAATAGGAAGCTACAGAAAAGCTTTTTCACGTATCTTGTTTGGCCAAGCCCAAAACTCGAACTCATGCAGAGAGAGGTAAGATGTCACTGATCCATAAAGGCAAGCACCTTAGACCACTCAGACCAGTGGCATGCAGACAAGTGGTAATATAGTGATATATGGTAATGACAGAAGTCTAGCTAATAAAAATATAGTGCTAAGGCCAAAAAGAAATATATGTATTTTCTATTGCACTGGTTTCAAAATTACATTAGGTAGTTTTTTTTTAAAAACATTATATATATTTGAATGATTAGTATATATAGCGACTAAGCACTTAAAGTACTGGGAAAAACTGGCTCAGATGCTTAATTTTCTGTTTTTACCCTGGGAGAAAAAGTGCTTGAGTTGGCAGTGAAAAATAGAGACAGTCGTCTTACCAGCAAAATATTCTTTTTTGCCTAATTACAAAGGTCTAGCAAATAATTTATTGATACAAAAACGAGCACTGTAAATTGTCAGTCATGTATTGTGTAAGTATCATGTATCATGTAGGAATCGTGTATCATGTGTGAATAATGTATTATGTAGAAATCATGTATCATATAGGAGTCATGTATCATTTAGGAATCGTGTATCATTTAGGAATCTTATATCATATTACTGTTGTATTTACATTGATGGGGATACACTGCATTGGAAATGCATGTTAGTATACACAGTTTTACCCACTCATGACCATTAGTGACTGTTATGCCTTCAGGTTGTTGTTGTTGTTGTGGGGTTTAATGCCATATTTCAGCACACGATAGGCTATGCATGGCGGCCAGTATTAATGGTGTATGCCTTCAAGAGTTAAGGGAAAGGGTCTAGGCTTTAATGATGTTAAGTATGACTTTTTAATTTCAAACAGATGCACTGCCAGTAAATTGCACGTAACTTAAAGCTTTTAATACAAGACTTTTCCCAATGTTAACAAATTAAAGAAAATTTTGTCTTGTCCTCAAAATATTGATGTCTCTGAGGGGCTAAAGTCAATCTGAGCATAAGTATGAATCATGTCACTGTGCAGTCTGACAATTAAACATAGCTGTTCTGCCATTTGATAATCAACCATGATGATTGCATATTACATTAACAGGTATTAGAATTCCAGAATGCTATTTTTGTATTGGTAATATCCTTGTATTCTGAATGGTTATGAAGTTCTTTATTACCAACAGGAGTGGTAAGGGTGGAATGGAGAATGCAGGTCTCGGTGAATTCTCAAAGCATTCCCTGAAAGAGATGTGTAGCCAGGATTGGGTTCGGGAAAAGTTTTTGCAGGATCCAGAAAGTTTGCTGACGTCTGAAGGACTCTTGGACTCGATGCTTACCCCAGAACAGGTAGATTTAATAACGAATTCTTACGGACACACCGTTGAACACGAGTTTTGTTGTCTTTCCTCTATCAGGAAATAGTGATTTATTAGCATATTTAGCAATTCATTAATATATTTAGCATCATTACTATCAGCAATATTAATATTTTGTCCTAGATCACATTCTTTTATGAAGGTTTTGAAGAGCTTGCTCATAATGTATGAAAGAGCCCTATTGATTGTGGAGTCAAAAGGTCAAAGCTTAAGGACATTGTGGCTAATAGTTTTGCAGAGTAACTTTTCTGAGTTACATGGTCAAATTTTATGGTTATGCATTTAGAGTATTAAAAAACCTAGAAACTTTTTGGTTTAAAGTTTAAAGGTCAGAGGTCATGGTAAGTCTTATTAGAAAATAACAGTTTCTGCACATTAAGGTTTCAGCACATACCTAGACTAGAAATCAGGGTCATTGAGAACCGATGGTCAATAATGTCCAGTCAACCATTCTGTACTGGTGTCTACATAAAGAACTATTAACATGGGGTGGATGTTTAATGGTAGTCCTGTTACCAGATCTGCTGTAGCATAATGCACCATCATTTCTGGGTCTGTGTAATATTATAGGAGTAATCAGTAGAACAAGCAACATACCCTGGTCTGCAGACTCATTATGCTATGGCAGATCAGGATCTTTATTGCTTGCAGTTTGATTGGACTTATAATATATGGTATGTCAGATTTTTTTTATAACTTCCTAATTTATATGATAAAGTAGTTCACAGGCAGCAGGATGTTAAGTAGAACCATTGTTTCAATGTTAATGAGTGCCAATCTTTTGTTTAAGGTTTTTCATTTTGTTGGAATATATTTTTGTCAACTTGCAAACTGGCTATTGTCAAGAAAATCATTGAATGGACATTTGTTAAGAAGATATTTTTTGGCTTATGTTTTTCTGAAAAGTTTGCCATTCAGTAGCATCATATTGGGAATGGCATCTGTGGTTAGTCAGTTACCTCTTTTGTAACTTGACATACTTGGATAGGATTTTAATAGCATCTTAGTATAATGGAGCATGTGTCAAATCATTTGAAAATAAAGCACTTAATTGCACTTGAAGCTGAGATCAAAAGGAAATTTCAGATGAAAATAAAAGAACGCATCAGGGACATCCACCATTGTTTTCAAAAGAAATGTTGATCAGTATCAGAAATTATTTGTCTTGCTCAGATCTTTTGATAGCAGGATTGATGCTTATCAGTAGAGGATATGTTTGGGTACACCAGTTATTATTGTACAGTATATGCAATTCTGGTTTGTGATCAATATCTATCTTTAATTGGGAGTCCAGGAATTATGTTTTAATTGTGAATTATATTTATCTCATGAAAACATACATGTCTAGGCACATTGTCTTTTGCTGCAATTATCAAATCTCTTAAAGAAGCAATTCTCCTCCCATGACTGATTTCACTTTGTGAGACTAATGTCAGTTACGATGATGTCTCTCCTTTGTCAAATAAATAGCATCACATAAATAAGACAGTAACAGAATACAACTTTTTTATTATTCACCAGAATAATGAGAGTTGTTTACTTACCTTTTCTTTACTCAACCGACCAAAAACAGATATTTTGTTTTTATTTATTATTTGTGACCGTCAAATCCCAGCTGCAATAGAAAATAATATTATTTGACCCATGTGCATTGGCTTTAAATATCACAAGGCCAAAAGAGCAGCTGGGCTGGGTGCATCAGCTGCTAGTAGTTATATAAACTTAACACTGACAAGACACATTGAGCCATTGTACTAGCATATCAAGCAGAACTTTTCCTTCTGATGAGTGTGAAGATAAGCAGTGCTGGTCATGGATAATTGGTGACTACACCACCCCAGGAAATGGAAGGGAACACCTACTCATTTCTTCAGGCAGTACCTGCTTCTGTGTATTTACTCTCAATCCAGATGTGCCCCTTGTTGTAGGAATTACTTTCCATTTAGCATTTGCTAAAGGTGACATTTAGTTTTATTTTCGGAGTTGGCTGTTTAAACTAGTTGCCTTGATTATATATTTTTGTGTTTTACCAAAAATAATTCACAGCAACTTATTAACTTTATGGCTTTTGACTTATCTGCTTATTTCTTCCTCTATCTTTCTTTCTCTCTCCCTCTCTCTATTTTTCTCAGTACTTATATCTGTCTGTTGTATTTGCCGATATGGAATGTGTAATTATCGATACAGCTAGAAAACTTTGTAAAAATCCTGTTAATTGAAATCCCTATAGGCAGAACTCTTGGTGGACGATCTGTTATCCGAGTGGTGTGTGTTTTACCAAAGTAAATGACAGTAACTTCCGGACTTTTTGTCTTTTCTGCCTATTTCTATCTCCGTCTCTTTCTCACTCTGTCTCTGTATCTGTCTCTCTCACACATTCTGTCTACTTGTATCTGTTGTGTTTGCTTACGTGAAATGTATTTATTATACATGCAGAAAACGTTGTAAAATCTCTGTTAATTAAAATCATTACAGGCAGAACTCTTGGTGGAGATGATCTGTTATCCTAGTGGTGTTCCAAACCAGATAGACTGTACCGAGCCAGAGAATTCAGAGATAATTGAACGTATCCTGGGTTCACTGGACCAGTGGACCCTTCGAGTCTCACTCTTGGAGCTCAACTTGATGTTCAAACTTGCTGCAACAACTGCTGTAAGTTGAAAATGAAGCTTTGCTATTTGTAACTGAAATATGCAAAACATGTTTTAAAAAAATGAAAAGATATCCACAGGGTTTCCACGCTATCAGGAAAAAGTTGTGAGAAATTTATTTTTTTTGCGACCATGAAAAGTTCTGGAATTTCGCAAATAGTGATGAAAGTTGGGGAAAATTCCGAGAATTTTCGACCACCACCTGACGTCTGAAACAATCACATAATTGAGTGATAACTAATCTGATCGTGAGTGAAATTTATCGAGTTCTAACCAGAATATTCTGTAGATGCAGTATGGAGTCTTTGATTGCTTGCAATAAACATATATGCTTAGTCAAATCAAACGCCCAGTGGTTTAGATTCATCTAGTAGATTTTTATTTTCAAAGTCAGCTCAATATCTGTATCTTTCCTTACACAAAAGTTATGAAAACCAATCTAGCATCACAAGAGGCCACCATGGTGGTAGCAAAGTGTAGCCGCTTACCGAATGGCCTAGCAAACTTTAAATGTTTCTAGATTGAATGAAAAATGCATGAAATCGATATAAAAATTACTTGTTTTCTAAGAAATTGTGAGTAGTAAAATCGTTATGTCTTTAATCTGCTAAAAGACAAGATAAAACTACGTTGTTGATGAAATGTGACCTGGTGCTCGCGATTTGCATTGCTAGTCGCATGAGTACTGTACACATATTTAACAACCCACCTTGTCAAATGTTGCAGAGAAAGAAAAAATAAATATTAACTCTTATACTGGTTGTAATAAAAATACAAAAACGAAAGAACACAAAATTCTCCATATTAATATATTCCGAGAACAACTTTTGGAGTATTGTTGTATCACGTGACCACCATGTGGACATGTGATCTCTGCTTGATAAATCAGACTATCCAGATTGCTGATCTTTACTAAAAGTATCTGACTTTCATTTAATATAATTTAATTTCTCTACAACAACATTATAAAGGAGTTTGTTGTTGATATCACGTGAATATTGGACTATCGATGTCCTCATTTGAGATTTGTGAAGTCATGTGACTAGTAATGCAGATGGCAAGTACTGGGTCAGGTTTCATCTACGCCGTAGTTTTGTCTTGTTTGACTGCAGATTAACAACATAACAATTATAATACTTGCCATTTCTGAGAAAATAATGGTGAAAATAAAGGTTAATTCGCCATATTGGATCCATGCAATTGTCATCTGAGAGTTATGCATTGGTACATCACTGTTTTTTGAAAGTATATGTGTAGTTTTTCAGTCTTCTTGTGATTTGAAGTGATAAAAGACGCGTGAAAAAAGTTAAATCAAGCAGAGGGTTGTGGTCACACTTGCACTCCTTGTGTTCGTTTATATTACCGATAAGGTAATTTCATGTTGTCAGAGATTTTGCCATTCTTTGTTGATAAAACGTCAGACTCCTGTGCTTGAACCAGTAACCCAGAACATCCTATTTACTGTGTATCTGTTAAAATCATTCAAATAACTATATTTTATAAAATATGGAAATGCATACCTTAAAAAATAAATATGCACCTGAATCAAAGTTTCCAATTTTGCAAAAAGTTATCCCACACATACAAAATCGTCTGCTGCCCAACATGTCAGCTTGCCGCTAGAACGGGATTCTCACAAAATTTCCCAGCATACAGTCTTTCTAAATTCTTTAGTATTTTCCCACATAAACAAGACATTGTAAAGACATTACACCCTATTCATTGTTGTTTCTCGTCCACATAATAGCTCATTTTCTAAAATAAATTATTGAATTTAAAAATTTTTTTTTTACAAGATCGGTTTAGTTGGCTTAATATTGCTTGCCATTTATTGTCATTTTTACATTCAGTTTGGTAAAACTACCTATAATCCTGATCAAACTAGACAATGGAACTGCAGACAGAAACAGTCCAAATTAATGTATTTCATTTCTATAGCCTGATTGATAAACATTACATCTTTTCAAAGCTGTGCACAAAATTGGCCGACCTGACTTTGGTTTCTATAGCATAACTTGACTAAGCTTTTTGTTGCATTGCAACTAAATTTGGCATGCAGATTTATATTGCTCAGATCTTGAATAAATTGAGTTTATAGAGCTCTGCATTATCATTTAGACAAGTTATGGCCCTGATTGCTTGTCCTCCTTAAACTTTGCTTTCCCTTTGTACTGCTCTGGTGGCCTAGCAGTTAGAGCATCCACTTCAGATGTGGGAGGTCATGGGTTCGAACCCTGGCTGAGCCATACCAAAGACGTATAAAAATTGTATTTACATCTGCCTCACTAGGCACTCAACATTAAGAGGTTAGTGTTAGGATTGGTCATCTGTCAGGATAACATGGCTGGGTTGGACATCATTGTTACATGTCTGTGGCATGATGTCTCAGTTCTAGATATCAGTGTAAACTGCCACACTGCAGACGTCGTAGCAATATGACTGAATTTGTTTTAAAGCTATGTTACAAATCCAAATCACACACCTAGCATAACTTTACTAAAGATATTGCATTTCAGTCAGTTCTAAAGGACTTTATCTGGATGAGAACTTGAACAAGTTGATTTCCATTTTAATTGTTTACATTTACATTATCTTTAAGAAGCCAGCTTTAACAGTCTTAATCACTTGCTTGTCTTCCAAAGTTGATGAATTTTGTCAGGTTTGAATGAATTATAAATTTATAAATCCACGTCTTATTCTACAGGAGACTAACATCATTTTGGATAACATTGCTGAAGAAACCATACAGCTATTTTACCAGCAGTCAGAAAATATAAAGAATCAAGACAGTAGCCTTGGTGAAGGCATGTCAACACAAACCAGGTACTTTCTTCTTTCTTAAATTCTAATTCAGCAGCACAGTAAGGAGTGTTTACTCAACAGGGTGCACTAACATCAGTTGCTTTCACTCTATTATCATTCCATTTTTCTTTTGCAGCTCATAGATTTTACAAGCCAGCTCCACCATGTTAGTTCAGTTTTTGAACCTTCAAAAGCAAATTTATATGGTGTTATGGTCTTTTTCCAACTTAGATAAACCTCTGTAGTGACAATAAAGTCATGTCGTGATTAACATTTATGGGGGTGGGTGGGACGGTGATTGGTGCAGTTATTTTGATACATTTTTTAAAGGAAAAAAATATGTGTTTTGGCATTATTTGAAGTCTGTTGCTTTGGAATTTAAAAAATAAATTGTATGGGCCTTAAAATGTCATGGAATGTCTCTAAACCTTGCAGTTTCAAAACCTGAATGGAATTTTCTGACAATGGAGTTTTAAAAAAATCAAATTACTAATTTCATAGAGCGCCAAGCAGCAATTCAGAAACATTTTCAGACACAACAAAATTAAAATCAATAATTGGTTTCATTTCATAGATATTATGGTCCTTGAGTTTTGTGAAATAGCCCTGGAAAAGCTTTGGAAATATTATGGAATTTGTTTTTTATACGTATGCACGTATACGTGGATGATGAATAATCTCATTGAGAATAGAATATTTAACCAGTCTGTAGAGGAAGCTTGATTGAAGAGGAGTTGGTTTAGAGGTGCTTCACTCTATTTAGTATTCATTTTATATACACCTACTGTTAGGTGGAATGTATCATGCTTATTCTGTCTGTCCTTTAATCTGTGTTTGATGGTTTAAGGTGAGGGACAGACCTTTAATTTGGAGTCCAGAAGGTCAAAGCCAATGTGACTCCCCACAAAAAATTAGTTTTTTCATGACAACGTTAGTTTTAGACCATTCACCTTCACCATACCTAATGGATGGCTTGATTTTATGCTAAAAGACCACTGTTGGGAGGTGGTGTGTGTGGTGAGTATTGAAAGGTCAAGGATCAAGTCTCAGTGAGTCGGTCTTGAAAGGTTTCTGCCCAGTAGGTTTAGTTTTGGCTATGTACTATCACCAAATTTTGTAGATGGAATGCACATAGAACAAGAAAGAATCTATTTGATCTGGGTTCAGAAATTCAAAAGACAAGGTCACTGTTGCAAAAGAATGTAATGTTTCTTAACATTAATTTAAATTATGTAACACGTGATGTCACAGAATTTTAAGTTAGTGCTTATCATCATTGGAAAGATGTTGTTTTGACAGAATGAAGGTCAAAGTTTCAAAACCCAAGTAAAGACAACTGGTTTCTTGGTCGATACTGCCCATACTAATGGATGCACTAGTTGTGGTTACATACAGAACTATTAAACATTGGGATGTTGAATTATAAACCATTCATGTACTCTTGTTTTCTCTAAGGAGTGAAGCAGATAAGGATAACAGTGTTTGGATGGTGGCACCCCTGATATCCAAATTGCCAAGTACTGTTCAGGGCCGAGTTCTGAAGTTAGCAGGACAAGTTTTGGAATCCAGCAACAACTTGGTGGCTTCAAAAAGCAAGCAGGATAAGGAAAGGAACCAAAGAAGGTACAGTCTCTGTCATGTTCAAAATGTTCAGTTCTACAATAAACCTTTGGACTCTCGGGTGTAGAATGGGCCCTATGCAGTTTCCTGCATGTCATATAATGGAGTCAGTCTTTTGTCTGTGATGTACCTGGTGACAATGATCCTGCTGAGAAAAGCTTGGACTTTTAAATAGAGCATTATTTATGTAAAAAGGAAAATTGGATATTTTTTCTCAGTATTTTAAAGGTTACTTTCTACATACCCCACTATGGCATGTTCCATTATAATAAAAACATGTAATTTTTTTGTACATGACAACGTGTTTCTACTTAAAAGTATGAAAAATAACATGTAAAGAGTTTATTTAGTGATCATGCTGCACCAGTGTCGGAAATTGTGATTGTTTTTTTGTTATTGGCAACAAAATATACCATCTGGCGAAAAACATTTTGCAACATTGTTGGCTGTTTAAACTTGTATCTTGGTATTGGAGTGGAGAAATTGAGGCACCAGTCACATATTTGTTATAAAATGCACTGTAATCTCTTAATTTTTACATAAACATATTGTTTGTTCATATTGACAAACTATCTTAATAGTGCATTGTTATGTTATAATTTGCTTATGCTGGAATCTGGTCTGAGTGCTGTGTGCTGTGATACACTCCAGTGGTCATGCTACCATGACTAGCTACAATCAACCAACCATTGAAAGCTGGTATAGTAACTGCTACATTTGACCAAACGACAGCTAGTTCCTTTTATTTAAAAATATACCCCAAAAAAGAAATTTTGTTTTAACTTTAAAAAAACTGACTACTTCTGAAGCATCAATTCTTTTTTTATGAATACTAAGCAAATGAAAAACAATTGGTCTCAATATTGATGTTCTACATACATACATACATACATACATACATATGAAACATTTGTGGTACTTTTATTTAGAAATTCTCTCATATCTCCATGTTAGACAATTTTTAGTTAAAAGGCTTTATTTGAGTTAAAAATCCTGTTGCCCAACTCCTGTGTTCAGTGATTAGTACAATATAGTATTGTTAGAGTGTAAATTTTTTTTATATAAAACACCATTACAAACAGTTGGGTTTGCAACTATATACATGCATAGTCCATGCTTTGTGATGTAAAAATGTCTAAATATCTGGGAAATATTCACCGTTTCTACCTGCCAAATCAACAGCAAGCAATTTCAGACTTCTTTGAAAATAATCAGCACTCGCATCTTTTAACTTTTAGGTCATTTATCTGGTAGAATGAAATTAATTTTATTCTCATTACAGGGACATTCAGTAGAAATTGATATCATTTGTTGAGCAGTGTCATTGTTGCAATAGGCATCATTGCAAAGTTTTTGCATTTAACTCTGTTAATATAAACAATTTTTACTTATTGTCATAAAACTTGATGGGTACATGAATCATGAGGAAGAGTATTTACAACTAGAGAATGCAGGCACATTAGTATAGTTTTCAAGTTCCACTGATTTGTGTTGAGTTTTTATATTTAGCTCCATTTTTGTGACATTTTTGTCCTTACATTCATAAAACTTACAACCCACTGTTGTGGGGCATTCATATAATAAAATATCTTCAAACTTATAACTGACTGTTGTGGGGCATTCATGCAATAAAATATCTTCAAACTTATAACCCACTGTTGTGGGGCATTCATGCAATACTTATCACCCACTGTTGTGGGGCATTCATGCAATAAAATATCTTCAAACTTATCACCCACTATTGTGGGGCATTCATGCAATAAAATATCTTCAAACTTGTCACCCACTGTCGTGGGGCATTCATGCAATAAAATATCTTCAAACTTATCACCCACGGTTGTGGGGCATTCATGCCATAAAATATCTTCAAACTTATGACCGACTGTTGTGGGGCATTCATGCAATAAAATATCTTCAAACTTATGACCCACTGTTGTGGGGCATTCATGCAATAAAATATCTTCAAACTTATCACCCACTGTTGTGGGGCATTCATGCAATAAAATATCTTCAGACTTATGACCCACTGTTGTGGGGCATTCATGCAATAAAATATCTTCAAACTTATCACCCACTGTTGTGGGGCATTCATGCAATAAAATACCTTCAAACTTATCACCCACTGTTGTGGGGCATTCATGCAATAAAATATCTTCAAACTTACCACCCACTGTTGTGGGGTATTCATGCAGTAAAATATCTTCAAACTTATGACCCACTGTTGTGGGGCATTCATGCAATAAAATATCTTCAAACTTATCACCCACTGTTGTGGGGCATTCATGCAGTAAAATATCTTCAAACTTATCACCCACTGTTGTGGGGTATTCATGCAATAAAATATCTTCAAACTTATGACCCACTGTTGTGGGGCTATCATGCAGTAAAATATCTTCAAACTTATGACCCACTGTTGTGAGGCATTCATGCAATAAAATATCTTCAAACTTATGACCCACTGTAGTGGGGAATTCATTTAGTAATATATCTTCAAACTTACGACCCACTGTTGTGGGGCATTCATGCAATAAAATATCTTAAAACTTACGACCCACTGTTGTGGGGCATTCATGCAATAAAATATCTTCAAACTTATCACCCACTGTTGTGAGGCATTCATGCAATAAAATATCTTCAAACTTACGACCCACTGTTGTGGGGCATTCATGCAAGAAAATATCTTCAGACTTATGACCCACTGTTGTGGGGTATTCATGCAATAAAATATCTTCAGACTTATGACCCACTGTTGTGGGGCATTCATGCAATAAAATATCTTCAAACTTATCACCCACTGTTGTGGGGCATTCATGCAATAAAATATCTTCAAACTTATCACCCACTGTTGTGGGGCATTCATGCAATAAAATATCTTCAAACTTATCACCCACTATTGTGGAGTATTCATGCAATAAAATATCTTCAAACTTATCACCCATTGTTGTGGGGCATTCATGCAATAAAATATCTTCAAACTTACACTGGTCAACAGTGAAATCATTACTGACTTGAAAAGGCCCTAATCTGTAGTATTTTGGTGTGCCGAACACGAATATAACCGTGAAAAATTTGTATTGGCTCTCGTTTTGAAGATATTCATATACCTCATTTTCTATGTTTCACTGTAAATTTCTCCAGTAGGACTGCAGCAACATCTGGAATAATGATGTAACATTGCATAATACCATCATGCTCACATCATCCACAGTTGATTGCATCATTTTCTGATGCAATGCAATACTAATGCCATGCGGCTGCTGAAGTAAGTTGACGTCAGCAGTGTACTATACATGTGTAGGCCTATTATACTAATGCCAGGCGGCTGCTGAAGCTGACGTAAGCAGTGTACTATATAAAGCCCAATCAGATAGGTTCAGCATTTAAAATATTTTAGACGTTGTGCGAGACAGTTCAAGCTACAGTAGTCCCCCTCTTGAACGGCCCCCCTGACCAGCGGCCACCCGCTCCTTAAGGCCAGAATCCGTTGGCACCGACGAGTTTGTGTTCAAAAGTACCCCTCGCGAAAGGCCATCCGCCTAACGCGACCAGCGGCCAGCATATTAGTGCAAAATCATAAAATTTACCCCTCACAAGCGGCCACATTTTATTTGAATATGTATCCAGAACCAGTATTGTATTCATAACGTGTGTTAAGTAATCCGATTTCTGTTTCCCGATGTCAGGTTTTCGTTACTGAAAGAAGTGTTGAGTAAAGTACATTTACCACTAAAGTTAATATTATATCATTTACGCCTCACGAGAAGCCAAATTTATTCCATAAAAACCGAGAAAGACTCAAATTTTAATCCATACAAAAGGGTACGTACATGTAATCCAATTAGCCTTATTGCTGTGTTATCATAAGATGTCCGGTTTAGTCACTCTGATAATTGTTAAGAATACAGTAGTAACAGCTGAGAAGTGGCAGTATCGATGTACAATACCAAAGTCAGCAGGAAAATGGTTTAATAGCCTTTATGGCTTCCAGTAAGATGTTGAGCTTGTTCGCTTTGGTAATCAGTGGCTATTACTACTGACAATAATTGTCAAAATTACGAATCCTAGCGGCCGCGAGGTCAGATCTGCGTGATGTTAATGATACATATCGAAGCCGTTTTGGCTTCTCACCTAGTTTCAAGAAATGTATAAAAACAATAGGGTACCAGACTGCGACTAACGAATCACGTGACAAGATCACTTCCTTTAAAAACACACGGCAATTTGTTTAGATGCATACAAAATTGTTTTATCAGTATTGTAGTTGGCAACATGAATAACTTACTGCAAAAAGATCAACATGTCATGGAGGAAAATACAAATTCTCAGTTTAGAGGAGAACGTGAAAGTAATTCAACTGACGGGGGGGGGGGGTCGTCGAGGATCCTTGCAGAAAACTAACGTCGGGAAGACTCAGATAAACAATATCGTGAAAGATAATGAAACAATTCTGCAGAAGTGGAAAGGTGAAATGGACGGAGAAAGGAAGATTGTTTGAGCCAGGAGACGTTTGTATCCTGATTTGAAAGACAAGAAAAAGCAAAAATTTTGTCAGTTGAACTGGGATATGACGACTTTACCGCAAGTAACGGATGGTTGTACATATTTCAAGTGAGACACGATATGAAGTGTTCTGTCATTAGCGGCGAATCAGCTGATGTTAATAATAAAGTTGTCGAAGATTGGAACAAAAGACTAAACGATATATGCGGGGGATATGACAGCAAGGATATTTTTAATGTGATGAGACTGGTTTGTTTTTTAGACTATTACCAACAAAGTGACGTGATGTGAACTGTAACATAATTATAAAGACAGTTTTAAAACTGTATCATTGGTTATTCATGCATTCTTTGCAAATGATGACAAAGTTTGTTTTACATTTATTTCACATCATGCATGTGGTTTTTTAATTAAAATATTAAATGTACTTGTGACTTTTTTCATGTGTTTACTATTCGCATTTGTCATCCCCCTCTAGAAAGGCCACCCGCATTATAAGGCCACTTCCCTGCTGCATTAGGGGTGGCCTTATAAGAGGGGGACTACTGTACTGTTACATAAAACTTATTATTTTATCCATTTACGTACAATAAAGAACAGTAATGCCTCGAAAGTGTGTTAATACCACGGACAATTTTTGCTATATTTGTGGGGAAGTGACATTTGCCAACCAGAAGAAAAGTATCAATTCTCAAGTGAAGAAGGCATATCATCTTTACTTCGGATGCAAGGTTGGTGACCAAGACAAGCCTTGGGCTCCGCATATATGCTGTGCTACATGTACAACACAGTTTTCACAGTGGTTGAATTGCAAAAGGTCATCAATGCCGTTTGCAGTCCCAGTGGTGTGGAGAGAGCCAAGCAACCACCTAAATGACTGTTACTTCTGCTTGGTTCCTCCTCTTTCCGGCGGAATAACGAAGCGAAAGAAGTCGAGAATAGTCTACCCAAACATTCCGTCTGCATTGAGACCAGTTCCACATGGTGAGGGACTTCCTATTCCAGAACCTCCAGCAGAATATTCTCTTGATTCATCTGACGAAGACAAAGGTGAGTCGACCTGTTCTTCTCCTGGTCCATCAGCATGCAGTGATCCAGATTTTCACTGTGGTGCATCATCAACCCCACACAGAATAACACAGGAAGAACTAAATGACCTGATTCGTGATTTGGACTTATCAAAGAACAAGGCAGAATTGCTAGGATCAAGACTCCAACAATGGAATCTTCTAGAAGAAGATGTCACAATTACTGCATATCGAAAGCGCCACCAGCAATTGGAGCCTTTCTTCAGAAAGGAAAGTAATCTGATATTCTGTTCCGATATTGAGGGCCTCATGAATGCTTTAAAAATCACTCATGACCCACAAGAATGGAGACTATTTGTGGACTCTTCGAAACTGAGTCTCAAGGCTGTGCTTTTGCACAATGGAAACATTCTTCCATCTATTCCAGTAGCGTATGCTGTCCACATGAAAGAGACATACGATAACTTAAGGCAGCTACTGAATTCCATTGAGTATAACAAGTACAGCTGGCACCTCTGTGGTGATTTGAAGGTAGTTGCCCTTTTAATGGGACTGCAGCAAGGATATACAAAATACATGTGTTTCTTATGCGAGTGGAATAGCCGAGCAAGGGAAATGCACTACATGAGGAAGGAATGGACTCACAGGCAGAATGTAGCCATTGGAGAGAAGAATATCCAACACCCAGCTCTGGTTGAGGCTCAGAAAATCTTGCTACCACCCCTTCACATCAAACTAGGTTTGATGAAGAACTTCGTGAAAGCCATTGACCGGACTTTGCCAGCATTCCGATACCTGCATGAAAAATTCCCTCGACTCAGCGAAGCAAAGATTAAAGAGGGAGTTTTTGTGGGTCCTCAGATTCGAGAGCTTTTCAAAGATGACCGGTTCAACAACTTGCTGGAAGGTGACGCGAAACAAGCATGGAATGCTTTTCGCCTAGTTTCTACAAACTTCCTCGGAAATGTTAGGGAAGAAAACTATAAGGAACTAGTAGAAGACATGTTGATGAAGTATAAGAAACTTGGCTGCAATATGTCTCTAAAGATTCACTTCCTTCATTCCCATTTGGATTTCTTTCCTAGCAACTGTGGTATTGTTAGTGATGAACACGGCGAACGTTTTCATCAAGATATCGCAACAATGGAACAAAGATACCAGGGAAAATGGTCCACTACCATGCTGGCTGACTACTGCTGGACACTCCTCAGAGATGCTTCCGAACAGCTGTACAAGAGACAGGCGAAGAAATCTAAGATGTAGTCAATGACTTGATTTTTTATAGGTAGGCTATTACAGTTGACCTTTTACTATTGGAATGCATTTCGTTATGTAAACATTAATTTCTTGCAGATTACAAAAAAACTAGAGCCAATTTTGCAATTTGACTGTCATATTCGTGTTCAGCACATAAAAATTGATAAGAATTGACTAATTTTATTTCAGTAACATGACTTTTGTAAAAATTTGTTGTCCAGTGTTATCACTCACTGTTGTGGGGCATTCATGCAATAAAATATCTTCAAACTTATCACCCACTGTTGTGGGGCATTCATGCAATAAAATATCTTCAAACTTATGACCCACTGTTGTGGGGCATTCATGCAATAAAATATCTTCAAACTTATGACCCACTGTTGTGGGGCATTCATGCAATAAAATATCTTCAAACTTATCACCCACTGTTGTGAGGCATTCATGCAATAAAATATCTTCAAACTTACGACCCACTGTTGTGGGGCATTCATGCAATAAAATATCTTCAAACTTATCACCCACTGTTGTGGGGGATTCATGCAATAAAATATCTTCAAACTTATGACCCACTGTTGTGGGGCATTCATGCAATAAAATATCTTCAAACTTATGACCCACTGTTGTGAGGCATTCATGCAATAAAATATCTTCAAACTTATAACCCACTGTAGTGGGGCATTCATATAGTAATATATCTTCAAACTTATGACCCACTGTTGTGGGGCATTCATGCAATAAAATATCTTCAAACTTACGACCCACTGTTGTGGGGCATTCATGCAATAAAATATCTTCAAACTTATCACCCACTGTTGTGGGGCATTCATGCAATAAAATATCTTCAAACTTACGACCCACTGTTGTGGGGCATTCATGCAATAAAATATCTTCAAACTTATGACCCACTGTTGTGGGGTATTCATGCAATAAAATATCTTCAAACTTATCACCCACTGTTGTGGGGCATTCATGCTATAAAATAACTTCAAACGTATGATCCACTGTTGTGGGGGCATTCATGCAATAAAATATCTTCAAACTTATAACCCACTGTTGTGGGGCATTCCTGCAATAAAATATCTTCAAACTTATAACGCACTGTTGTGAGGCATTCATGACTGATATTCTGCATATTTTAGCAAATCTCTTCTGAGCCACCAGCCCTTCCTGTCCCTTATTCTGACATGCCTTAAAGGGCAGGATGAACAGAGAGAGGGGTTGCTCTTGTCACTGCTCAATCAGTTGGAGAAATGCATTGCAAACTTCAAGGAAATGCTGGTAAGTTGCCGTATATTCATCTACATAAATAATATTACCTTCCATTTTGAAAACATTTCATAGATGTCCCTCTAGAGTAGTACATGTATTAGCTCTGATCATCCACCTCCCTTAAATTGCCAAAAATTAAAAACAGGTTCCATATCAGGTTGATTAGCAGAGTTGTACATCTTTTTATTTAGCGATGAAACAAGAAAAAATTTGGTAAGCAGACACCATATTTTCAGTGGTACCATAAAATTATGCATTCATTTTGAAAAGTAAGATGAATAATTCTAGTTTAAAGAATGCTTTATAGTTTATTTTTTTGTTTGTATGCCCTTTTACTAACCACATTTTTACCGTTGTCTGTCCAGCCATTCATTTAAGTGATGTGATTAGGTCATTGATGCAGGGTATTCCACCAAATTTCCAAATCTCTTCTTTTTAAAAGAGATTCTGTGACTTGTTACAATTCCATTATTTTTCCTTGTGATGACTTTATCATCAGTTAGCTGTCAAGGTACTATCTATAAATAAGTAACTGGAAATGGTCTTGCTTTCCATCAATTATTTCTTCTTCACTCATTCCAAAAACAAACTTTACTCACCGAGGCTGACTAAGAGGATGGCCATTACCATTTGACTATTTTATACAAGAGGACAGCCATTACCATTTGTCTGGATTATAGTCTTATGCAAATATGAGGCTATAATCAGTCAAGTATATAATTGACCAATGAGATGAAAAGTTAAGTCTCTTGTATGAGTTGGATTTCCAGCATTTTACATCATCAGTATGAGGAGTTAAGTCCCTTGAATGAGTTGTATTTCCAGTATTCTGCATTGACATTAGAGGAGCTAAAGCTGCTGCATACATGTTCTCCTTATTTGGGTTTTGTAACACAAGTTCCACTGTAGTGACTATAGTTTATTCAGCTAAACATCGCAGACAACCTTTTTTCAGCATGTGTCAAATGAGTGGTGTTTCTCAGTATGTTGATACAAAAGTTGTTGAAATTATTTGTGAACAAAGAAAATTATGTAGTTTTTGCTGTTTTGAGATGTTCACATGAAAATTCACGTCTAATTAGTCCTACATGAAAATGGTACCAATTTTCTGATATCCAATATGGCTGCCTCAACAGACATGTAGAAAATCTTACTGAATGGAAAATATGGGGTTTTCACTGGAAGTGTTCTTATGAGGTCTAGTTGGTCTGTACCAATTTGATATCCAGCATGGCTGTCACAGTTGTCATCTTGAAAATTTATTTCTTTTCCTTCTAGATGGAAAAGCGTATCAACATTAGGTTTTCACTGGAAGAATTCTTATGATATCAGAGATGTCTCCAACACTCAGCTTTTAAAATGATGCAATGGTCTTATTTTGAATGTCTGGATATTCTGTTTTTGACAGTAGAGCATTAGTCTTTACAAGAGTTTTTGTTATATTCTTGGTATGTAGCAGCCACATGAAAATTGGTACCCAATGAAAAATAGTGAATTCATATTATGTTTTGTAGAAATTTCACAAATCAGTAACATCTTTTACATTTATAAAAATTTGTTCTGTGATCATTTTTATGTAAAGTTAGTAATCTGAGGTTATGAGTAAAGCTCAATGCTGCAAAACTCTCATTTAATTTGTGTTTTCAGGAAAAGTACCCGGATGAAGGAAAAATAAGGTCCAACATTCATGAGACATTGCAGCTCCGACTTTTCCTGGTGGGTATTTTTGTCAGATGTTTTTCATGTGACCCAGCTGGTAACAGTATCAACCCAGATATGCCATTGTGTAATGCAACATCTATGCTGTTTTCTTAAAATAATAATTCATACATGTAGCATTGACCCCTAACCTATTAGGTTGTCATTTAACTGCAGACAAGGATGAAATCTGCTTGCAGTTGAGGTACATTTTATGCAGTGGTATGACGTGAACCCCAGATCTGTTTATATCATTATGAGATAGCAGATCTGGATCTAAGATGTAAATAGTTGGACACATTTTACAAACTGGTATTGTATGGATCATTGATCAGCCAGACATTATGAGTCAGCAGATGTGGATCAAATTTGTTATCAGTTGGATACATTGTGTAAATTTTTGCCATGAAGATCCCTAATCTGTCAGATCCTTGAGACACCAGATGTGGATCTAAGCCATTTAAGCTTGAATAAATTTTATACACCAAAATTGTTTGGACCCATAGTCTGTCAGGCCACTATGAGACAGTAGATATGGATCTCAGCTTTACAGATGGGTACATTTTATACATTAATTCTTTATGGACCTTTCTGATATGAGGTAACCTTACCCATCATCTCCTTATCCCACTACCTATAGCCAGTAGGAGTGCAGGGGCCCCAAGTGGTCTAAAGCACTCACCGTTAACAGGTCACTGCCACCTCTCTGTCAGCATGGGTTTGAGTCTCACACTCGGCCAATGTGGGTATATGAGAAAGCTAGCCAGTGACTTCTTGTGGGTCAGTGGTTTTTTCCCGGGTTCTTCCGGCACCATTGATACTGGCCGCCATGTATAGTCTATCTTGTTCTGAAAAATGGCATTAAACCTTATAACAACAACAACAACAACAATAAGAGTGCAATCAGATGAGGCCTGGTCTTTACCCATCATCTTTTTATCCCACTACATTACATAGAGCAAATAGGAGGACTGTCAGATGGCCTGGACCTTACCCAGCATCTCATTATCCTACAATCTATAACCTGTAGGAGGGCAGTCAGATGAGGCCTGGTGTGAGTAGTTATATAATGTTGCATAAAATGGGGAACAACATGTGGAAGTTCTTCCATAAACTTTATTTAAATACAACACTCCCTCGATAACTTGTGCCCTGATAACTTGTGAACCCACTTTTTTAACACCAAAAATGCCCAAACAATTGATCCCTTTTGGTTAAACTTGAAGGTAAATCGCGATCAAAATTGGTAATGGAATCTGTGATATATAACTCATTTTACAGTCGAAAATGGTAGATAGGACCTGGAAATTATAACAAACATTATGAAATATCAAATTTAAAAAAGATCACAATTTTTTACATTTTCTTTCCAAACGATATTCCTAGTACACTGCAATTAACGATATGTAAGGAAATTTTGATCAATGAAAATGTCACTTACCCCGAGTGGAGGCAGTACTTTAATAAATAAATACAAATTAAATAATTGAAATTAGTGTCCTAGTTCTATCTTTTAGTTCCTTTTAAGTGTAATCGTCATAAATGCAATGTGTCCTCTTTTAATTAAATGTAAAATGCATCAATCTACCATAACAGATATGTGAGCGTTTATCAGAGAACCTAATTAGGTGCTGACCGTCTTTTGATAACTGACTAGCAGAACTATTTGTTTTATTGTTGCACTGAATTAAAAGCTAACCTCCTTTATATTATCATGTTAATTATGTCTTCTGAATCAAATAAAGTAGCTGGATTAAAAGAAAAGTTAAAAGGCACAAAGATCCTACAAGCTTAAAATCTAGCGGCCTTGGTCGTACGTCGGGTGAACTCACTTCATTTGATCAATCAAACACTCTTATAAATGTTATTGTGTTATGTAACATAAACTACCTTAAATTAACTGACTCTTTCATAACTGTGATTAAAGATAACAAAGCAGCCAAGTGAATTGAATATTTTATAAAAAAAAAGAGCTTGATTTCACAGATACGGACCGTTGTGGGCAAGCACGTTTCAGAGATTTCTTGAACTGGCACTTAGAGATATCCTCAAGGATGATAAGAAGTTTCATTATTACTTCCAATGAAATCACGACTTCAGTATTGTACTAATTGAACAACAATGTAGACGATTGTCTCACGAATAAATGTCGCATGTATTTGAAAAAAAGGAATCTTGTTTGGTGGTGTATCAAAGGTTAGTCTAGTTCCCTGCTGTGTGGGCTCCCGATTTGGCAGGATACTATTAAACACCATTATGGGAACCAGACTCGTCAAGAAAACAAAAAGCTGATGTAATACACACATTTTTCGTGAACACATGGTAGTTGTTGAAACCAGTTGGAACGATCTTTGACATGGTGGACATTTTGAAAATAAATGTTATTTAAACAGAATAATGAACAACTTCATTAGAAAAAGTGCATTATTAAAATTATTATTGACGTGATTGTAAAAGGAGGATTCAGTCATTAAACAGCCCAGTTCCCTAACGCATACCACCCTGTGGTTTTCTCGATGTCAAAGTGATTTTTTTTTCAATTTTTGGAGGTTCCTCTGTAACTCATGCCTCACTTATAGTGTGATCTATGTTTATGGACCCCGTTGTGCAGGATTTATCAATGGAGAGGTGTTTAGCCAGCATATTGTAACTTTGAGAAGGAATATCATTGAAACTTTTTTTAATTTAGTTTGAATTTAAAAATTACTATAAGTGAAAGTGAAAAGAGTGTAAAAAATTTAAATCTTATAATACATACAAAGGTTTTTGATATATAAATGAGCATGTTCATTGTTCAGAGCAAATTTTAGAAATGTCCATTCAGTGTAGTACTCATTTATGCCATAATAAATGCAGAGTCCACTTTCTGTGGAAAACAATCACATAAAATATACTTAAAGTTAAGTGCATCAGACTCACTTCTGGCATCCTTCATGGGAAGACCCTGAATGGCTGAGTGGTCTAAAGTGCTTACCTTTACCAAACATGGGCATCTCACCTCTGTCACATGGGTTCAAGTCTTGGGTTCGGCCTGTGTGGACATGTGAGATAGCTTGCCAGTAATAATGACATCCATAGTGCCATTGGGTACACTCATGTGAGAATGGCATATCATGCATGGCTTTCTCATATGGGAAATTGGTCTCACTGTTCAAGCAGTGGCCTCCAAATTAAGAATCTTTTTTTAAAGTTTTATCTTAAAGATTGCAAGTCAAATACAGTAAGGTTGCATCCTAATACTGATTGCAGGTGAGACATTGTGTTTTGCGGAACCAGTGTTGATTGATATTGTACTTTTTCCTTTTGTAGGTTGGTGGTATGTTTGACACAATCCAGAGGAATACATCATCCACTATGGAATGGGGACAACTGTTGGTACAGCTCATTAGTTCAGGGGTTGTGGACCTTCAGTCAAATTAGTAAGAAAGTTTCTTTTAATGTTTCTGGACACCAACCAGAAGGCAGTGCACATCATGGTTTTTTATGTACATTCAGCCACCTGTCCATATAAATGCTCGTCCATCAGTTTGTTCCATATTTCCATTCTTCACAGTAACTCGAGTTCTCCATGATCTGTTGTTAACAAACTTTGTAAGGAGGCTGAATTTGGGGCAAGGAAGAAATCTGTTGATTTTGGGTGTGAATGGCAAAGATCAAGGTCACATGGACTGAAAGAAGAATTGTTTCCACTAATAACTTGTATAGCAGGCACCTTGACCAAGCATTCGGTATCAGCTTACATATGAAATAAGAAAGAAACCTATTCCTTTTCTGATTAAAAGGTCATAGTCACATAGACACTAAGAGGAGAAATGGTTTCTGCATGATATCTTGAGGTCCTTATCCCCAGTGCAAACTTTATAACTGGCATGCATTTGAGGCAGAGAAGAAGCCTCTTCACAGGGATTGAAAGAAGAATAAACAATTTCCACAAAACTACTCAAGTTTTGGGCCAATGGCCTTGACTAAACTTTGTAGTTAGTTTGCATTTGAGACCAAAAAAAAGATACAAAATGATTTTGGGCTTAAAAGGTCAGAGGTCAGGGTCAGAAAGTCTTCAAAAGGGAAACTGGCCTCGGCAGAATTAACTAGAGTCCTGTGCCACAAACCATGTGGATGACTTGCATTTGAGACCAGCAAGGCACATGTTGATTTTGGAGTCAGTAGGTCAAAGGTCAAGGTCACCAGGACTGAAAGAAGAAAAATGCTTGCAGTAAAAAACTTGACTTCTCTATCATTTATCTTTATTGTGGATGCTTGCATTTGACCAAGGAAGATGAGTGATTTCAGATTCAATAGGTCAAAGATTAAATTCCCAATAATTTTAAGAAGAGTCACTTCTATGCTGCATCCTAGTCCAAAGTTGATTAGTATCTTATAGTTTTGGCAAACTTTTGGGCTTGCTTGCCAATGAGCAGGGAAAAAAATTATTGATTGTGTGGTCAAGGGTTTCTTGGTCAAGGTCCCAGCAACAAAGGCATAGTACACAAGTTTAACAGGCTCCCTTTCTTATAGTTTATGAGTATTCAACTAATGAAAGAAGGATTTACAAAAAACTGAAGTATGGCTGTGGATTTATCACAGTGTGGGCATAGATTGTGACCATTTACAGTAATCTTGTTGATATGATGCAATTTACATTTGTATTTGTCATAGTAACAAGTTTCGTACAAGAGTGTTGTAAATTTTTAACAGCTCTCTACTGGATACAGTGCTTCCTCGTTATAAAGAACTGTATTACAGTACTGTCCCTTTTATAGCATGGTTTTGGTCATGCACTCCAATATGCTGCATGAAGTTTACTTTTAAAAGTGATATTTTTTGCATTTTATTTGACTGATCTTATTCGCTCAACTCATTGCAATGTAATTTCATATGGTGGAATGACATGTTCATTTTCCAATTATTGCTTTAAGCTTTGCTTATAATATGTCCAGTATGTGTTAGCTTTACCTATAGTGCAGTCAACATTTTTAATTCATATGAATAGCACTTCAAAGAGAGATATTATATGCTGAAATGTAGACTTTTTGCAAATAACCTTTTATAATGATAATTTATTAAATTTTAGTGTATGCACAATTAAATGTAGACATTATCCAAGCTGAAATGTAGATGTCTGTCATTCCACTAAGTCTTTATTGCTGTGCCTGGCATGCTGAAACATACACTCTTGTTTGTCATTCCAGTCAGCCTTTACTGCAGTGTTTGACATAATGACACAGATTAATGTTTTCATTACAGTCAGCCTTACTATTGTGTTTGAAATGTACACTCAAGTGTGTTGTTACAGTCAGCCTTGACTATTGTCCTTTACAGCTGTGTTTGACATGCTCAAATGTTCATGTGTCATTCTAGATACCCATTACTATTGTATTTGCCATGCTGAAATGTACACTTGTGTGTGTCATTCCTGTCAGCCTTTGCTATTGTGTATGACATGCTGAAATGTACAACCATGTGTGTCATTCCAGTCAGCCTTTACTGCTGTGTTGGACATAATGAAACATGGACTGTTGTTTGTTATTGCAATCAACCTTTACAACTATATTTGACATGCTGAATGTACACCTGTGTGTGTCATTTCAGTCAGCCTTTAGTATTTACTATCGCGTTTGACATGCTGAAATGTACACTCATAAGTGTCATTTCATCCGTTACTATTGTGTTTGACATGCTGAAACATATAAATATGTTTGTCATTACAATCATCCTTAACGGCTTTGTTAGATACACTGAAATGTACACTAATGATTGATATTACAATCAGTCTTTACTGCTGCATTTGACATGCTGGAATCCACACTCATGTTTGTTGTTACAATCAGCCTATACTTGTTCGTCTGACAAGCTATGCATGTATTTGTTATTATGGACAGGTTGTAATGACTCCGATAGACATGCTGAAAAGTATATTTGTATTTATCATTACAGTGAACTCTTCACCACAGTTCTGGACATGCTTAACGCCCTACTTTTGGGAACACTAGTGCCTGACCTTTCAGAAAAAGGAGACGATAACAAGAAAACACACTCAAACCTTGTCAAAAAACTAAGGGTAGGACTGTTTCTGTGCTGTAATTAGTGTAGCAGTTTGTTGTTTTGTAAGGTTTTTATTTTACCTATAGATTTTCTTCTTCATACACTACATTCTTGTCAGTTCAAGCTCTCAGAAAAGAAATCTAAGATGCTATTGTTTTCCCCTTTTTTCAAAGTGGTCAGATATCATACATACATAACAGTCCATTCATGCTTTTGTCTGTAAGTTATTCCTAAAGTTTAAGTTTGTAGGGCACATAGTTGTCATTTAAATACAGTTTCATATGCTTTCATGTACATTCTTTTACAAGGTCAAGGAATTAAAACTAGATGTGAACTTTTTTTCTTGATCAGTCATTTAGAAAAAATATAATATCTTCAGGTCATAGGTAGAATATAAATTCGATAAAGTGATGTAGACTAGGATAAATAAAAATATAATGTGTAGTAATTCTTAATGAATCGGAAGTAGTTTTTTATCTTGATTCCCCAAAGTGTGTGTGTGTATGTGTGTGTGTGTTAGAGAGAGAGAGAGTTGTATGCATTCTTTGTTGAAACTTACTTTGTCTGGTTACAGATATATAACCCTACTAACAACACATTTATTGTTAACTTTTAAAGGTGTATATATTATCTGTCATACTAATTGTTTTACAGAAAGAATTAGGTGACAAGTACTTTGAAGCCACAGACAAGATCAGACAGTTATTTCCTCTGCCCAAAAGGTTCTATGAGATAATCACTGTGGAGCCACATGGCTCACTGGTGGACACGAAGGGCAACAAAATTGCAGGTTTTGACTCCATTGGAAGGAAACAGGTACCTTCCCATTACAATTTGTATTCAACACCATAAGGCCAAATGTATTATGTTATGATATTGTCTGTTCCCAATTTCCTTTCTGCACAGTAACTCAAGTTCTCCACCATCTACTGTTACCAAACTTTGCAAATAGCTTCCATTTGGGGCATGGATGAAATGTATCAGTTTTGGCATGGAAAGGTCAACAGTCAAGGTCATAAAACAGAAAGCTTTTTCCAGACAGTAAGTTGACTTTTATACCAGATACCTTGGGTATCTGTTGTTACTGGCTTGCATCTGTGTTCAGAACGAATATGTAGTGATTTTAGGATCAGAGATCAAAGTCACAGTAACTCGAAGGAAAAAAAGGTTTCTTCATAGAATTTTATCACATTTCATGACCTAACTTATGGATGTCTTGCATTTGAGACAAGGATGACACTGTTCATTTTTGGAATAAAAGACTAACAGTGAAAGCAGAAAAAATTATTTTCACAAAACTACTTAAGTCCTTTTCCACATACATTGAAGATGGTTTAAGTTTTAGATAAGGCAGATGTCTATTAATTTTGTGTTTAAAAGGTTAAAGTCAATGTCAAAGGGACTCCCAAGAAGGAAAATGGTTTCCACAAAATATCTGAGGTCCGATTCTACAGACCATGACCAGTCATTGTGTATAGCTTGCAATGAGACAAGAAAGGCACTTGTCACTGTTGGGGATTATTAGGTCAAAGCCAGTGTCAACAAGGCTGAAAGAAGAAACATTGTTTCCCAAAATAACTTGACACGGCATGCATATAATGTAATATTTATAGTGCTTATTAACTATCTGTAAGTTTTCTGTCCATCTGTATGTCTGTCCTTTTTTATTTTTAACTTTGAAGTCACTGTTCCTGACCATCATTGGTTCGTCCATATGACATGGGTACCTTGAGTTTGGTAAAGAAAAGATATTATTTCATATGTACCAAAACCAATCAAGGTAGAAAAGTTGTACTAAGCTTTCTTAATTAAAACCGCTTTATTTTTAAACCTTATATGGTTCTGTTTAAGGAAGTGTTTTCTCACTTGACAGCTAATTGAGTTTAATATTTGCTCTAAAGTTCTTATCATTGCATTGATTAATGTTCACTCTTAAAAGTCAGCATCTGTTACTAAACAGGAAACATAAATATTTTAAATAAAATTAGCAATATGCTTTATATATGGTACTTCTGTGATTGAAAAAATATCAGAATAATGTCACCTAGTTAGAAGTGAAATATAGTGAAATTTCTTGTGGGAGAGCAGCCATTCTGTCAATACAAAGGTGGTCTTTTAGGATAGGTGTTCTGAAATTACAGGTCATTACAGTATATAATTTATTTTTTCCATGTTTGAAAAATATGGTATTGTGTGACAGGTGGTCATCCAAAACTGTGGTATTTCACATCAGCTTTACTACTTTCTGGTCTTTATCATCTGGTAGGAAATGGGTATAATGTGTTTGTCTTTCATTTTTTGTTGTATCCTCCATAATATGTCTAAGCTTAAAATTTGAATAAAAGTCATAGTGAATAAGAAATTAACTAAGCAGTCGTATGATCTCCACTGCTTCCCCTGTGCAACATAATGCTGTTTATTACCCAGTGACACTGTTTTGAATATATCATTCTGTCTTTCGTATCCATTCCTTCTGGATGTGACATTTTTATACAAATTTACATTACATTTTAAACACGTAACTACTATGCCTTGCATATTTATTCCCCTTGTGAATGCTGCCATTTTGTATTAGTCTGTTTTCTGCTACTTTTGTTCATGGAGCATTGCTATTCACAGTTTTAGTGTGACAACATATAATGCATGTAATACCTTTCTTTATTACAATGACCACCATTATCTTTATGTCTGTATGTTTGTTTCTTTTTCTCCCAGTGGCATGTTTCTGAGACATGCTATCGCATATTCATATCTACTCCCATACCAATACTGTACCATTTCAGGGTCTGCAGGTGGGAAAGAAGGAGAAGATTTCCCCATGGGAGGTGATAGAAGGGGTAAAGAATCCCCCACCCTTGTCCTGGACTTACTTTGGGGCCATCAGACTGGAAAAGAAGCCACTGAAATATGAGGAACAGCACAGGTAATTAATGCAGTATATTTACCAGGATAAATATGTACAATCTGATGAAGACTTGAACCCAAGTTCTGATTAACTTTAGCCATGTTCCCTAATAATTCAGACATGCATGACACCTTGAGCATCATTTGAATATGCTTCTATGCATTGCCATGATGACAGGGGCAGATAGTGTTATTCCTGTTGTATATCCTTTCAATCCATCTCTCCTTCACAAGTTGATGAGGATTTATGTTTAGGTCACACTTTCTTGTGGTTTCTTTGTCTGTGGATTCACATAGGTTGGTGTGTGGATGTCTCTTAGTTAATGCAAAACCCATTCGTGAAAATAAGGCAGCAGTGACTGGTATATCATACTTAGTGACTTTGGTTTAGATTTGCATGTAGTACTAAGTTCTGAGATTGGATGTATAAACCAGTGTTTTTGTTATTGTTATTGTTATTGTTTGTGTGTGTTTAGTATTGTGACATTACATATTCAGTTCAGTGATGTCCAGTGTCCATATACATGTAGTTTTGTGAGTTGTGTGTGTGTGAGAGATTGGTTTACTTTTAATTATTTATTTATTTATTTCATATGTATATGATGTAGATTGTCTGGCAATTCATTTTCTTCTTCATCCCACATCTGATTAAATCCCAAGAACCCACAGAGGCATAACTTTGTTATTTTTTTTCTATATACCTGCCAGAGGTATTACAATGGTGCCCGGCATGGGACCAATTGGGATTAACTCTGCAAACTTGATAGGCTCCTTTCTCAGGATGCAGCAAGCACAGTGCTCAATGGCAGATTAAAGATTCTTCTCTAACCTGGGCCAATGAAAGTACTGCCTTGCAAGCCACAGACTGGCATCCTGACATTTATCAAAACCTAACAAGAAAATTAAATTACAATCACAACCTCTGACAACAACACCTCATTCAAATACTGAATGGACACAAACAATAACAAAAACATAAACACTGGTTTACAGACGTATCATTGAAAATAAAACAAACTCCCATCAATGTTGTTACCTGTATTATGTGTATCACTGGCTTCCTTGTGTTTGTATTTAAGTTTGTTTGTCAGTGTGGCAGGTAATTTATATATTGCAATAGACAATGGGGATATGTCATTAGTCTGTCTCACCATGTATAGCCTATCATGTGCTGAAAAATGGCGTTAAACCATACAACAACAACATTAGTCTGTCATGAGCACATCTTTTGTCCAACATTTAACAATCCTAGCAGTAATTAACCCAATATTTATTTGTTTCATTTATGCTGGTTGAAACTTGACCCAACCCCAGGCCCCCCAGATATCGTGCATGTACGGCTAGAGAATTGTTGAGTATGTGACCTGTTTCCCCATTCTTGTGCCAAGTAAAAAAGTTGAGAAGTCTGCCATTTGGACTTCGTATAGGACTACCATTTGTCATTTATCATAGAGATATATTTTACCATTTAGTTCTATTAATGAATGAAGTCAAATAATATTGTTGTGATATATGTATTTTTATACTTCATTTACCTTGTAGTTATATATACACATATTATGGCAGAAACTTTTTATTCATAATACACTGTTGAGATGGATTAACATCTTAATTCAAAATATACAGAGGCAAACTTATTGCTTGACAGTAAACATCAAATACTGGGTTTATAATGACATGCATGTAGATTCAGGTGAGACACCAGGTTCTGAGAAATGTTTGTTAAATTATCTCATCTAGGTTGCTCCTGCATCACACCCATTGTCTGCATCAACCTCTGAGTCACTTCCTTGAAGCACCACCACTGCCACCTGAGGACCTTGAACCAGCTCCAGAGAAAGCCGTATGTATAGTTACTTCATCAAGGATTTTTTAAATATTTTTCTTGCTAATGGGGCTATTAGCATCTGCTGAAAACCTCCCTCGAAGCTCCTGTTTATTACAGATATTTAGTTGTGATTGGAATACAAGCAAAAAATTCTTTGTTTTGATAAGGTCAGAGCTTCACAAGGTCCCACTCCCACAAGTTAAATAATTCATGAAACTGCAGTGCTAAGTAACATTGCTGTGTATTGTGTGCACAGTATCTGCATTCCTATTTGTGTTTTAGAGTAAAATTTCTGTAATCCCATTCATAATCTACAGTAAGGTATCTGCAATCCCATTCATGTTCTTCAGTACAGTATCTCTTTTCCCATTCATGTTCTACCCTACAATATCTTCATTCCCATTCATGTTCTATTGTACAGTATCTTCATTCCCATTCATGTTCTACAGTACACTATCAACATACCTATTCATGTTCTACGCTATAGTATCAGCATTCCCATTCCCATTGTACAGTACAGTATCAGCATACCTAAATAAAATTGCTAAGTAAGGTTGATTGGACATTGCATAATGTGTACTATATTTTCTACTGTATGATTTTCACCTAATTGCATAACAGCATATACAGATCTGACCGCAGATAAAGTAACAGCTGTAGATCAGAGTGTACACTGTTCTAATTAGAATTTCAGGTAAAGCGCTGAAATCTTGGTCTGCCGGGGCATTATATGTAACCATATCTGGGTCCATGCTGTATGCAGTTGGGTGATACTAAAACAGCTGAAATCATGGTCTTCTGTGACTTTACACTATGGTAGAGTCTTCCATGACATTCTGCTATGGTAGATATGAATCAATGGTGTATGCAGTCATATCATGCAATCAGCTGAAGCCATGGTCTGTTTGTCATTATGTGACAGGTAGATCTGGGCCCATTGTGTATGCAGTTGGATTCAAGTCATACATGGATATATATGGTAATAGACCACATCATCTTAAAACAAACTTTATGCAAATTACAGGCAGAGGAGAAGCCACGGGAGCAGACTGACACACCAGCTGTGGAGACAGGCAAAAAGCAGAAACCTCCCAGGCGAAGGAGACAGTCTAGGGCAGCTGGAAGCACATACACTCAAGTAAGTTACATCATTTTCTCCAGCCATTTCACTTACAGTTATGTCAGTCCATGTAATTAAGCTCTCTGCATTTTCCACCATTATAATTCATATACTAATTATTTCAGAAAATGTGCCCAGAAAATATGAGGCTTAAGTCCGTACTTATAAAGGTAGAACATAATGTTTCCTTCTGCCTAGACACCATTGTTTTTATAGCCTTAGAAGTTGATTAGCTGAAGACTTTACATCTACTGAATAAAGGTCATCTGCCTTTATAAACCTTGATTTTTGTGCACAGAGTAAAGCCAGGTATATGAACCTTGCTTTTTATAAACATTTTAGCTTAATAATTTTCCTTGCATGTTAATGCAGTCAAGCAAGTTGTCTATTCAAGTTCATTTCTTATAACTGCTCTTTTTACTATGTCACATTTTTGTCTGTTCTGTGAAACATTGGCAAAACATAGAAATCACACTTTGGATGGCATTATTTTTGTTGTTGGTGTCGGTGTCAACAGTACCTTTATGGCATTAAGCTTAGTTTAACTGACTCTGTTAAAAATAGAGTCTGCTAGATATGGAATACTTACTGTCACAAGGAAAGGGATTCACTGATGTTATATATATATATATATATATATATATATATATATATATATATATATATATATATATATATATATGCATGTTGATGTATAGTCAACTTGCAAAAGAGGTCACAGCAACCACCATTTCAACCTCCAGTTGTCATTGTTATGTGCAGTCAAAAAACTTTTTGGTTTATGATACTCGCTTTAAGGAACAGTGCATTGTGTTATGATGATTTCTGTCCATACATCCATCAGTTATCAGTTCTGCTTTCCACTCAATAACTTCACAATATACAGTCATCAAACTTTGTGGATGGTTTTCAATTGGGCTTACAAAGAAGCCTGTTGATTTCTGGGTCAAAAGATGAAATGTCAAGGCCACTGTGACTGAAAGAAGAGTACTTGTTTCCAAACAGTAACATCAGTTTTGCATCAATTTTCTGGATTAGACTTTGCTGATGGCTTGCACTTGATAGACATCTTAAAACAAGGTATAAGAATATTATTCACTTGACTAGAACAGTCAATGAAAGAAAGTTTATGCTCTGCAACCCCAAATTTATACCTGCATTCAGCACATCATCATTGGCAGTTTTGACACTAAGTGATGCCCACAGTGCAGACACATGCCCTTTCCCTTGATGATAATTCTCAGAAACATGGTGCACTAAACAGCTTCATGCAGTTTAAAATAGTTGCCACCGAGATATTCTCATTACCTTGAACCCACATGTGTACTGGAATGGGTGTCTAGCTTTATTTGATAGTGGGCTATTGGTATTTCAGTGTTTTCGTCCTTTGAAGTGACTCTCGATGGTTCAGAGGCCTAACATCAAATTCAAGAACAGCTTAAGTCCGAAACACATAATTCGCAAATATTTCCATATCTTTAATTATTAAACAGTAATATCTGAAAAACTCAAACCATATTCTTTAGTTAAGAAATTTGACAGGGCCAATTTACAAAACTATCCCTGCCACCACAGATGAAGAATTTTCAAGTCTGTGGGAGGGCTGCATTCCAGAGTTAGCAGAAGCTTTTCCTAACATGGATGTAATTGGGTAAAAAAAATTTTGAGAAACATAGTTTACTACAAAATTTTCTTTCAGAATTTACTTGTTACTGATCACGTCTTATTCTCAAGGGAAACTAGACAACCTTAATTTTGTCCTGGTTATTTTTTTTAGTCTTGAGCAGTTGCACTGTAACAATTGGTATGTATTTGCAAAGTAATGCATTTAATTAAAATTCACACATAAAATTAGCATATACATATATATATATATATATATATATATATATATATATATATATATATATATATATATATATATATATATATATATTTGGTTATCATTCTTTTTTTCTTCTCATTGACAGCCTGCCCCAATACGCCAATTTAGTAGCTATCAAGATCCAATGTATCAGCAGACTCCACCAAACTGGTATGGACCACCTAATCTAGCAGCACAACAGCAGATACCCCAGTACACCTTTCCACAGCCAACTATTCCACCAGGTAAGTGTCTAAGTGTATAGCATTGTCTCAATTTCATTGTGCTGTGTTTAGAATAGAAGATAGACCAAATCTGATACAAAAGCATCCCGGCATGAACAACTTTCATGTTTTTACAAAATATTCCAGTCCTGAATAATGAGAGTGTACACTGTTGTTTTGATATACAGTACATGGTTTTATATAAAGAGACCCCTGATTATTAAGGACTGTTTTTTTTGTACATATGCACAGATGGGGAGGAGGGTTGAAGTTTGCATATGTGTACATATAGAGGGAGAGGGGAGTAATAGTATGTATGCACCTGATAACGCAAAATGTATTAGAGCTACCTTGAATGAAACTTATTTGCCATAGGAAACAACAAACAACCAATAGTATTTCCACACCTCCCAATTTGTTTTTGGAGCCCTGAGTGTCTGAGTGGTCTAAAGCGCTCAACGTTAAGATCACTGCCATCTCATCTGTCTGCGTGGGTTCGAGTATCAGGCTCAACCAATGTGGGTATGTGAGAAAGCTTGCCAGTAGCTTCTCATGGGTCGGTGGTTCTTTCCAGGGTTTTCCCAGGTTCTTCCTCCACCAGTTACACTATCCGGCATGTATAGCCTATCTTGTGCTGATAAAAGGCGTTAAATCCTACAACAACAGCAACCAATTTGTTTGCATCCCCTGTACTGATAAAATGTCAAAGAAAATATAAATAGGTACTGTACATTATTTTCAGTTGGCCATTGAGAGGGCAGTATTTCATTCAGCGCGTTTCATTTGCATGTTAAGTAGGTACAATCATTGGCCATGTCGAGTGGTAGCATGAGAAAATGGTTTAGCATTCCTTAAAGGTATGATAGTAAACCAAACTTTGACAATGCATACAAAGTCAAATGCCTGAACTAAATATCAGTACCAGATTTGTTATGCTATGCAGAATGTAGCATGAAATATCAGCATTCATTCTTTAATAGGTTGTGCAAGAAAGTAGAGAAGTGTCCTCCCTTGTGGATTTTTTTAGTGTATGTATGACATGCAAGTAACGATACCAGCCTCTGTGTCCTTTTCAGGTTTCCTGAAGAGTCCATTGCAGTCAAAACTGTCTTCTGCATCCAATAATTGCAATGTCTGGTTTTAATATTTCTATAAAATTGAACATATAAAAAGGAGGAACTCTTATACACATTTGTTCAAAGAGTTATCACTCCAAAATGTACTGAATTATTCAGATTATCAAACACATTGAATGATCATATCTTTTGCTTTAAAACATAGACTCACCAATGTAAATATGATTACCATGATACTAAAGAAGCTGATTTGATTTGAAACGTCAACATGTTGTCAGTATTTGAAGTGGGAGGGGGTAATAAACAAAAGCCTATGTACACATGAGGGAGAGGGTGAAATTATGTTTACCTGCATGGTTTTATGCTATTTGCAGTTTTATGTTATACATTGTTAAATATTATATGAATTCATTTAACTGTATGTTTGTGTTGCCTTAAATAAATGTTTCAAAAGTGAGACAAGAATTGTCAAAGCCAGATTCTGTCTTCTTTCATATTTTTTAGTTATATCATATAGTTCTTTTTTTGTGATGTGTTTATATGTTCATGCATTTGAAATGACACTAAACCCTTATCTACAAGTATGTCACACAGCTTTCAGATATTGAATTTGATTTAGGGTGGTATTTGAATGCTTTCAAGAGTCCTGTTGTGGAGTAGTTAAATAATCACTACGACATGCAGAGGTGCTATTGAGCTGTCAAGTTTAAGTGGTAGTGTAAGTTTGATTGCAGTAGAAGGAGGACATGTATGAATCTTGGATGTGCAGTTTTCTTGTTTATCAAGCTGGAAAAAGATTCTCACTGAGAGGAATTTGTTTTTCAGGAGGCGGTGGACCCAGATTTGGCACTCCCCAGTATTCTTCTAAACAAGCAATTCAGTCAATGCTGCGATCCCGTCAACCGATGACAGGTAGTAGCTACATGCCAGCCAATCAGCAGGCACTTCACAACATGCAACTGATGCAGAAACAGCGGCAGCAATTTGTGCGACATCGGCTGCAGCAGTTTCACCAAAATCAGCAGCAGAATCGTTTAGCGGAGAGTCAGGCAATGTATGGCAATACCATGCCACAAGGCAACCCACAGACCCCTGGCATGCACCCAATGTCTCAGCAAGGTAGGTGGCCTATATACATATTTTGAAATATAAAGTCTTTCTCGATATGTGTATTTATTTTCCTTCTAGTGTTATTTTCTGTCTTTTGTGTCTTGGTCTTGGTGTAAGCATGCTTGTCCCTGTGACTAATTGTTCTTCTGACCTTGCAAAATTATTGCCTTGTTTTGTATTTGTTTCACTATGATTATCTTGTTATCTTTATGATCTGGTCTCTTACTCAGTCTATATATCATTGTGCCTGTCCCTTTCTCTCTGTCCCTCACATCCCATGTTTAAGGAATTTTGCTGATTTTAAATAAATTGTGAAGTTAAAAGATTTCCTGTCTTAACATTTTGATCTTCCTTTATTTCTCTCTCTCTCTCTCTCTCTCACTCTCTCTGCTTGAATTATGTCATTTGGTCACTAATAACACCCATTGCACATTATTTTCTACATGTAGCAGCACCCATGCAACAGTTCAATCAGGGTTATGCAAATATGCCAGCTCAGCAAAACTCAGCCATGATGGATACCATGAACAGTGGAATGATGCCACAGAAATTCACTCCTCCCTACACCAGTCAGAACCCAGGCATGATGCAACAGACCATGCCACAACAGCCTGGCTACATCTCACAACCTTCCCAACAATCACAGCCTCAGTATAACCCTTCCACTAGGTATGTATATCCATGTCAGCTGCTATATTCACATGTCACTTATTGCATGTCAAAGATCCATTGTCATTTGTCAGTTTCATGTGTCACATGTTATATGTCACAACCTTCCCAGTAATCACAGTCCCAGTATATCCCTTCTTCTAGGTATTTATAGCCATGTCAGTTACTATATTCACATCTCACTTGCATGTCCAAGGTACTTTGTCCTATGTCAGTTTCATTTGTCAATTGTTACCTGTCACATCCTCCCCAAGAATCACATCCCAGTATAACCTTTCTTCTAGGTATGTATATGCATGCTGGTTGCTATATCCACTAGTCACTTGCATGTCAAAGGTCCGTTGTCATATGTCAGTTTCATTTGTCACATGTTACACGTCACAACCTTCCCAGCAAGGATCTAAATCTAATATATGTGTGATTTAGTATTAATCGGTGTCCAAATATTGGTTATGTCTTCCAGCTTTCCTAATAGTTGCAGCCACAGTGTGTGGCTTCTCTATTAGTGGAAATTTGTCATATATCAGATACATCTATTACATGTTAGATTGCTTCCTAAATGATACAAGGACATCCTGGTTAAATATTCAGACATGATTTTCCTCCGTTTTAAGTGGAATAATGCTTTTCTCCTGACTTGAATCAGATTTGTCTTGATATAGTCTTTTTTATATCATCTCTGATCTGGTTTTCTAAAAGCAATCTGTCTGCCCCCATTCCGCAATGACCTTTGTACATTATTCGTTATGTTACCTCTGAAATAAAGATCTGAATTACATTTAGCACATGATTCTCCTAAACAGAATTCTGATTAGTCAAAGGCCTAATTTCATCCAATGAATCTTTGTGTAATGGAAACTGATGGCAATGGAATGAAGAAGCATACTTGCAAAACATGGCATCCCAAGTTGTTGAGAGAGCCCATGACATGATAAGTTTAGATAAAGGTTTAAAAAAATGTATGGGAATGGCTGGAGCAAAAAGTTGACACAAATTGAGTTGTTCAGTTTATAAGACAGCCAAAGCCTCAAAAACAGCTTGGCGGCATATCAACAGGTTGTGTCCATTGGAAAAAAGGACAAGTGAATGTATGGGATTATTTGTATGTAGTTGATGGACTTGGGTATTTATTTTACAGATTTGTTATGAAAAGAGAGTAGTAAAATATATTTGCTGCAGAAATTGAGAAATTATTGTGAGTTAATTACGATGTGAACACTGACATGCACATGAAATAACTTCAGCATCAGTTGTATTGGAGAATAAATTCATGTGACTAAAAATATTGTGAAATTATTGAAGTCAAGTTGAACATTTTTGGCAAGTTTATTTGTTTTTCAAATGATTATTTTTTTTATGATCATAAATTGCACTATGAGGAGTTTTTTGTGAGTGTAAAATACGTTTTTGTCCAGGGACCCCTGGACCCACAGATTGGGGATGCTGCCCCTTGAGATCTTGTTGGGGGAGGACACCCAAACCCCCCAATAAAAATTTGTTTAACTTTTTATATGGAAGACCAAAATCATGTCTGAATATTGCAGCCATCCTAAACACAGTTATGCTTAGTTTTTGCCATCCTAAGGCTATGTGTAGACTTTAGTCAATTGTTGTTTGTCACTAATCAGTTATTACAAGTCATAATCCTTCATACAGCTGCATGCATCAAGTATAATACAGTACTTTACAGGCCCATAATTGAACATTATTTTCTTTATAACTTGAATGACTAGGAGGCTGTGAAGTTTAGATGTCCTGCTAACTTTTACCAGCTGAAGGGCGGTAACTTAAACTTTACCAGCTATTGCACTTTTAAAATAATGAAAACCATGAGTCCAGCTAAATATTTCTAGCTTTGGGCTTTCAGTTTATCACTAATTTCGAGCCCTGGTTTATGCCCAAGTAGTCTGATTACATCTCCCAGCTTTCCAAATAGCTCAAGCCACAATATGACTCCTTTTCTAAGCATTTCATTTGTTACATACTGCATTTCACAGTACTTCCTATACTACTCAAAACCAGAATCACGATGCTATGAAAGCTGACAAAATAGGCAGGTTACATCTCTGAGCCTGTTCAACAATCACAGTCACAGTATCTCATTTCCAAGTGGACAAATGGTCCAAAGCACTCACCATTCCGGATCACTGCAATCTCACTTCTGTCTGTGTGTGTTTGAGTCTCAGGCTTGGCTAACGTGGGTATATGAGAAAGCCAGTAGCTTCTTGTGGGTCAATGGTTCTTCCCAGTGCTTTCCAGGGTTCTTCCTCTACCAGTTATATCGGCTGCCATGTATAGCCTATCCTGTGCTAAAAAATGGCATTTAACCCTACAACAACCCTAGGTTATTAAATTGTTACTTTTTACTACAGCATGTTAGTGTCAGATATTATAAAGTCACAATCCTTCTTATTGTTATTATTATTATTACTAGCTAGACTGCCTTCACATTAGCATATCCAGAATTGGAACTTCACTACCCTAATGGTTGGTTTGAATGAGACTGCATTACAGGATTTTATGTCAAATTGTTTATCATAACTGTGTTTGTTTCTTCCTCTGAACAAACATTTCCATGCTGTTATTTTTGTTACATTCATTATATTATTTTGTCTTTTGCCTATTTTTCTTCAGAATGCCTCCTACTATGGCTACAAGTGGAATGCAGAATCCTTCTAGTTCAATGAGTGGAATGGGTGGCTACAATCAGATGGGATCTAGCGGCCCCACCCAACCTCAGGGTGGTGCTGGCTACATGCAGCATATCCCCACCCCCCAGCAACAGCAACAACAACATCGATTTCAGCAATACCGCCAGCACCAGATGATGGCTGCCATGCAGCCGAATGCCCTGCAGCCAAATCAACAACAAATGCAGACACAGCAGAAGACAACAGCAGCCCTTGTTGCTCAGCTCCAGCGTCAGATGGGTGTGCCTACTCATCCTGGAGCTCCAGCTCAGGCTCAGGCTCCAGCCCCACAGTACAGCTATCAACGAACACCACCACAATATTAATATAATATAATGTGCAAGGTTGATAAATGGAAAATCACTGATAACTATCAGTGCATACTTTATATCTGTGGTGAATATAAGTGTGTGAGGTTCGGCTACAGGAAAAGGCCCCTTCAGTAAGCATCGCCACGGAACCATCAGGTTGAAGCTAATCAAAATGGACATAAAACAAAAACAAAAACCTTAAAAAAATCAACATATTATCTTCCACATGTTGACTGGATCATTGTAACGTGAATGAATACATAAGGATTTGTTTACAGGAAGTTTTGAGATGTATGAATGCAACAGGCAGTACAAGATATGTAAGCCTTTGTATATTATCAGAAAATTTATGTGACAATTTTCAAAACAATAGAATTTCTAGCTTATAATCCAACAAAGAACCTATGTGAGTGGAGGAAGGTTTGTCGATTCATTATCTAAAAAGGCTTGTCAGCATAACAATTTGCAAACATATGCAAGAATTAAGGTTGTATTTCTCATTCCAGTATGTGAATGCACCTTGGTTAGCACGTGCACATTGGCTTAGGCCATGTGTGAGAGTTGCATCATGCTGTCTATGGCCAATGGGTGGACTGTCAGCTGAGGACTTTTGCGAGTAGTAGTATCATGTTACCTATGGCCAATGGGTGGTCTGTCAGCTTAGGACTTGTGTGAGTAGATGTATTATGTTACCTATGGCCAATGGGTGGTCTGTCAGCTTAGGACTTGTGCGAGTAGTTGCATCATGTTACCTATGGCAAGTGGGTGGTCTGCCAGCTAAGGACTTGTGTGAGGAGATGTATCATGTTACCTATGGCCAATGGGTGGTCTGTCAGCCAAGAACTTGTGTGAGTAGATGTATCATGTTACCTATAGCCAATGGGTGGTCAGTCAGCTAAGGACTTGTGTGAGTAGATGTATCATGTTACCTATAGCCAATGGGTGGTCTGTCAGCTTAGGACTTGTGTGAGGAGATGTATCATGTTACCTATGGCCAGTGGGTGGTCTGTCAGCTAAGGACTTGTGTGAGTAGATGTATCATGTTACCTATAGCCAATGGGTGGTCAGTCAGCTAAGGACTTGTGTGAGTAGATGTATCATGTTACCTATAGCCAATGGGTGGTCTGTCAGCTTAGGACTTGTGCAAGTATTTGCATCATGTTATCTGTGGCCAATGGGTGGTTTGTCAGCTTAGGACTTGTGCAAGTAGTTGCATCATGTTATCTGTGGCCAATTGGTGGTCTGTCAGCTTAGGATTTGTGTGAGTAGTTGCATTATGTTGTATAGCATAGGAGAGCTTGTGAGAAATGTTTCTTCAACCTGGTCTACAATACAGGAAATGTATACGGTGGCCCGTCTTGTATGGCAATGACTTCTGAACTGGAAGAGTGGCCTTATAACAATGGTGGCCTTCCAGAGGGTGACAAAATCTTTTTTTTGAGAAGCAGATGTAATGTACGTAGAAAGAAAGCTACATAGCACCTCAAAGCATTTAATATCTTCATTTAAAATCTTCATTTAAAAGTAATGTTATGGTTAGAAGGTTCTTGTCTTAAAAATATTAGACTTATTTCAACTGAATATACATTAATAGTTCTTATTCTTGACATAAGCATGATATGCGAATGTGGTATTGTTGTCATTCAAAAACATCATTTGAATCTTGGTACATACAAAATTCTCTTTCCATTTGCTCAATTTTCCCACTGCTGCTGAATATTCTCCTATCGGTTATGAAGTTGTATATTTTAGTCCATTCAATACAGTAGTGTTCAGCAAGTCATCCCCCCTCCCCCTGTTCCCTGATGTCATCAAGTCAAATAACTTAATTTTCTTCCTAAGTAATAAGTCTCTGTTTAAGTTTTGTAATAATTTATTCCTATGTTACTAATTGTACAATATTGCAATTTAATTACACAGATCAAACTTTTGTTGTGGGGACGAAATGCCTTCTTTATACAGAAAGTGATACATGTACTGTTATTTGGTTTTGGTCTTTGTCTGGTACCCTGTTTTGTTCAAGGATAATATCTCTGTGTGTGTTAATCCAAGAAATCTATATTTAGCATATGCTGACCATGTTATGATCTGGACAATTATGTCCGTTGTAATCATCAGAGACTGCAGAGTAAAGCCCAAAACTCTTTCAAAACATTTGTGAACCCGTTTTCTGTAAACATCAGCTTTTGTAGATAAAGACGTAATATTAATCTTAGTCTTACATGTACTTTTGCCAGCACTTCTGTCAGTAACAGAAACCCGACATTGGGAGGATAGGTATTGGTTCTGGACACATGTAAAATAAAATGTAGCCACTTGTGATGGGAACATTTTACATTTTGTACTAATATGCTGGTCAGTGGTCACATTAGATGTGTGAACATTCTTGGGGACTACTTTTGAACACAGAATCTTCGGTGCCAAAGGATTGTGGCTGCAAAAGCGTATGGCTGCTGGTCAGGGAGAACCTTTCAAGAGGGGGACCACTGTAGTAACTTCGAGCCAAAATATCTTAGAAACTATGATAATGCTCAAACGGTTGAAATTGCCTTCTTGTAGCCCAGGTATAAATGTGTAATATATTGGATTTTTCATTGAATTAGAAAATATTTTCGTAGGTAAAATGAGGAGACTTAGGACAAATTTTGAAAAGGTCCAAAATTGACATCATTCTTATATGCCTTTAGTCATGCCATTTTGTTGTCTTTAAGTGCAGGTAATAAGTAACTAAAATTTCAAATTTGTTGATGTATTAGAGAAGATTTTCTTATGTAAATTAGTGAGATGGGTCTGGCATTAATTTAAGAAATATCCATCAGCTTACCATGCGAATTGCATAACACCTGTGTTAACCTTTAATGGACAATGTCATCATTTTTGTGATAAATCAGTATGTTCATAATTATTCTTGAAAATTGTGGATAAATTGCATGCTCATATTGACCATAATAGTCATCCAAGATTAGAGTTGTAATATTGCTTTTGTAACTGATACATTTGTGTATTGTTTTATGTGTTGTGAAATTTAGATAGATACACTGTTAAGAGTATAAATATGTCATCTGAAATCAAATTGTGTCATGTTTTAGTCAATCAAGATTAACTTGTATTGCTGGAAATATGTGTGTACAAGTTCAGGTTCATTGACCATGCAACCTTGGTTCCTCTCTTATAAAGTCATCCCATTGGCAGTGTGAAAGTGTCCTTATAATTTAGTTGGCCTTTCTTGAGGGATATCAAACAGATATGAATAACTATGTATAAAGTTTAAAAAAAGCATAAGTGATTTTTAAATATTTAATGTTTTTATTTCAAACTTTTGTTTTGTGAAGTCAGCACCTTAAAAAATTATGAATAATCATCAAGTGTGATGCAAAACTGTTTGAAGCCATTGTCAGTTGGGTCAAGGCTGTTCCATTAAAACATACATTGGACCCAGGGAAGGCACTTTTAAAGTGGGGTAATCAGCCATAGAGGCAATTTAAAATTTTCTTATCATTTTAATATGAACCCTGGAAAATATTTGTTTAAAACTGCCTTCCCTGGGTACTATGTACATTTAAATGGAACAACTCTTGGGATACAGGTATCTTATTGAACCATCTTTTCACTGCTGCCAAATATACTCGATGTAATTGAAGATGTTTATATTAATCCCAATTTCTAAGCAGTATCAGCGTATTTTTTACTGCAGTCACATAATGACATATTCTCAGTGATGTAAAAAATTTCTTGTGGGATAAACTAAAAAGTATCCACTTGATGTGAACAATCTACAGGAGAGTTGCATTTTCACCAGTCTGGTATCTGCATGTTCTCTTAGCAAATAAAGTTTTGGAAGGTAATGTTTACAACAAATAATGTTATCCCTGATCTGTTGGCATATATTTTAATGATAAATCTGGATTTATAATGTTTACATTGTGTTGATTCTTGTACATGGATAAAAGGTGGTACATGTACATCTCAGATGAACATGTTACTTCATTTGATGTCATTTTGTTTTGTTAGTTGCATGGCATATAAGGGCCATATAAAAAAGGCCCAAATGAGAGTCAAAATATATTTGCATAAATTATGAATATATTCACTTGTTTTGTATAAATATACATTAGTTAATTGTAAATTAAATCTGGTATCGAAAGATATATTTTATCTGCTGCCTCATCTATGGTGTATTGCATTGACCTGAAGGAAGAATAAGAAACTAATCATTGATGAAGGAAAAAAAATACTTTTCATGCATGTAGCCACATCCTTTCAAAATACGCAGTTTATTGAATTGGGAAATAACAGTAAATACCTAACATTTAAACATATAGCTAGGTTCAAATCTCCGCAGTATGCAAATTAAAAATTGTCTAACCTGTAAGATATTATATGTATAGTTATAAATGATGATTTAACAACCTTCAAAAGAAAATGTACTCTAATGCCAAACACACCTCCAAAATATTAATTGGTCCATGAAAGTATCATAATATTAATGCAGAGCTATGAAATAAGTCAAGTAGTTTGAACTATGACTTTCTAAGCATGCCTTTTCAATATTAGATGGTCACTGAGGGGCCTCAAGTCTACTTTTTGAAGGTTGTTAAATCATCATTTATAACTACCATTTCAGTCGAAAATTATGTTCAGCCTTCAGTATATAACCTACAGTTAATCTGGACAACACATGATACTAGGTCATTTAAAGCAGGGATGCATGACACAGAGCCCACTGGCCACATTCAGCCCAAACACATTGTGCAGTTCACAATCCATGTCCTTAATGGATGTGTATTTTTGTTGTTATATTATACACAAAAACTTCTGCAGTGCAGCCTGCTTAGTTCCAGTCAAAGTCTATTCTAGCTGATGTAAATGTTTGAGTCGTGCACCAGTGATTTAAAGTATGAAAATCTTTATACTCATGTTAGTTTCATGTAAAGTGTTTTTTTAAAATAATTCTATGGATAAACAGGATTTGTACTTCATCCTCAGTTCCATATTGCCATAATTTTGCATATTAATTATACAGCCAACAGTGATTTATCTTGAACACAGTCATAACATCACATTATTGACAGGTGACACATGCTCATGTCCAAGGCTTTTACCGTGGTTCAACTATACTGCCTGAACAGCAGATTAATTGATGTCAATTCAGCTATTGACAAATCCAGCCCCCACTGCCAAGTTGATGACAGGAATAAGTCCTTGCATGCATGCTTTTCCTCCTAACAACCAGCGGACTATTTACAATCTGTACAAGGCTACACATCATACTGCTATTAGAATGATGAAGAACATCATGGATTTCGGTCATTGGATATGAACTAATGGCTATATTTTTGACTCCATATATATATTAAAACAAATTTAGTTATTTTCAGGGACATATACTATTAAAACTGAATAAAATTGCATCATGCAAGCTTAAAAAATTGTTATAGTATCTTACACATAGATTATGAAAAAGATATTTGATAATTCCTTTCCAGATGAAAAGTAATCTTATACAAGGTTGATAATATTTCCTCTTTCACTAAATATCAGTATTATTACAAGAAGGTGTGGTGTTCTCCCTACACTAACAAGCCTAAAGACATGTTGACTGACTGGTGACCCAAACTGTAAATTTTATGGGATTCTTGCACATTTAGAGCACATGCTGTCTACCTGCAATGTATCTTGGACAAACGGTCATTATCGTTGGCATCATAATTAAGTGCTTGCTGAGATTGCTGCCAGTATGGATAAAGCCAGAAGAAAGAAACGGCAAGTGAATAGTGGTCTAAACTTCATCAGTTTTGTGTGAAGCTGTGAGACACAAAAGCAAAAGACGGAAGCAAGAGGCTTATTGACAGAACGCAAGATTAGGTACTGCAGGCAGATGTATAAAGACAGCTTAATTTCCCAAGAGATGTCTGTAACACCAACTTCAGACCTGATAGTGCCCTGTGGTCAGGAGGTACTGGACAGGCAATTTTATTAGAAGTGACAGTGCCATGGGAAGCTTGAATGTAGGAGGCCTGTGAGAGGAAATAGGCCAAGTGTCAGCCACTCATCCATGATTGCCAGCAGAATTGATGGAAGGCCGGAATCTAACAGTGGAAAAAGGATGATGTGGCTTTGCATTGCTGACCATTTGGTATGCCATGAGAGTCATTGGGGTTACAGAAGCTAGCCACAGTAAGTTAGTCACCATTGTTGACAAACAGACCAGATTTGCCTCACATTGGATTTTGTAGAAGAGGGAGTAGTGATTGAAAACCTATCCACTTCCAGGCTGAGTCTGATCAACTCAGTTGGCGTACCACTGGAGACTGTTGTGGGTCAGCGCTGAAGCGCTCTAGGAAAGCGGATCTCTTATTGATCATGGAACCGACTGCAGTATGTGTGTGTGTGTGTATGTGTGTGTGTATATATATATATATATATATATATATATATATATATATAGATTAAATATCAGTATTAGTACTCATGCATTCATTCTTTCCAGATTAAGTCATTGTACAGTGTAAAATTTCAGATATTTAAACAAATCAATTGACAAAGACATGAGACGTATATTTTCAAACCTTTGTCACTGTCCACCAATTCAATTTATGAAATCTTCCAAACCTTTCATTTCAGGAATGACCACTCCATTGTCCTTGTGGATAGAGTGTCCGCCTCGGATGCAGGAGGTTGTGGTTCGAACCCCGGCCAAATCATAACAAAGACTTAAATAATTGGTACTAATAGCTGCCTCACTTGGCGCTCAGCATTAAGAGGTTAGTGTTAGGACTGGTCAGCCTGGTATCAGGATAATGTGACCAGGTGGGACATCATGTTGCATGTCTGCGACGTGATGCCTCAGTGCTAGGCATCACTATAAACTGCCACACTGCAGATATCGTTATGATATGACTGAATTTTTTTAAAGCTACATTAAAAATCCACATCATACACACACACACACATACATCTCAGGAATGCAACATTTTTTGAAGAAAAAATTTAAGGTGCCCAATTCTGTAAAAAACAAATTTAACTTATAAATAACATCCTTGCAGATAACATCTAAGTGCATCTTGGAAGACTATTTATTGTTCTCTATCCTTGCATATATTTGTTGAGTGATGGGAGATAGGACATTACCTACACCATTACACAAAATTCAAAACCCTCATTACTACAATATTGTGTGTGAAGGTAATTTTAAGATTATACATTACAGTACAAGTAGACTATTCTGGTGACCTAGAGGTTAGAGTGTCTGTCTTGGAAGCGGGAGGTCGTTGGTTCAAACCCCGACTGAGTTAAAAAAAAGGGTACTAACAGCTGCCTCACCAGGTGCTCGTCATTAAGAGGTTATTGTTAGGACTGGTCGGCCTGGTGTCAGGATAATGTGACTTGGTGGGACTTCATGCCACATGTCTGCATTAGTATTATGGTGTTGTTTGAAAGCGCCACATATATGATTGATGGAAGAAATATTGATTCAATTCAGAAGGACTTCGACGTTGCTACAATGATAATAGTTTTAGTAAGATATTCAGATGATTATACAAGATCAGCCAGCCCATCAACGATGTTTGCTAAAGATTCAGCTAATCATCCTAAACATGCAAACGTAAGAATGAATGCAACTGGGGATGCAGTTGCATCAATGAATGAAAATTTCAACTTAGGATTCGCAGCACGTAGATCAATGTTAAGTGATGAAGAAGTTTTTTCATGTGCACTACTATCTCATAAAAGGATTTTGTAGAAATGTTAGAAAAGTTATTTTTGGAGCTAAACATAACAGTTGTACTTGTAAGAAAAGCCCATGACAATGATGCAATCATGCGTACTGCTGCTACTCACAGCTGTATGGTAAGATTAATCAAACTTTCATTGTGGATGCCAGTAATGCCTCCATCACTTGCTGAAGAACAAAAATTAATTTCTTTTATGGACCAAGGTGGTAAATCACTGTTATCATGGTTGACAATGACAACAGATAGCAATCAAAGTCATATTGCTGGGTTATTTACATGGCAAATTGCATCACAACAAGGAGTTTCTGCTTCAAGGCATATATTTATCCCTTTACAATATACTAATTGACATGATTCACAAGAAGGTAGTCATATGATATTTGACAAACTTGCAGTTATTGAAGTTTCCTTACCAAAAAATGGACGTCATGAACCGTCTGAAGATATATTATTAAGTTATGACCAAAATCATATAGCATGTGCATATCATCGTTTGATGACATTTATGGGACGTGATCAAAATATAGATACTGGTTTACAATTATCGCAGTTTGATTTTAGAAATCTGTATCCGATTTATTACTTTTCATTGGAACATCTTGATTTATCTTGATAATCTGTTGTTGATAATCACTTTCGAGCTCGTGTAAACCCCTTTGGTGGTGCTAATTACAGAGCAATTGCAGTTATTCTTTCAGATAAAGCAATGTCACACAAAGGTGCTGGTGGAAGAATGCGAGTTGTTGATGCACCAGTCAAAAACATGTAATTAAATCACTCATGATATTATAATAATGTTGTATAGTTACGTTAGAGTCACTCTGACTTCCGGTCAGGTGAAAAATTACAATCAAAACTCGCGAGTAAATACGGAACAAAAGTATCACTAAAAAAAAGTCAAATTTCTAGTGGTGGTCCAAACAAATTATTATTAACCAAGACTCAAATTTAACATTTTGATAAGGCTTTAGAATCAAAAACTGGAGTTCAACTTCATCTTTCTCCGATCTGTATTAAAAATGCAGTGTATAGTTAAAGTTGGTGGTATATTTCCACTTCTTGCAACTATACCAGCATTAATAGCCGCTACAGCCCCAGCTGTAGCAAAAGCAGCTGCACTCTGTGCTGTTTGAACCGCTGCTGGAATGGCATTAAAGAAAGCAACAGGGAAGCGGTCTGAGTTTATCAGGAATCCCTTGTCAATACGGAAAAGGTCTGAGACTTCTAGGAACACTTCGCTAATTCTGCCTGTGTCAAATTTTGATTTACTTGATGCTGCTAAAAAAACTAAATATAAAAACTGTCAGAGGTGATTTTATGCATTATCAATAATCAAAACCACCAAACAATTTTGAAACAGGAGTCATAAATCTTGATGATAATTCAGGGCCTGGTACTCATTGGGTTGCATACGCAATTGATCCATGTGGTTCTATTTATTTTGATTCATACATGCTTCCTTCGCCTATAGAATTTTTAAAATACGCCAGAAACATTCCAATTTGGTATTCAACATTACCAACACAAACACTAATTGATCCACCGATATGTAGTCATGAAGTAATTAATATACTTGACGCTATATCAAAATCTTCCAATGCATCTTAATAAGTCATGCATGATCATACAAGTAATCACGTCGTTTTAAATAGATCTTAAAATATAATGGTTGATATTTACGGAAGATCTTCTATCAAGGACAAGAAGAAAAAGATGATATTGATTTGTCAAATTATGCGACTAAAGATGAACTCGCTGATAATATGAACTTCTCTGTAGTTGACCATGATGAAGTTATTTTTCAAGATAAATATGGTGTTTTAAAGACGAGTAATATTAAATGGAATGATATAGTTCGTAGAGTTATCGGTGCTACTGAAGATAACATTCCAATATTTACCAGTGATGATAAAATCAGAGACTCAAGTATATTAATCGCAACTATTATAAATTCAATTACAAAAAGTGTTGTGAATCGTTTACAATCTACCGATGACACAATGACAGGTGAACTCAGCATGAATGGAAATAAGATATTTGATTTAAGAGATCCAACATCTGATGAGGATGCTGCAAGAAAAAATATGTAGGCACAGTAGATACTAAATTATCCACGCTACGAGCTGATTATGATTCTCACGCAAGTGCGTTTACAAGACCTCATATAATCTTTAAAAAAATTAATGAAATCGCAGATAATTTCTTAGGCACTCTGTTGACTGTTGATGTAAAACTCTGATATTAACACAAAACTTGGGGATATTAAAACAGCTATATCAGATATTGAAATGAGTAGAAAAAGACTAGAAGATGTTATAAGTGGAATTCCTGATATTGTTACAAAAAATAACCTAATTAAAATTCCCCACAAGCAGATTATCAACGTGGTATATACAGTAGCATTATGGTCACCACTCAATAAAACCGTTAAACATTGCGCTGAGGTTACCGGTATACACATGCTCTCGGTACTCGGTGTTGTAATATTTACAATATCTACCACGATTTCACGGCGTTATTAGTCAGATGGATCCATGTTAGTGATGTTAGATCAAAATGACGAAGTAACATTTACTGTGGAACCAAAAGAAGAAAACAAATCGGCTTGATTTATTATTGGTGTCTTGAATTGCTAGCTAAGTTCCCACCTAATTAAGATATAATGAGTATTCAACGTGATGTTGCAGCGCAATATTATAGATATAATAAAGCACATAAATGGCAAACAAAATTGAAAAATATCGTTGACGAGAATGTAGTAACAATAAAGAAATATCCCAGACGTGTAGTTATTGCTGCTATAATTGTTTATTTGGCGTCAGCTATTGTTGCTGTTACCTGCGTGTTATTATCAACAATAACAATGATGGCACAGTAGTTGTAACAATTTGTCTTTCAACTGCAACAATGATTGCCGGTACTCTTGATATCGTTGCAAAAAATATGTACATGAACAAAAGCAAAATTACATGATTATATAATAAAATTACATACAGCATCGCTAGCATACTCCAAATTATCCTCGTTATTATCAACGAGCCTTAGCGATGGCAAAATAGCGGATTTTGAGTTCACGGAGATGATCAAAATCTACAAAGAAGCAATGAATGTGATTGATTTAGAAAATTTAGATTTAAACTCCACTGACTTCGCCAAGCGAGATACTTCAACAAATCGTAACGAACAAAACTCCTTCAAAAACAACAATGATATCGGTAAGCTCAACTAATCCAGAATTTAGTGTTAACTTTCCAACTAAGATTCCAGTGAAAGAAGTCGCACTAGCACAATTACGAGTATATGCCAGCTGTCCAAATATCAGATCAAAATCATTTGGTATATAACAGGTGAGTAATTCGCTTTTATTTGCAAATAAAAAAATAAAGAGGATAGAACTCTCGATTGGCAAGTTGTTTCTATTTCAACAAGATGTTTTCAAATTGAACAAATCAATGACGAATTTCAGCGCAAAATGAAAGCTATAACCGGAAAAGAAGCAAAAATGCCTATAACAGCTCAAGAACCAACGTTATCATCTGCGATTGAAATAAATTCGACAGATTACGCTGTAGATATTTATCAATCGTCAATAAGACCTGTTTTAGGTTGGACTGAAATGCCATCAGAGTATAAAAGACTGCCATAACCTCAACGAGATGATTTCTCTATTAACGAAACAATATTTATGAATGAACCACAATATCGAGATGGATATCCATGGCGTCATTATGCAGATGATCGTATTAAACTTTCTGATGGTAGATCATTTTCTAAAACACCGTTTTCCATAATTTATTTTGATAAAAAAACTTCCGATCATATTATTTATGAAAAAGATTTCAGATCATTGGCTGATGGAATTAAAACCGAACATATAACTACATTCACGACATTAGTTCAATTATTTAAAAATTATATTCTGGAGTATCCTAAAAATGATCTAAAGTAGAAAATTATTGAAACAATACAACATTTAAATCAAACTGTATCAGATACTGAGTTTGCTAATCGAGTTATTATTTGAAATAGTAAATGCTAGTACTTATGATATAGGAAGTAAACATATAACAAATATCAGACAACTATATAGTATTCACTATAAAATAACTGAAGCAAATTTATTAAAATGTATACTTCCCGGATTTGAAACTGGCGGACTAAAAAAATCACTTAACGATCTTATCAACGCAAACTTTCCTAAAGTAGTCGAGTCATGGAAATAAGTATCGCCACCAGCATCTCTTCGCAAATATAATAATGATCTATACGGTGGTGGTCGTCATATTTCACCAGGAATCGTTAATATAACATAAACACTCGCAGTCAATCTTGTATGTGACGTAGCTGATGGCAACTATCAAATATATATTGAAAAATCAAATCAGTCTCAACAAGGATATATTCTATATATATTTACTCCGCAAGTACCTCCTGGGTATTTGATTGTACAAGTACTATTAATCCTGTTTATCTACGATGTCGTAATAATTTATTATCAAGAATAAATTTCAAACTTAACCAATCCAGACAATTGATTTAAGAAATGAAAATCTGAATTTAAATTTATAAGTAAGATCTTAACGATTTGTACAATTAATTAAATTAAGAGGTATATTGTATAATGCACCAACAGTAAGAGTTTTCATACACGACAAGGAGAAGGTTCTTGAAAATGCCACCAGAACACTAATGACAGTCTCCAGTCAACACAGAACGATTTAGTGTTAATATAGTTACTGATAAACACGGCAACGAAGACTTTTTATTGACACAGGAACAATTAGATGAACTGTGGCGAGAACGTATTATTATGATCACATGTGATAGAGATCAGATTCTGAATTATGTACATTCCTGCATTACATCAACTTAATAAAGAAAAATGTATAATTTTGGGGGGAAAATATCGTTTCATTAAAATGATTGGTATATTTTAAAAAATAAAATAAGTAAACAATAATCTGTTATAATGTTTTTTTTACTGGTTCTCAGGTGGAATAAAAGTCAGAGGATCGCTAACCATGACACTGCTGTAACTTTCATTTTCATCAGCGGCGTTGTCACTACTTTCACTGTTTTCACTCTCACTTTCAAAATTCTCCTTTCTGTTTAAGCTTTCACTATCTGACGTAATCTTTCTTAATTGTCTCACGCGCGTGTCAATAATTCTCTTCATTTCGTATTCGTGAGCTAATTTTGATCGAATTTTTTCTATCACGCTTGAGAGGAATACGAATTTTTTAACTTCTGCATCTTTTACAGTAGCCAAAGATTGAAACATGGCCTGCTGTATAATTGTCATGAACCTATATTCAACAGGTAGTGTATATTTGTTTTCAAATTTACGCCCTTGCAGTGACTCAAAATAGAAATAATTTTCTCTGGATCAAGCTGAATTTTTCTTCAGTGTTTTTTAAATTGTATTCCTCAACCAAGACTATATAATACAAATTATGTAATATTGCGCAAACACAACATCTAGACTACGTAATAAATATTTTACTTACCTCTGTTCGTTCTCGAATTCAGCCCCAGTCTGACTGGTGATAGATAAATTCTGCTTCGTTTTATAGTCAAACATTCTGGGAAAACCCATAATTCTATAACATTATAGAGAATTACATGATTAAGTCATTTTGGAAAACCAGTATATGAAAACCGATGATTCTTAAACATTCTAGAGAATCATATGATTACGTTCTGGAAAACCGTCTGGGAAAACCCATAATTCTAGAACACGCTAGAGAATCATCTGGTTAAGTTATTATGGAAAGTTCTAGAATTATGGGTTTTCCCAAAATGTTTGACTATAAAGGCAAGCCAGAATTTCTCTATCCCAGTCATACTAGAGTTGAATTCGAGAGAGAACAGAGGTAAGTGAAATATTTTATTAACCTACGTGTGATAATTGTTACGCATATAGTTAAATTATTACATATTTACAGATCTAAAAATAACTTACATGTAACCGTGTGTTTTTCTGCCTTGATCTTTTTGTAAGATAGAAACTATAAATTATCCTTCTACTAATTTGAACTATTATACAATTATGTTACTTCATTGATATTAATTATGACATAGATGGTTAATTAATTAATTACTAGGACAAAATAAATTACGATCTACGCAGAAATATATACTACAGAGTTATCTCTCTTGGTACAGAATTATCTCTCTTGGGAGTAGTGGGTTGTGGGGTTTTCACACCTTCCATCAACAAACCTTCACGATGACTTTTTAGTGTCCCATCAACATAAATCATTTTGAAATGATAAATTGACAGTTGTATCATAATTAATCAATTAATGAATGATGACAAAAAAAGAAATTAAATGAATAGTTAGTAATATAAGCGGGATAAGTACTTAATTACTCTACCGGAGAGAGACAGAGTTATCTTCCTTCAGCAATAATGAAATGTAATTTTTATTCATACTTTTTGAAAACGCCGATTTGTATGTTTTATCCGCCATACGTTGTACCGAAGGCATGCAAATATCAAAATATTTGCCAGCTGCATTCATTGATTGAAATATCATTTATTCGCCAGTTTCTGTACTTATAGATTTAAGCCCCCTCTTTACAGTTGTTTTTTTTTTATTTACCAGTAGACCGCTCCGGTGGCCTAGTGGTTAGAGCGTCTGCCTCGGATGCGGGAGGTCGTGGGTTCTATCCCCGGCCGAGTCATACCAAAGACTTACAAAAATGGTACTAACAGCTGCCTCGCTTGGCGCTTAGCATTAAGAGGTTAGTGTTAGGACTGGTCGGCCCGGTGTCAGGACAATGTGACTGGGTGGGACATCATGCTACATGTCTGCGGCATGATGCCCCAGTGCTAGACATCACTATAAACTGAAAACAATGCAGACATCGTAGCGATATGACTGAAAAATTGTTAAAGCTACGTTAAAAATCCAAATACAACAACAACGACAACATTTACCAGTACCACCACATACAGAATTTTGGCTTTGTGTTACAGCTCGTAAATTGGATAAATTATTATCGATTTTGATACCGTTGATATGATTGACCACAAGACCATCTTCGATTAATCCATTGAAACATTCAAATATAAATCGGTGTTGAAATAATAATTTGTCTAAATCATTACTTTGAAAATCTTGTCAGATAATCTTATACACTTTTAATAACTTTGTCACTGTCATTTTTTATTATCATAATATCTTTTCAGTTCTTTGTATTTTTTACCACCACATTGCACGATCAACCGCGTTTCTCCTGTAATCGCAACACCACATTTCAAAGACGGTTTTGGTCATAGACTTCCGTTACGTACGCTTTGTAAGTGATGTCCGCAGAATTCGTTTACGCATGCTTTGTTACAAGAAGTCGTAGAGCCCATCATTAGCCACTTGCATTCGTTTTAATTATAAATGAATGAATTTGAGAGATTATCTACGATTAAACCTTCTAAAGATAAATTTTAATCTTGACAGAATATCCAATAACTTACCGATAAAAGCCCTGGTTGATCCAAAGAATAAAACTTTGATTAATAAAATTCACGACGCTAAGAAAGAATTTCGCAAAGAAGGCGCATCTCATGCTTGGTCAGCATTCAAATTCACAGATGTCGACGCTACGATGAACGAAAAACGAACAGCAACGATAATTAATTATCTTGATAATCGAAACTATCTTTTCAAAGTAAAATGTATTTAGGAAGTAGACGATACCTGGATTATCTGTGACAAATATGACCCTGTCCTTCATAATAAAACAAATGCCATACTGAGTAAAAATTCCAAACCAGGAATGTTAGCTGGCATTGACAAACCGTATTATGAAAGTGTGTATCCTGTAATAGCAGTTATTTATGGAATTTATCCCGTACATGACAAACCCAGCGTTAATAATCTAAAACCAATGAAATTTTCAAGACTGAATTGTGTATTCGAAAACTGTCAAACGGATAAAAGAATTAAAATAATAAAGGAGAGGGAAGAAATAGTTGAAGATACCGTCAAAGATGTCGCTGAGCAAGAAAAGAAACTAAAATTCCCGATAAGAGTAAAAACGATATCCGGAGAGATTTTGTACAAAATACAAATCACTAAGGAACTTCGATCGAAATTATTGATCATAATGCGCATGCGTGGACTAATACAATAACAATATTTCCAAGAAATCGAACTGTTAAATTTTAGATAGGAGATATATATGCGATTTTATTAAAGAAATAAGTAAAAACTATCCTGTATCAGTATGGTTATATCAGAGTTCTGATGATGGAAATAATGATCAGTTTGTAGGACCTAATGGCGTCATTTATCGCACAGAATCTCTCCACGAAGAAATGAAAAATCTTGGGTTGAAATTTACCGGTGATGCTGAACAATTACTCAGTTTTAGGATTCCGTCAGTTGCGGTCCATTTTGTTAGAGACAAAATTTTTTGGAAACCAACTCGATTTAATTTTCCCAATGGTATAATACCGCGTTGTGCCTAATACTGACACGGTGGATTGTGAATTAGTATATATGATCATAAAGATGTTATCTCGGTTTATATGTTTGCATGTTATCCTGGAAGCTTTCATGGAATGGAAGAGTGATGTGTATATTTTAAAAGATTTGGTCATCCCACACACGAAATGACCAGAGTATCGGCAAACGGACCATTACCGGATGTTGACCTGACTGGATTTGCCTGTATCGAGTCATTCGAGTTTGCTAAAGGTCTTCATCCGATTTTCTATGTCGAGTTTGGCAAACAATTTGCAGAAAAAATGTGGATACCAATAGTTTTATTACGATATATGCTCGACGTAAAACTACTGATATCGTCGAGTGTAAGTGAAGCAATTATATCATATGGTCCGCAGAAAAAGGTTTGGTTACCACAACAAAATAAATATTGTGATGATGAAAATCCTGATATAACCGATTACGAAAAAAAAATCTCAAAAAAGATCTTGGCAGAAAAATAATCGGTAAATTCACCCAAGGCAGATGATAGGATCATAAACGACATTGTACAATATTGATTATAGATGATGCTGAGTTAGATTTTATAATTGCTGATACAACGAAAAAAAAAACGTTTATAAGTCGAAGCAATGTTAATTTATCAGACGAAGCCAAATTAGGTACAATTGTGAGTTATATGGATGGCAAGTCACCGCAGTTTACTCATTTAGATCTTCTATGCTCGCGTACGTTTCGATAAATCTATTATCGATGGTAAATAGAGTTGCTACGTTTCCTGTCAGAGTCGCTACAGATTCATTTTATATCAATAAAAAAGTATTTAGGATTGTTGGAAAAATTGAGCATCGGCACTTATGCATCATGGACAAATGGAGAATAAAACGAGAAAATATACTCGATTATTCTAAATCCGCTGACGTTGCAATCAATTATATTTATTGCCCCAAAAATCAAATATCTAAATTGTCATCAGCACCGTCAGTGTATGATCCCATAGCTAGGCATAAAACAGTTTATCTTAATGGACGAGGAGGTTCTGCTAAAACAATTCGTGTGATTAAACTATTTCGGAAAAATGATATGCTCGTTTTAACCCCCACATACAGACTCGCAAGAGAAATGAGAAAAAAAGTATATTAGATAAAGTACTTATACATTCTTTCGATAGATCGGAGATAAATGGAGTCCTGATCGGATGGGCGAAATAAACATTCCAAAGATTATCGTTTATGATGAAATATGTACAGTGTCACTAGAAACATTAAAAACATTTCTTGATTGGTTATTAACAACACATACTGCTTTCTTAATGTGTGGCGATCATGGTCAACCAACAACTTTTGTTGCATTATCTCCACATAAATGGTTAAATAATTGTGTTGATTATTATGAAGAAATAAGTGATGATCATAGAGCACTTGATCCAGAATTAAGAGAGTTTAAGAAATGAATCAGACTACAACCGAATAAAGGTCAGTGTGAAATAATGCGTGAAATAATTTCAGAAACCCCTATTAACAAATTTTGGAATTTATGGAGACCAAATGATTTGATAATTGCAAGCAGAAAGTTAGTTTGTGATACACTTCAACAACAATTATTTATGTTACATAAAGAAAAATTGTCAAATCTAATCGTACAATTATGTTATCGACCAGTTGATACGCGACGGCAGAATATCGACGTTGGTATACCAAGATCGTCAGAAGAAAAAAAATCTTGTGCGAAATGATATTGTTTTGGGTCCTGTCATTGTTGTTGAAGTTGCGCTAAAAATGGACAAATCTCACTGGACGTGAGGATATGCGATGACAATGCACTCATCTCAGTATCGTGTGGTAAAAATAAAATATCAGCCTAATGAACTTGATTAGGAGTGCTGACATCAAAATGTGCGTGCTGAATTCGTTTAGGTGGTGGTAGCTAATTTTCCATATTGCCTGTCATTGTAACCATTTTGCAGCAGCAGATCGTGTAACATTTGCTGCATCGGCGAGTTTACTAATTGCTGCTCTACCTTTCCAATATCCTCTTGGGCTATACTAAATTGATTCCATTATTTTAATAATTTGTGAATTAATTACCGGCTCCGAATAATAGTTTACTTTTCATCGCATATCTTACCAATCAATTAGCCAATGATTCTCTGATACTTTTATTTTGTATGAAATTTAACGAATGAAGCAACTTCACATCCGCAATATGTCGTTGTTGCAGATCTTTACTTTAGTAAGCTACATCATGAGCGTGACATGCTCCATCAATATCATTTATAGGATACTCTCCAGGTCTTGGTCGGTCTCGCTCGTGAAGTCGGATATCAAGTAGGGTAACAGGACCACAATAATTATATCCAGAAAAAATGTTTTTCTCCGGATATTTAGCCCATGGAGTTCCTGGTAATTGTCCTAATAAATCAGCGATATCACCACCAGTTTTACTGGTAGAAATAAATATATATTTTTTGTGCCACATTTTACACATTTGCCTGTAAGCGCACGCTTTTTATTTTTTGTTATTATTGTTGTCAACATACTCGTAGGGGTATGTACTCTACATCGAGCACAATATAGATTCATATTTATTTATTATATTTTTACAACATGGATGTCATTAATTTCTCAGCGACACGAAAACAAGAGCCAGTAAAACATATTTTAGCATTACTGAATTACATCAGAATGATTATAATAGATGCATCTGGGTCTCGTAAAACACAGTAATGACTTAATTTGATAATGAGGTGGCTCAAGTGGGACAAGATATATCTAGTTGCACCATCAGTTGATGATCATAGATCTTATGATGTACTTAAAGACATTAATGAAAATGCAAAATTGTTAAATGAAGTTGGCGACGACATTATTAATTTTATAACTGATATTGATAAAGCACCGTCCGTATATGAATTAGATGGGTTTATTAATAATCTCGTAGTTTACGATGATGTGATGCTGGAGAAGCAATCAAATCCAGCTGGGATATTTTCTAGAGGTAGGCATAAAAATTCAGATCAAATTTATGTCACTCAACGATATACACAAATACCAAAATTGATCAGAGATAACTGTAATATTTTATTTGTATATAACGGAGTTGATACACATACACTGAGAAATATTAATCAGACTTGGTGCAGCGGAGATATGGATATAATCAGATTTAGAAATTTCTTCTCAAAAGCACAAACTACCCCACACGGATTTATAACAATAAATTTACACGATCCCAGAACAAGATATCGTTTAGATCTTGATAAAATATTTGGTTGATCTAATTATTTATAGCAGCAGAGGAGGCGCGACTTCAATGAGACGTCAGGTGGGTAAACGACAACATATATACAAATGACAAAACTAAAGTAACAAAAACCTAACCCCCAAGAGAGACTCTGTGAGAGAGACTCTTGGAGAGAAACTCTCGGTAAGTTAGAGGATTTGGTTGACGTTATTTACCTTATTTTTTTATATGAGGTTTTAGTTTTCAAAGTAATGTTTCAGCAAAAGGTCTGTTCGCCTCCTCTGCTGCTATATTTTTAGCTTTTGTCTAAGATTTTTAAACTCATGGCGCAAAAGGATGAAAATAGTATGCAGAGGTGATAAAGATACCCATGCATATGAAATTTCAAGGTGATCTCGATACTGCACAATCCCTATTCTATTGTATAAGATTTTTAAAGCCAAAACGTTTTGCACACGTAACTCATTTTTAAACTTATTTTAAACATTTGTGATCATTATGCTCGTCAATGTCAATTTCACAGCAGTTTTTCCAGCGAATTCATTTTGGCATTTTAGGCCTAAACGTAATAAAGTTATAAACGAGATTGCAAGGTTATTTTATTGTTATATTTTTACACCCATGATATGTGTAGGTATGCGATTTGATAAACATGTCACGTGTCTGCTGGCCTAGGATAGTATAAATACCTTTTTTCGGAGTTATTTTCCCTCTACATACGTATTGTCCAAGATGGACTGGTTCTTGTGTTTGTCGATAAGCGCATGTATTTTGCCCTATGCCAACGCTTTATGGAACAAATCTGAATCAGAGAAGCACGGTTCTTCACAACAGCCTGTACTTGCTTTACGAGAAAATCTTGACCAGCCTGAGATCAAAGCTTCTTCAAATAATGGAAACGACCGACTTAACTTTCTTGAGAGAGAACTGGAGAAGATGAAGGAGGAAAATACAATATTTAGACGTCATCTGTCGAGCCTAGACGAAATGATGAAACAGTTCCAAATTGATAACTTAGATGCGTCTGCCATATCCATTAAAAGTGCCAATGGAACAATGAAACGTGCAAGAGCGGAGAGAGATGAGGGACAAACTAAGATTAGTGTAGAAGGAATTCTGTCTATATCTCTTGGAAGCCATGTGAACGTTGAGGGTCAATATATGAAAAGTAAGTTCCCATTCGTATTTTGGCTCTTAATAAACTTTAAGAACCTTTGATTCAGCACTCTTACAACAAAGGCTGTCCTAAACTCTTAAAGTTTTGATGACACATTATCAAGAATTAGATGCCTTGTTTTCAATATTGGTTTAATCAGCAACAATAATTTAGGGAATCTTCGGTGATACTACAGAGTATACTGATATACATGCCGTTCTCAATTTCTCAGTTTGCCAGTAGCTTCTCGAGGGTCTGTTGTTCTTTCCGGGGATTATCCGTGTTCTTCCTCCACCTTTAATACTGACCGCCATGTATAGCCTATTGTGTGCTGAAAACTGGCGTTAAACCCTACAACAACAACAACAACAATATCTCAGTTTTACAACAACGTGACTTTCATATTTATCTTCATGTAATTAATTATTTGACCTTGGTGGTCACGATTTGAATTTGGTAATAATCTAATTTTCGTTGAAGATTTTCATGTAATGCTGTAAATTATGTTCATCTATCGTTGATTTGCATTATCTTGTAACTAGCCAAGTACATCCTGCTGACAAATTTGGTGCAAGTTAGTTGATATTTTAACCAAATGGATACCTCAAATTTTCCTTAAGTGTAGCCATATTAGCATGGTTTCAAACGCTTCCTTCTGGAGCAGTCAATTTAGTATGATTTTTTGAGAGCTTAAAAAAGACAAATTTTATTTGCATGCCGATTCTTTGTTACTGGCATACGATATAGGATTAGGATGATTATTGTCATATAATGGTGGCTAAATGGATGAATATCTTTGTCTCTCCAGCACAAATCAGTTGTAAATAATTGTATCAATTTTGCATTTGAAGAAAATGACATTTATGAATTCCCGTCAACGTAAGAAAAGTCACGAGTCAGGTATGTTTAAACCACTGATATTGACATAAACGTATCTCTTGCCAGTTTATGCCCTGCTAATTTTCTGAATCTGATGAACAAATCCAATTACATTCTAGGCTTGTTATAGATTTTGACAGATTCTCAATTTTTGGCTTACCTCTTCAAGTGATATAATTTGATGACAAGGGTACATGTGAGTCTTCAATTGTGCTCTTAATAAGCATATTAACAATACTCAGAAGCATGCAAATAAATTATTGTATTCTTAATTTGACATCACTTTGTTAGTTCTATTACTCATCTACTCACAATCTTTCCCTCCACCTTTATATTTTTCTCCATTTCTATGCATACTACGTTACGTATCTATTGCCACATTAACGTCCATTAATACTGATCAGTGTAATTCCAATTTAATTCAAGTCATAAAAGATATGGGTGTAATTCAAAGCAAAAATAAAACATCCCAATATTTTTCGTTTCATTCTCAGCTGATCAAATGATTTTTCAGTAATAATGTTCGTTCAAGTGGCGCATTGAGTTCAAGTATGATTATTCTGGACATGACATTGCACAAAATCTGATGTAAGTACTTCAAGTGGTCTCTGGATCCATTGCCACTTGTACTTTTCGGTGTGCGTGTCTGTCTGCCAGATGTATGGTTTGAGGTGCAGTAGGACAAAGCAGACTATAAGATTGTTGTTATTGTCCATTCCTCTGCTTCTCTGTTTACAATTAGTTGGTCTGTTTAACCATCACAGAGAGAGAGAGAGAGAGAGAGAGAGAGAGAGAGAGAGACAGAGAGAGAGAGAGAGAGAGAGAGAGAGACAGACAGACAGACAGACAGACAGACAGACCTAGACAGATAATGATCCTGATTAATCAAGGTGAAACTGAAATGATGCCAGGCCAACCGACAGAGTGGCAAGAAAAGAGGGAGAGTGGTCTCCAGATTCTTAAGTGTTTAACCTGTTTTGAAACGTTAAAAAAATAAATTAAAAAAATAAAATAAAATCAAAACAACAAATAAAAAGCAAAACAAACAAAAACAGTATTATTACAATATGTATGTGCCGCCTAATCAGGAATTTACATTACGGCCCATTCGACTCGAGAGGCTATTGCAACTTTGTATAATTGGTATCGTGTAACAATGTTGCTAACATTCCATGGAAAGTTTGCACATCACATTATTACGACTCGGGTTACTTGGGGTCAGCTTAAGCTCATGGTTTACATCAAGGTCAATATTCCTTTTCTGTCTCACTCCATCTTGTCTCCACTTACTTTTGTCCAGAGAGAGAGAGAGAGAGAGAGAGAGAGAGAGAGAGGGGGGGGGGGGGCTCAGAGGCGTAGGGAGATAGAATAAAACCAAAGGGGATTTCGCTGAATTTTCATACCATTATTAATCCATTTAGCGAACAAACAACGATTATTGATACTCACTCTGCTTTTTCCTGTATTAATATTGATAAATAAGTGGACATTCATCACTGATTCACAATGTATAGAAGCAATAATCTACTTTTACTAACATTAACATATGCGTATGCATACGCCATGGCGAATCACAATAACCCATGCAAAGAGCATAGAGTATTCGTAAATTATATATATATATATATATATATATATATATATATATATATATATATATATATATATATATATATATATATATAGGTTACTGCATTTGTATGGGAAAATAGGAACGAGTTTTCGGAATGAATGCTGCACGAACTTGCAGTGCAGTATATCCTTCCGACAAAACGAGTTCATATTTTCCCATACAAATGTAGTAACCTTTTTATTATATGCTCATTTTTTAATTCTACCTAAGGTTTAATTATATAAAAAAATACACTACAAGAAACAACGTAAATGAATGAATGCCGTATTCCAAACTTAATACACAAGCGCAGATTTGACGTTACAAAATGACATCATTCTTAATGCGCACATAGCTCCGCCCAGATAATTTTGAACTTAGTCGCGCGTCGACATAACTTTCGAAAGAAAATGGCGTGTCTAGTTAAAATTGAAATTTGCAGTCATATTGTGAATGAATGGACATTGCAATGACTTCTCCATTTGAGGTGGAGTGAATATATTTTGGTATTTTGTTTCGATTCGACGAAAGTTTGTGATTTTGGACTGGATTCATCTGTGCAAATTATACATGAAATACATCGGATTGAAGTGGCGCGAGAGAAACGTGTTTACGTCTGCAAATGTGTTTCTGTTTCTGTCATTGAATGTTTGAAATCATAACGAGGGAAAAATATGAAGTTTTTCAATTGCAATTTTCAAAAAGACGCTGTGGAATTTAATGTGTATTTCATTTTGAGTGCAGTAAGGAGGATGCAATTGCACTTATCATCGAAATTACAGCACACTTTCGAAATGTGTAATCCAGATTGAAAACCTACTACATGGCTCATGTAATTCGGATTTGCAGAATTAAGAAAAAACATTTTGTGGAAATTCAGGATGTAAAACTGTAAGTATATTTTATTTTGCCATTCTTATCACCAGGTAAAGAAAACAGTATATGCCTTGTTATTTGTAAGGACCTAATCTGTCATTTATATAACGTAGCTAGCCTAAATCCGTAACATTGTATCAACGCAAAATGTCAAGACAGCTGGGTCTTTTTATGCAGTCCACGAAACATGTTTCAGTTCAATCAGAAACAAATTTAAACAACCACAACGTAAAGAGCCTCTTACGCGAGTGTACATGATTTGTTTACAAATCAAAAGTGCTGGCGTCTGAGTCCATTGTTTATTTACAAAAGAAAGTAGTTCCTTTATTCACGTGAATGCTATATGTGTATCGTCGCGCGCGTTCAGCAGTATCGGGGAATATTGAAGGATTCTGTTTCTGTCAATGTAAAGTTAACGGGGAAGAAAATGAGCATATATATATATATATATATATATATATATATATATATATATATATATATATCCACGTTCAGTATTTTTTTCTTCAATTTATATACCATTTGAGATAACTTATTTTACAGTTATTCATGCTTTCTGCCGGCGTTTAGTTTTTGTTTTTCTTTATTATTACACGTTTCATTCGCAGGGCAACATGATCGAGGGCCGGTTGCCTTCTTCGCCCAATTAACTGATTCATTAACCGGTCTGGGAATGTACCAAATCATTCACTTTAACTACGTTGTGACCAACATTGGTGGAGGCTATAATCCACACTTGGGGATTTTCGTCGCACCTGTCAAGGGACTGTATGTATTCCATGTACGAGCCATGGTAACATCCGGAATGAGACAGTATTTAACAATAGTTATGGACGGCACTTATATTCAACCATTATACCCGTATGCTTCAGAAGCTCAAGTCGTTGCTATTGACAGTGTGACAACTGTTCTGGAAGTAAACAAGGGCAATGCAGTATGGGTGCGTGCCGAATCTGGTTCTGGCTATCTTCATGGAAACAGATACAGTGTTTTCGCAGGCTGGCTCCTCAGTCCATTGTAAAAATCCATTAATAAGAATTGCATAGTTTAATATTGGTGTGTACATGGACTTAAACAGACTGCTCCTTCCAAAGTAAGAATTTCGTTAAAAAAACCATGAATATATGAATAAAGGTTTCCATTTACAGTATCTTTGTTTACTTGTTTCTAACGATATTGGATGCTGGCTATTAATTTTGGAGTCATAAAGCCGAAGGCGAATATAGCTGACATAAGTGAAATCGTTCATGTATATTAGTTCAACATCAGTGACCTAACCCGATTTCAGCAAATCGTGTACGAGATCAAAATAGCGATGGTCATGGAAACTCCGAATAAAACAAGAAAAAAGGGTTTCTGCGCAAAAACATTAGTTAGGTACATAGCAAACTATTAACCATGGGTTACGCGTATAATGTGCCATTAGAAGACCGATTTAGTACTTGTTGCAATGTTTATCATTAAATGGTCTCAATGGCATTTGTATGATCACAGTAAAGGTTCATTTACTAATTCATCATTAACAGGTTCCGCGGAGATAACTGCTAGGATAAAGTTCTAGCTTATATGCCATTATTTAAGGCAGGTATGACCGCTGATTGTCGGTCTTGCAATTATGCATACCAACATTACCAGAAATGTTAGATTATAGCAAAATGTTACATGCAGCTACATGTTGATAATGCTTTGAATGGTTTAAATGATTACATTTCTGCATAATCATTTACAGGTCCTGTTGTTCATGAATGCCAATCCTCCAAACTTTGGTGTCAGAATCATACCCTTACAAAACATTGTTAGATTTTAATCTGATTTGGGATTCAATCATTAATAAGATTAATTCCTCGGATTATCTCTTATAAATACTCACACAAATTGTCTCTGATTGCCCATTACTATAAGCTTGGTGAGTTTCCACAACATAACATTAATAAGGACACAACTAAAACAGCTTATAGCCCCAATAAATAAATTTGTTTTTGCACTTTTATACTTTTCCGTCCTTAGCAAATCGATCGAATGCTCATTGTTACGGCAGATAACACATTTTCTTAATTTGAGAGGAGCAATTAGAGACCTAGGAAGATCTGAACTTATTTTAGCACAGTTCTAGAAAATAAAGTGCAGTCTGAGTTTGCAAAACTGCTCAGAGATGATATATAATTGGTTTGGTCTTCTTCCAGCAGGTTATCTTGCAATACAATTTAAGCAGCATTTGCACACCATAATGCTAACAGTTTGTCTGTTTTGTACTATGTTGACCAATGGTTTGGTCTATGCCAATGGAAAGACGTTTCTGCTACAAGCATATATTGCAAGCAAATTGTGTTTTAGGGTGTAGATCAGAGATTGAACTGTTTCATAATTGTTTAAACATGTCTTAAACGTATTCAGTTATCAAACCTTGAGAACACATCCAAATGAAGGTAAATATTTAGCAGCAGCAACAACTTTCACATTTTCCTTCATCTATACAGTTGTAAAATTCACAATGTCTGATGCTTTGCGGTCACATTTGTCTGCGCAAATAGCGTTATTTTACAAATAGTTGTGATTATGCCGCAAAGCATCCTTAACTATCATCACATGTTTTGGGGATGATCCTTCGAACTAAGGCCTGTAAGTATTATCCAAATATAGTTTACTACTTGTACGCCAAGTTTAGTAATATTTTTCTCAAGTCCATGTATAATTGTTTAGAGAATGGGCTAAAATGTATTTCTTAACTGGATGAACAACATATACTGATCAAAAGTTCGAGAATAAACCGGGAAAGAGGTAATATTTTAGAGGTCAGGATCTACTTGGATAATATTAATATCAAAAGCATAATGTTGATGTGCAAGTTGAATTAAGAAAAGGACTATGTAACTAAGGTCGCTGGTTGACAACTTAAACCGCTGGTCAACTAACTTTTTTAAAGGTCCCTTCATGATATCCGTGTATAATAGTCCCTACATAATTCACCTCTTTTCAACGTCGTGCAGGTTCTAAACAATATCTTATTGATATTAATTTCCTTGGTTATCTTTTTCTTGAAAAGCTGAATTTTAAAACGCCAATCCGAATAACATTCATAGTGTTTCCTTGCAAAATGTTTTAGAAAAAGCATTTCGCTTGTTTAAGCCTTGTTTGCCTAGATAAAAACACATTCCTTTTAAAATGGGAAATGAAGATACTCATCTTAGGTTACCTCGAATTTGAAAACTTCTAACAAACGTTTATTGTGAAAGAGGCTATATATGGAATGCAGACGGGAGAGGGGCAAACGTCTACCTTGTGTAAGACTTCCCTCTTGATATATGACTGCGATGTTATCCAAGTCTGGAAAAAAATGAGCTGACTGGAAAATTGTATACATGTGAAGAATACTTCATTAAACCAAGAAGTTAAAGTATTTCCAGTACTGTTCGAAGCGGCAAACTTAATACACCTACAAGTAAAACGTAGTACATGTGAAGGATTTAAGTATTTACGTAATTATTTAATTAGCTCGGTAGGACATGATAAATTTACTGTGAAACAGTCAAACGCGAGAGAGGCGGGTAGGTGAGTTCTCGTCATAAAAATGTGTATATTTGTATTCTCTGAGGGACGTTAATTTACGTTCTATTAAAATGGGACCATTCGTAGATTTTCATCACAAATCAATATTGCCACTGGAATATTATTATTAGATTGCATATTTAAAAAAATCATCGTGGAAAAACGTCAGAACAAAAGGTTTATGTAAAACTATAGGGTCTCCTCAATTTTACTATTATTATTTTCACCATCTTTCTCTCTCTGTCTCTCTCTCTCTGTGTCTCTCTCTCTCTGGTTGTATTCCCATCCCATTCAAATCCACCTTTACCTAGCGTAACGTCCCATATTAAAGAAAACAAATCTCGACCTAAGAAGATATATAAGAAAACTGTGCCATTTTGAATGATGTATTCAGCAATACAGCTAACTCAATGTATTATCAACTTTGCTATTCAAAGTGCATTTTATATTTAGACAGCGATATGCTAGATTTACATACATACATACATACATACATACATACATACATACATGTATGTTTCTTTGTAAGTTCCAATGTAATATATATATATATATATATATATATATATATATATATATATATATATATATATATATATATATATATATATATATATATATCCTGAGGTCAGATTGATTTTGCTGTGATAGTAATGATGATTGCCAACCAACTTCCCTTTCGTAGTTAGTAGACTATACATTTATATGCAGTGGAAGACATCAATCTTCCCCATACCTTACTATTATTCCACAGGTTGAAAACTTTTGTGGGCAACATTCTGTCTAAGCTAAGGAATTATTAGCAAACCAAATCAAAATAACATGACCACAAAACATACCTATTAGCAGAATACCCCTTTCCCCCTCAAACATTTGCTAGCTTGTTGGCCTGTGCCGTTCATATATCAAAGATATGTCGGTGTTCCCTCCCGGTTCATGAATGAGCATTTTTTTAATTAATTTCACTTCATTTCAGCAAAAGTGTAATTTTAAATGACATTTGTATTGCATTCATCTCTGTATTTTTCATTTGCTTGCATGTCAGCAATGTTTGGCTAGCCGCTAACATTTATCTAACAAGGACCCTTTCTATTGGAAGTATTTATAACATGCTTGAGTGGTGTTTAGGTCGAGTGTTCAGTTAACTATTCTTCCAAATTACGGTGTGTTGTTTTTAGATTGTTCTGTTTGAATGTTCCCACATGAGAGTGATATTTGTTTAAGTAAACTGGAAGTTCAAGATTGTAGATAATATGTTATCAATTGTGTTCGTTGTCTTGATTTGCAAAGTCCTTGACAGTGTCTATTTAATACGATATAAAACGGTTCGAGGAAACCTTTCATCTATATGCGTTACTAACAAATCAAAATATCTACCTGCACAAAAAGTACTTTTATTTTCAACTATTTGCAAGGTTGCAAGGTTTCTTGAATCTGTTCAAACGTAAGAATGATACCCCAATGAAATCTTGTTAGCATGTACATGTCGTTTATTGATATCGAAATAGTTGTTACTATGAAAGATCATTACATTTTATGTTACTTCTATACAAACTGACCGATCCAATGACCTAGTGGTTAGAGCGTCCGCCTTGGATGCGGGAGGTCGCGGGTTCGAAGCTTGGACGAGTCATACCAAAGTCTTATAAAAATGGTACAAACAGTTGCCTCACAAGGTACTCAGCATTAAGGGGTTAGTGTTCGACTGGCCGGCCTGATGTCAGGATAATGTGACCTGATGCTACGAGTATACAACCTGATGTCCCAGTGCTAGGCATCACTAAAACAACTGCCACATTGCATGTATCGTTGCGATACGATGGAAAAATTGTTAAAGCTACTTTAAAAATCCGAATCACACACACAAACACACACACATACACACCCACGTCTATACAAACTATTGAGTTTCTCGCAATAGCGTTATGCCCCAAGCTATGTTTAGTGAACAAAGAACAAAATTTAATGTGTGTTGCACAGTACTTTGCACAAGACCCTGCACAAGATTTTGTCCCCCTTGGATACAGAATGCTGCGCAACGACAGTGTCATTTCAAGACGTGCTGCACATCAGCATCCACATTGGAAAAAGCGACCGTTTGGTTCAATCAATTTTATATACACAGCAATAACAAATATAAGTGGGCTCACACTGTTATGTACATAGCCAGAAATGTACAAGTAGTCTCGTACTGTCATATCCAATCTACTCGTGACATTAAGATATGTCTGAGCTTTAGGAGGTTTATATGGTTAATTATATTGACAGTTTTGTAGTGAGTCATGAAACTAACATTTTATTCAGGACAAAAATGGGGCAAAGTCAAATATTATTGTTGTTATTATCATCTTCATTTAATATAGTTCCACTAAGTGGCCCAGTAACAACCATATTAACAACTTTAAAAGCCCTCTTTCAAACGAGAAGGACTTAGTTTCATCATGAAATTGTTTCAATACGAAATAGTAGCCTTCTGTGGACATTTCGCCTAACCCAGTCGCATGTTTGTGACGATTCTGACAAACACTAGCAGCAGCCGTAGTATTCAGCAACGTTTGATGAGATTTGGAGTTTGGAGGGCTCGAATAGTTGGTTCATATGGACAAAGAATTGCGTCCGCTGTAAATTTAGCCACGTTTGCCCAGAATTATTCAAGCAAAGGTATTAATGTACCTTTTCAAAGGGCATGTGGTTTTTCTTTGTCAGTCAATGTACAAAATTGGTCTGAACACTTAAAAAACAACATGAGAGACTGCCAAGATTGTTACACGTATTCGCCATGGAGAGAGAGAGAGAGAGAGAGAGAGAGAGAGAGAGAACCTTGACAAGTGAGGAGAGATATCGTTCTTTTCCATAATTTCTGTTCGTGAGAAAGCCTGATATTTTCACATCTGAATGATTTTATTTTCTTGACAAAATTTGGTTTCCTTTTTCAATCATAGCACGGAGAAAATAAATATCTAAATTTCTACGTTCCCGAGATGCATGTGCGACAATCCTAGCCATAAAACTGTTGGTTGTGCCTGTACATGTATGGGCCTATTCTTAGGATACTTTTTATTATTCTTACTTCGTCTGGCAAATCAACTCTACCTAATCCTTCAATAACCTAATGTCAGTTTGCTTCTTAAATTCTGATCATGATATTCAGGGATGATTAGCCCTACACAATTTGCCCAAGCTTTTAATGGATTCTTAAATCTTTATACGGTAACATCTAGTTGGTTGGGGGGCGGGGGGAGGGGGAGATATGAATCTTCATTTTGAACGTCTGAAGTTTTGCATATGTAATGGTAAACAAAGCTTAAGCTCGTCGATTGTTCCTTTCAGCAAAGATAGCAAGAAAATACTATCAATGTCTTTCTAAAGCCCCTTCGATATTCCTTTTAACTTTATTTTATTTTCAAACGATAACTAGTACAATGGATATGACTAAACTATCGTGGAGCTTCAAGCTATCCATTGTCTTCGTTATCTGTTACAATTATCACTGATGTCGTCTGTGGTATTTTGTTGCAACCTTTGCTAAAAATAGCCTTCGAAGAGTTTCAGCTTTGATGTTCATTGCTAAAAACAATTCCATACATTCAACGTGACGATTCATATCACCCCTTCTAGTTAGATTTTACCTTTTTATCTGTTATTACCAACGTCTACACAGCATACGGATGTATACATGGATAGATGGAAAGATAGATATAGAAATATACATATTATTAGATTTGGTTTAGTGTTGTAAGGTATAGATAAACTTTTAAGACAACATATGCGTCAAGGCAAGTAGAGAAAACTGAACTGCATACCAATGAAACACCACAGTAGGCCGATTTGTTGCTGATCTTATTGTAGGAATGGAATCCGCACCCACTTTGTCACGAGTATAAAACCTGAGCCAACAGAACCATCACCTTTAAGTGAAATATGAAGATTGTTCATAAGTTATCTATCTATCTATCTATCTATCTATCTATCTATCTATCTATCTATCTATCTATCTTATCTTATCTATCTATTTGTGTGTATGTGTGTGTGAAACGCTGTGTAAGAATTTCAAGTCCATATATTTTATGATTATTTTCATCTTAAAATATTTCAGATTGATTAGTTCATGTTCTAAGTGAACTTTAATGCATTCAAACTGTCTATATCGGTACGATCATGCTCTCTAAGGGGAGCTAACCTGTAAGAGTTGCATCTCTTTGTATGCTGTAAATATAAATGGAGACCTCGAGTCTTTCGGATAGTTGGATTGCAGAGGTAGAAGTAATTCCTAACTATAATTGTGACTGGGTAAGTAATTTTGAAGAAACAAGTTAACTATAAATTTTATAACTTACTTATATGTAAGAGGATTGCTGATCACATTTCATTCTTAACTGAAACTAAACAATCTGAGTAACTTTTAATTAATAATTGCTTTTGTTATTCTTCAGAGGTACCAGTATAATAATTATAAGTATTTTCAAAATAATGCATTTACGTAAAATGCACACAAAATAGCACTGAAATATGTATGGTTATGTATTTGTATTATTTTTTATTTTGGCGGGGTCTCACTGACAGCCTGCCCCGATTCGCCAATTTAGTGGCTATCAAGATCCAATGTATCAGCAGACTCCACCAAACTGGTATGGACCACCTAATCTAGCAGCACAACAGCAGATACCCCAGTACACCTTTCCCCAGCCAACTATTCCACCAGGTAAGTGTCTAAGTGTATAGCATTTATTACGTTGTATTTAACCGTTGTGTTGCAAGCAGATGACTATGAAAACCATTATCAACATGTAGCCTACAAACTGATTCTCTGGCACCTTATAAACTGTTTGCAGTCTTTGTACATAATAATCACTGGAAGTTATGGTGTTTGATCTTTTTACATATCAGGCCCAATATGGTCACCATTACTAAATATAGAATTAACATTTAAACAGTTCTTTCTCCAAAATTAATGAACATAATTTGACCAAACTTGACAGACGGCATCCTGGCACTGTCACAGGATGTAACCGGGTTGGGACTGGATTAGTGAAGACACCGAAAGCAACTGCGTTAATAAGATGTTTATTTATAAACGCAAATTAAATGTGAACAAATCTGTAACCATTCGAAAAAACAAAAAGATAAGGAAAATTATAAAGTTCCTAACATGGAACTATTAACAACAAGTAACTCAACAAGAACACTCAAAGATGAATTTAACGAATGGAATTATAAACAAACGTGAATAATGTCCTATCACTGATCAACAACTAAAATTATATGATCAACACCCCAATATAAACAAGGTCTTATTAAACACCAAGGGTGACCAAAGCATGTGATTTATGCACTTATCAATATAATTCATTTATTCATCAATCTATCAACTCATCAATTTATCAATTCATCAAGCGATATTGAAATATGTATGAATTTATGAATCTATCGCTCATATAACGATATTGAAATATGAATGCATGCAATTTTGCTCAGATAGCAACAGTGAAAATAACAATAACATGGAACACATAATATATATATATATATATATATATATATATATATATATATATATATATATATATATATATATATATATATATAACTATCGTGGCGTCCATTTGATGTCCAAGATGTATCTCCGGTTCCACCCGCTCTAGTCAATGGTCAAAGAGCCCCCACGGATGGTCCACCCATCCCTGTATGTTGAAGGATCCCACGAGAGCCCTCACATTCAGCACAGACCCGATGTCGCGAAGCCTTGGTCCCTCGCATTGAGAACAACAGTACACTCTTCCGAACCAACGTCACCAGACACAGCTTACACGTCACAAGAAACCACACAGAGTTCTGTGACTCCACATCACCAAACCATATATAAGGCAGCTAAAAGTATAACAACTAAACCGTGTAGTACATATGACACGGTTAAGTACTTCTGCATTGATATATGTTGCGCATGCGCGCACATGAATTCGTTACCCATTACATTAATCGTTCAATGCATGCAGCGTATAATTAAATTCAATCTGTCTGTTCAGTTACAAAAAGTAGCTAACTCGAATCAGACTATAGTATTTCTAATATCACGGCGTTGTATAACCTAGGTATTGACTCTCTGTAGAATTTAGAATAAGTTCTAAAACATCTAATATATGAAACAATTCTGTCATATAAAACGAATAGTGATAAAGAATACAATCTTAAATTTCAATACCTGTACAGCTGAAGATTTGCTCCCATAAAGAGGTAGGTCTTCTGACAAGACTCGTCGTAGTGTAATTTGTTTATAGAGAATTTGCTCTATATGTATACTAGCTGTGGCAGATATGCGCAGCTAGGTACTTAGGTTTTCACTGCAGACAATTTGCACATGCAGCATGGGTTGAGTTGCGCTAAGTATTTCGAAATAACTAGAGCCGAAAAAAAAAGTAAACCTCCCTCGGGTGACGCTATACGCGGCAACGAAACCAGAGTACATTTTTGATCACATATACATATTGATATAAATCACACACAATTATGTGACAGGCATGAAGACCTTTCAGTTTTGAGCCAACGAAACATGACAATCTGGCATAAAATATGGCCAACATTACTAAAATAAGACAAACTTTTGAACATCCTTATCTCAAAATACTGCATAGAATAATTTGAACAAATTTAACACCTGACTAAGGTTTATTAAAGATTATGATCTGATGGTAATCTGCCATCAGATCTTTCCAGTTGCTAAAATAGAATATTGTAATAACGTAGATACAATCTTCAGAATTTGACAAAATTTTAGAGAAAGCGTAATGGCATAAAAGGCTTTAAAATCTTTTTCTTCAAATGATGCCAATCAACTTTCAAATATGGCCTCACAAGAATTTACACACATATTTTATATCTTTGACAATTTCCTTTGACTATGAAGTTTTAATTGATAAATTCGTACGTTTGGTAGTTTTGGTTATTCAATTGTGAAACTTAGTGCATGGAAACATATTTGAGAGCAACAATGGTCTGTACCTATTATGTCTATTTTGCCTCATTGGCTTCGACCGCTCCGGTGGCCTAATGGTTAGAGTATCCGCCTCGGATGCGGGAAGTGGTGGGTTTGAACCTCGGCCGAGTCATATGAAAGACTAGTAAAAGTGGTACTGACAGCTGGTTCGCTTGGCACTCAGCATTAAATGTTAGTGTTAGGACAGTTCAGACTGTTATCAGGGTAACATGAGTGGGCGGGACATGATGCTGCATGTCGGCGGCATGATGCCCCAGTGCTAGACATCACTACAAACTGCCACAATGCAGACACCGTAGCGATATGACTGACAAATTGTTAAAGCTACGTTAAAATCCAAATTACACACATGCACAAACATACACCTCATTGGCTTCTGAGATGCAAGTGGCCTGATTATTCATCTGATAGCTATATTTCATTTCAGATGTTTTTTTCTTTTTCATGTTTGTCCCTCAAGCCATTATTGTTCAATAATTACAGTGGTGTCTATTGAAGGACTTCCCTCCCCCTTCTGCAATGAAACTCTGGCGCTATAGCAACAACTGCCTGACGTAAAATGAATATATTGGTAAAACTATATTATTTTGGGTATTAGGCAAATGGCCCTGGTCAAGGGTGGTATCCTTTGAGTTGTGGCATCTAGTGATGGAAACCAGTATATACCGCCTTTATACGACTGAAAAACATGTTTTTAAAGTGTTAATAACAAACGCAAGATCACATACATGTAGTTTTTCATTTCCATAGAATAGAATGTATTGATGGAAATATTTGTGTACATGTACAATTCATGAACCATGTTATTGTACAGCGCTTCATCATTGTAACATTGTCAATATATATTATAATATAATTTTATTAATTCTCCCCCCCCCCCCCAACTTATAAGGTCATCCCTTCTGTGGCAGAAAGTGGTATTACTGTAGAGATGGTCCTTTTTGTGGGGTAACAAACATATATTAGAAATTACTTAAAAAGTTAAAAATGCATAACTGATTTTTAAATATTGAAGTTATGGAGTTTTTATAAAAGTTTATTAATGTTATTTTAAACACTTATGTATAACCATCAATTGCTGGACAGAACTGTTTTATATCCTTGTCAGTTAAATCAGGATACAAACATCTGATTGATCTATCTTTTCACTGCTGCAGAATTTACCATATATAACAGAAGATCTTTATTTTAATCTTGTTTCACATTCATTTTCTCAAAAGTATCAAAAGACTCTCCCTGATCATTTGGTCAGATTGTTTTCACGTTTTCTTCTAAACTGAGAATGTCTCGTGAAATCTTGCAACAAGTATTCCTTCATTAGCATAATATATCGCAATGGTACTGATCTGTAGCTATAATGCAGAATACTGTGTTTATAATGCAGCTGAGTTAAGCATGTGATTGAATGGTTTAAGTATGGTACCTTTTCAAATACATTTCATACTACAGGAGAGAGACGCTCGATTGCTACTATACTAAGTTTACTTTATTGCAACTTCAGCTGGACAATACCGTGTATATGTGCTGTTAGCTTTTGTTTTTTTTTAATAAATATCATTGTAATTATAGTCACTAATTACCATGGTCATAAAAGGTGACATTAAGGAAGACACAATAGTAAGGATAATTGGATTGCTTTGTATGGATTAAAGTAGGTTACTTTATTTAAATGTTGGAGCCAATATCGATATGTTGATTTTAGAATCCGTTATGTATTTACTTGTGAGGAGAAACTTTTACATATTTTGCACTAATATACAGGCCGCTGATCGCGTTAGCGGGATGACTGTCTTAGAGGTTTGCATTTGAACACAGTCTTGTCAGTGTCAAGGATTCTGACGATAAAAAGCTGGTTTCTGCTGGTAAGAATGAACTTTCATGAAGGGACCATTGGGATATATGACCAAATAACAAGTAATTGTGTTATAATAAATGGCCATACAGTAAGGGAGATCACAGGTTGCACTGTTTGCTTCAATGATGATTTCCAAGAAGCCTAGGTGGGGTAACCAGGTCCACTTTAAATTTCATTGCTATGCATTGGAAATCGAGCCAGCAGCCTGGGAAAGTGAGGTAAAGTGAAAATGAGGCACCCAAAACATAGGGCACTGGATGGCGCTTTGAGTACTGGCAAAATATTCATTTAACAAAAAATGAAAGATGCGTTAATGTATACCTTATGGTAACCAAAACTGAAATTTATATTAGGCAGGAAGAGTGTTGTAAAAAACAATTAGGTGTACATTGATCATTGTTTGCTGCATTCACACTGCGGTATAACGTCATCTTGATAAGGCAAATATGTTATTGAGGGATAAAATCAAAATACGTCCACTCGATGGGAACAATCGACAATGGTATGCATGCATTGGCTCATTTCCACCAGTCCGGTATTTACATATTCTTTATGCAAATAAAACTTTAGGAGACCATGTTTAAAACTGATTTGTTTGCATATAATGACAGCGATCTAGATTTATAATATTTGCTGTGTTGTTATAAATGGATAAAAATGTAGCCGATAAAAGCCAATATTACTTGCCAGAGTAAATAGCTATGATAAATAAATACAAACATTGAGAAAAATTGTGTTTGATATCCACACAGCTTTCATCTTTCTGGTACAATAGCCATTTTGGGGCATTTAATTTCCTGTCATACACATCCATGCTCATAGAGGCATATTTAGAAATTATAGATATATGTAAAGATCTGATTTATGTGTCCAAAATGAAATAAAGGGCCCAGCTGTAAGTTGTTTACAGCTATTTTTGTCCTTTTCCTTGCAGATACAAGAATATAAAGAAAACCAAATATTTCAGCAATTCATCTTTAGAGCGAGAGGGCGGTTGAGAGGTTGAATACACATAATTATTTTAGTATGTCATGGTAACTGTATCATCTGTCGGTATGCAGCTTGTCAAGTAGTCTAAGACGCTTGCACTTCCAGATCACCGACATCTCACCTCTGTCAACGTGGACTCGAGTCTCATGCTTGTCCACCGTGGGTATGTGTGAAAGCCTGCCAGCTGCATCTTGTAGTTCGCTAAGATTTTTCTGAGTTCTTACTTCACAAGATATATAAACCACCATGTTTAGCCTATCGTGCAAGAGAAAATTTTGTCAGATCCAAAATTACAAAAAAAAAAATAAAAATAATTTGATATCTGGACTTGATGTCCCTTCATTGACAATAGTATTGAAGAAACATGGTAACGAGTTCAAACTACTTGTTTTATTTCATAGTTCTGCATGAATAGTAGACTATTTTCATGGACCAATTAGACTGTATTTTGGAGGTGTGTTTGACTTTATAGTAAATTTCATTTTGATGTTTGCTGAATTATCGTTTATAAGTGTCATTTCGTTTGACAAATTGTGTTGAGCTTTCAGTGTATAGCCTGCTGTCGCAATGAGGGCATAATGTAGAGCTTTCCGTGTATAAACTACAGCTGCATATAGGGCATTATGCAGAGCTTTCAGTGTAAAAATTACAGTTACACACATGATATTATATAGAGCTTTCAGTGTAGAACGTAGAACTTAAGTTGCATATAGGGCATTATGCAGAGCATTCAGTGTATAACGTAATGTTGTATACAGGGCATTATGTAGAGCTTTGAGTGTATAACCTGCAGTTGCTTGTTTGGCATTATGTAGAGCTTTCAGTGTTCAACCTACTGTTGAGTTTTCAGTGTATAACATAATGATGCATACAGGACATTATGGAGAGCTTTCAGTGTATGACCTGCAGTTGTATAGAGGGCATTATGTAGTGCTTTCAGTGTATAACATAATGTTGTATACAGGGCATTATGTGGAGCTTTCAGTGTATAATAATAATGTTGCATGCAGGGCATTATGGAGAGCTTTCAGTGTATAACCTACAGTTGCATGCAGGGCATTATGTAGAGCTTTCAGTGTATAACCTACAGTTTCATACAGGGCATTATATAGAGCTTTCAGTGTATAACCTACAGTTTCAAACATGGCATTATATAGAGCTTTCAGTGTATAACCTACAGCTGCATACAGATACAGGGCATTATACAGAGCTTTCAGTGTATAACCTACAGTTTCATACAGGGCATTATATAGAGCTTTCAGTGTACAACCTACAGTTGCATACAGGGCATTATATAGAACTTTCAATGTATAACCTACAGTTTCATACAGGGCATTATGTAGAGATTTCAGTGTATAACCTACAGTTTCATACAAGGCATTATACAGAGCTTTCAGTGTATAACCTACCGTTTCATACAGGGCATTATGTAGAGATTACAGTGTATAACCTACAGTTGCATACAGGGCATTATACAGAGATTTCAGTGTATAACCTACAGTTTCATACAGGTTATTATGTAGAGCTTTTAGTGTATAACCTACAGTTGCATATTGGGCATTATGTAGAGATTTCAGTGTATAACCTACAGTTTCATACAGGGCATTATATAAAGCTTTCAGTGTATAACCTACAGTTTCATACAGGGCATTATGTAGAGATCTCAGTGTATAACCTACAGTTGCATACAGGGCATTATACAGAGCTTTCAGTGTATAACCTACAGTTTCATACAGGGCATTATAAAGAGCTTTCAGTGTATAACCTACAGTTGCATATTGGTCATTATGTAGAGATTTCAGTGTATAACCTACAGTTTCATACAGGGCATTATATAGAGCTTTCAGTGTACAACCTACAGTTTCATACAGGGCATTATATGGAGCTTTCAGTGTATAACCTACAGTTGCATACAGGGCATTATTTAGAGCCTTAAGTGTATAACCTACAGTTGCATGGAGGGCATTATGTAGAGCTTTCATTGTATAACCTACAGTTTCATACAGGGCATTATACAAAGCTTTCAGTGTATAACCTACAGTTTCATACAGGGCATTATATAGAGCTTTCAGTGTATAACCTACAGTTTCATACAGGGCATTATAAAGAGCTTTCAGTGTATAACCTACAGTTGCATATTGGTCATTATGTAGAGATTTCAGTGTATAACCTACAGTTTCATACAGGGCATTATATAGAGCTTTCAGTGTACAACCTACTGTTGCATACAGGGCATTATACAGAGCATTCAGTGTATAACCTACAGTTTCAAACATGGCATTATATAGAGCTTTCAGTGTATAACCTACAGTTGCATATTGGGCATTATGTATAGATTTCAGTGTATAACATAATGTTGTATACAGGGCATAATGTAGAGCTTTCAGTGTACAACCTAGTGTTGTATATAGGACATTATATAGAGCTTTCAGTGTATAACTCACTGCTGCATACATGCCATATTAATCTGGACAACAGTGACACCAGGTCATATAAAGCAGGGATGCGTGACACAGCAGTAGTGAATGGGGCCACTTTAGCGTCAATGGGAATTAGCATTACAGACCCCCCCCCCCGGGCCACTATAGCGTCAAGGGAAATTTAACATGGAGAAAAACCCTGGGCCACTATAGTGTCAAGGGAAATTGAACATGGAGAAAAACTGTGGGCCACTCTAGCGTCAAGGGAAATTGAACATGGAGAAAAAACCCTGGGCCACTCTAGCGTCAAGGGGAATTGAACATGGGGATACTATATTTGGGGTTTGTATGCGTTAGCGACGTTGTGTGGATAGTATATTTGGGGTTTTTATGCGTTTGCGTACGTTTGTGTGGATAGTATATTTGGGGTTTGTATGCGTTCGCGTACGTTTGTATGGATAGTATATTTGGGGTTTGTATGCGTTCGCTTGACCTCTTCTTTTTTCTAAAACTTGTGCAGAAGAAATTCATTTTATAGTCATTTTCGAATTAAACTAAGGTTGCCAATAAGGTTAGTCAAAACAAAAGCTAAATAAATCAGGTGGTACTGTACTTACTCTGCGAAAATTGACGGAAATGACCAAAGAACTAAAAAAAAGATGAAAACAACCGGTAATTTCTACCTTTTGTATTAATGTTGCAAATCAACAAGCATATCTCTAAAATCACAACATTTTAGTGCCACAATAAAACTTCGGCTTTGCTCAGGAGTCACAGTGGCTTAGTAGTTAGGATGCCCGACTCGCTACCGTCATATCGGCCGGGGATGGCGAACGTGATGTATGTTTAGTCAAGGCACTGTAGTCCAATGCATTCGCACTTAACACTCTATTTGTGTTGCTATACCGTAAAACACCAAGCCAAATCAAGATTGTGTGTTTCATGGGAAATAAATTCAAAAATATTGCTAGTTGGAATAGACTTAAACTGAATAACTGCTATTGTTGATTTTGTTTAGTTTTATATATGGGCAAAAATCAAAAGATCGATTAAACAAAATGACATTATATTATGAATAATCCAGGGGCTAGGGTAGATAGAAAGCGACTGAAATGACCCAGATGTAAATTAGAAACACGCCTTGATTCTGACCATCAAGGTAACACAAAAGCAGACGGAAATCGAAACCACAAACAAACCAGAAACAAAAAGACAAAAACAAAAGCGTTTTGTTTCGGTAAGTGGGGATCACGGAGAGACATCATCAAGGTCCATGTCGGTAATCCATCTGAAATAATAATGATAATAATAATACATACATACATACATACATACATACATACATACATACAGCAATAGCAAAAACTTCAACTAGAGGTGGAAGCTTGGCAAAAATGTCCGCACATATTTTGCTTCAACATCGATCTTCAAACCAATTACAACCTCACACTACCCAAAAATGCATTTTTCTGTTCTTTGTTTCCTACTTTGTTCCTGAAATAACATGCCAAATGCTCACTGTATTCAATCAGTATGGCCGGAGTTCAGATGACAAGTAAGTGTCCATCCTGTAATATAAAAGTGCGGCCTTCGATTCCCTCCTTTGTAAGCATTTTCCTTTACAGAAAAGGTATAGCCCAAAAGGCGTGCGAAACACGAGGCTAATTGTCGGTTGGTACAATCAGTCTTTATGTATTTTAAATGAGAATTGCAACAGAACAATATATCCAAGTTGATTGTTTGCATATCGCTGGCACATAGTGTCGGGTAATACAACAAGAACAGAGTATTTATCAAAGTAAAATGACGTTTGATCACCAAGCATGATGTGATGTTTTGTAGGCTACACCTCTTTAGTAAAGCAAAACGCTTAAAGGAGAACAAAGATAACAACTAATCTCCGTCTAGCAATTAGCACTTATTATTAACGTATTCTGCTCGTAGAACATATTCTTTGCATAGTGACAGTAAAGGGTAGCTACACTGTTAATCCCTGTGAACATGTAGAATACGTACAGATGCATTGAACAATGTCATTATTAAAAAGTAAAACTTCAGCCTGAATTACATAAAAAGCATGATAAGAACTTACAATATTTGGCGGGTGTTTCTCAATCCAATACCAAGACGGAGACTTTCTAGAAATCAACAAAAAATGAGAAGAAACTTTCTTATAAAACTGTGTTTTCCGAAACCGAAAATGTCCTCATAGACGTTTTAGCTTATTACTTAATATATTTAAGCATGACATTTCAAAGAAGTGGCCAAATGAGAATAATGTGTTTAGTTACTTATTTGCTTTGAATTGTAATTTTGGCATTGACTCTATACGCATATTAAGAACATTTTGAAAAGCATAGTATGACAAAATAATGTTTGATAAACGTGAAATATATTAACTTCGAGATCGGTCCTATTAGTAATCGTTGCAATATTCACTTCTTCCAGAACACAGTAGCAACATCGTTTTTTATGTCTTTTTTTGTACGCATCCACCAATTTTCAAGCCGTCGCTTAGCCCGTATCAATATAATGTATGTATGTATGTATGTATGTATGTATGTATGTATGTATGTATGTATGTATGTATGTATGTATGATTTTCATGGAATTAGAAATAAGAACTAAACAAAGTTGGGGAAAAGGGAAATGGATGTTCAACACTTCACTTTTAAAAGATTTTAACTTTGTAAATGAAATAAAAATAGAAATAGAAAATTTTAAACAAAAACATCATTTAGATATAATTTTGGAATGGGAAATACTAAAAAATTTTTTAAAAGAAATAGCAATAAAATTTTCAAACATTAAAAGTAGAAAACTAAAATGGTTAAAGGAATCGATAAAATTTCAACTTTAAATACCAAACAATAAAGACCTAGAAACAAAATTAAACAATAGACTAGATGAAATAATAGATGAAGAATTAAGGGGGAGGGAAATTAGGGCTGGAAAATTTACGCAATTATATAAACAAGCAGAAGGACTTTATAAAAGAGAAGAGAGGAGGAAAAGGGGGGAAATTTTTTAAATAGACTAAAAACAGCTGTAAACAAATTAACAGCTGACCCAGTAGAGATTATGAATTACATAAAAGATTTCTACTCAAAATTATACACAACACAGGACATAGAAGGGAAAAAATTGACGAATATCTGGAAAATATCCCCTGCGAGGTGATATCATCAGATCATAAAAGCTTATGTGATGATTTCATGTCGCAGGAGGGAATAAAAGAAAGCATACAAACTTCCAACAAAGGGAAATCACCAGGAGGAGTTGGACTCTCTGCAGATTTCTATATAAAATTCTGTTGGGAGTTGTCGCCCATACTTGAATGGTTATACAACAATATTTTACTTAGAAATGATAAAATGTCAGAAACAATGAGGGAGGGTTTTATAACCTTAATATATAAAGGAAAGGGAGATAGGGAAGACATATATAATTTGAGGCCCATCTCCCTACTAAGTACAGATTATAAAAATTTTAAGTAAGATTCTAGCGAACAGGATAAAAAAATGTATGGATAAAAGATTTTTTCGAAAGTCGACTAAAATACTGTACAATAACATAACCTCGAGAGTACAGGTTAATGGAATCATGACAGGTAAATTTGAAATCCTAAGATCAGTGAGGCAAGGATGCCCACTATCTATGCTATTATACGTAATAGCAATTGAAATGCTAAACATCAGCATAAAACTCAACAAAGAAATAGTTGGTGTATAAGTTCCAAACTTACAAGATGATGTGAAAATGCTACAACATGCAGACGATTGCACAAACTTTATAGAAAATCCAAATTCTTTTAAACACCTAATTAAGGAATTTGAAAGATTTGGCAAAGCTTCAGGATCACAAATTAACCAAGATAAAACAGAGATATTAGAATAGGCATAGGTATACACTCAATCTTACCAGCACATTTGTTTAAAAATACAGTAAAAGCACTAGGTGTATAATTTGGATTAAACGAAGAAAAAGAAAACTGCAAGAAAATGGAAAATGAAATAAAAAGAAATGTTGATATCTGGGCACTAACGCCACTATGCACAATGGAACGAGCCCAAGTGGCTAAAACATTTATGTACGCAAATTTAAATTATATCATGAAATCGATTGACATTAATAACCTAACATTAAGTAATATAGATAATCAGATTATAAAATACATATGGACTTTTAAAATGCACTACATCAACAAAGAAACGTTATATAGGGTCAAAGAAAGAGGGGGGATAGGAATACCCAGCCCCATACTTTTAAAAGTAACAAATATTTTAAATAGGTTCAAAAGAATAAATGCAGACCCCAAATTACCATGGGAGGGAATATACATCTACTGGTTTGGTTTTACATTACGGAATAGGGAAGATATATATAAGAACAACAATCTTACAAAATTACTTGAATGTCCTAGAAAATTTAAAAGTATGAAAGATCTATTATTTAAGTATAGGGATAAAAAAAGAACTTCGGGGAGACGGATGAGAAAATGACTTACACGTGGATAAGAGAAGATAGAACGGGAAAATTATTATGCACAATAGAAAGGGAACATTTATATATTAATTGGAAAAGAGCATGGGGGCACTGGTCGAAACTAGGCTCCCTAAAAATTCAAAGCGTCTGCTTCAAATACATGCATGATGCGTGGTTGACGGGAGAGGCGGCAGCGAGACGGCATATGGTCAGAGTACCGCCTAAATGTCCGCTGTGTAAAAAAGGCCCCTTTACTAAAACACATACATTACTACAATGTCCACAAACAAAAGAAAACAGAGAAAAAGTAATATCGGAAATTTAAAAAAATGACACAAACATCAAAACATACTGTATTTAGATGGAAATTTCAACAAACAAATATTATACAAAGTAACCAGCTTTATAGTCTCAACCATAAAATTGTGTGGACCAGTTATAATAACAAGATAAAAAAATTAAAAAACTAATATAAAAAAAATATTTAAAAAAATGAAACTGTCCAACCATAAGGGAAAGTACGGATAAGGACATTATGGGGCTAAGTCACATGGCGCTACGCGAAGTGAACAGGCCCATAAAAGAGTCTGGAAAAAGAACCCTTATGGTCTGGACCCCTTATACAATTTTTACAATATACATTCCTTTATTACTCTATCCTACATAGTATCTATCAAATTACTTTACTAACATTAGTACAGATCTTTACTGTACATACGATTCTGAAAGGGAGACAACTATATTATTTATTTTGGCTATTAGACATAAATTTTCAATACAAGACGGACCTGCTCGAGATTGGAGACATACAAAAATAAAGAAAGTATCAACCTCACCTCGAGCACAGTCTGAGTCTTAATTTTATAAGAGAGAGTGGAACTCTTTAATACACACATACGAACCAATCGGGTTTTAAAGGTTAGCATATAAAAAACACTCTCTGCAAAATTCAAAATTTTAAAGAACACTCCCGGTGTATGGATAAACAAAGGAGAAGATAAGACAACCGGGTTTTTGATTTGACATATATTGTTGTCCCAACACGAAACCAAAAATAGCGCTCAAAACATATAGCACACACATATAGCAAACATGGGACATAGGTGACCCTAGCAAGGTTGACCAATAAAACTAGGGAAGAGACTCCGAGAGGATAATAAAAATCACTCTCGGACGATCAACCCTATAAACACACTAGGAAAAAATTTAGAAATACCCCACTCAAAATTTCTAAACCAAAAAGTTTTAAAAACCCTTTAAAAACAAAACAAGCAACACACCTTCGGGGGAAACGAAAACACATAAAAACTTTTTAAAGCTTTTGGTTAAGTAGGGGGCGGGGGACATCTGTCTGGTGCCCTCTAAAATAAAATAAAAGAAAAAAAAATAATTAAAAAAATAAGAAGACCATGAATTGGGGTACACCGGTCACTGAGACTACCCAAGTGAACCCGGACTTACTTCCAGAGGAGGTGAATTGGGATTTTGTGGATTTTCTTTCGCAAGAATTTGTTCCGGAACCAGTACCTTCGCCACCTTCTCCTTCATTAACGCACGTGGAGAATTTTAAACAAAGACAGAAAGAAGAATTGGAGAAAGTTTTACAACAGCAAAAGGAAGCCGAACAAGCTTTTCTCCTACAGCAACAGCAAAAAGAAGAGGTAAGAAAAACACAAGAAGAAAAATCAGCCAAGAAACAAGAGGGTGAAAGTCAAACCGTGATGGTACTGTTAGACATTTTAGCGGAGTTAAGAAGTCTGAAACAAATGTATTACGACCGAAGAGAAAAAGACCTTCCCGAGCTAAACAACACAACCCTGTGAAAACACCTACCATACCGCCCTTAGTAATTTCTACCAAATCATCATCATCAACGACAGTACGCAGTCCAGAAGTAGGCCTTGGTCGTGGCAAAGACTTAAGGCAGTTGAAGTTGATTGCTTCCTAAATTTTGTTATTTAAAACCCACGAAGACTCAAAGGCCCTTTTCAGGGCCACCCATGTCTCTCGAAAAGAGATAGTATTTCAATAACCAACATCAATTAAAACTCAAAAACCAATTTTGTTTACACTGGTGTACGTGTGAATGTGTGAGTGTAGATTCGTATTCTAAAAATCAATACCCAAAGACATTTGCTTTTTATAGACTGTTTATTCTGGTACAAATTTTACAATCCAAATCACAACACCACATAACATTTTAAAAAGTTCATAGGCTCCTTCTTCTTTTTCTGTTTTCACTCTGTCTTTTTTTAATGTCTTCATTTTCACAGCTGTCTTCTCCTCTTCATTCTCACTTTCTTCCCTTCTTTTTTCTCCTGTTTCTTTTTCATCACCTGTTTGCTTTCTTCCTCTTCTTCCTCTCCATCACTCCCCTCTTCTTCTTGCTCCTGTTGTTTCTTAGGGCAATCTGAAGACCAATGTCCTTTTTCTTGACAATGATAACAGGTGTCTTGACGTTTGTCTCTTTTATCCCATGTTATGCTTTTTTGACGGTCTGGACACTGAAGACCAAAGCCCTTTCTTCTGACAGATATAGCAAGTATCTTGACTTTTATCTCGAAAGGAGGGCGAGTAGTCGGTCGACTGGTCAGAAGAAAATTTTCGGATGACCCTCGTAAAGCTCTGATGAAAAGTTCGGTCTGTCTAGTCTCGTCCATTGTTCTGCTCGGTTTGAGAGTGAAATGAATAGTGGAAGGACAAGACACACACCCTTTATATACGCTGGTCTGTCATGGCTATAAAGTAACCCATGCTGTTTAAACTTCAGTCATTTGACTTTTTGCAGTCAAGATGAAACGATTCAATTTAACTGAGAAGAAAGAAGATAGTAAGAGACAGAAACGTGGTCTATGGCCTCGTACCAGTCTTGGCACAAATTCATGACAGTGATTTTGAAGAGGACATGAGTGAACCAGAATCCAAGCCTAGAGAGTCTTCCTCTAAACAAAGTTCACTACCCTTAGTCAACCCTGAAAAGTACTATCACATTCGAGAGACAGAAAAGCGATCCTCTAGAAAATTTAGAACCACAGCTTACACTTACACGGTGAAGTTTAAAGATTTCAAGTCCGACGTAACGTTAGAGAAAGCAGAGTGCTTCATCACCGAGGTGTGGGATTCTTTGCTCACGACACTGAAACACCAATGTCAAGCCAAAGAAGACGATCGCTTGAGACTTTCCATACAACACGAGGGCTTGAAATCTCCTGTTTGGATCGAATTTAGTAGCCCTGCAGAATTGACCCCTTATAAAGTCATGGGCAAAATTAAACACGTACAACAATCTAATGACCCGTTTGACATCACCGATGGAAAAGCCACACTGTTTATAGCCCACGTCTCTCCTCCCAAAGGGACAGGACGCAAAAAGATGTTATTGGTGGACGAGCTTCGCAGCACCAAAATAAGTCTCGTTCGAATTAACAACCCTCAAGACCAGATGTGTTTAGCCAGGGCTATCGTGGTGGGACGAACCTATGCCAACAAGAACGACATGGTAGAATGGATAAGATCCTGGAAAACTATTCAACAATCGGACCGAGCCAAACAACGAAATGAAGTAGAACTCCTGTTACATCAAGCTGGCCTGACCAAAGACACACCTTGTGGTATTCCTGAAATGCAAAAATTGCACGATGCCCTAGCTCCATGCTATACCTTGAAAGTGCACCATCAAGAAGTGCGTAGGTCTCTGTTGTTTCGAGGCCAAGATGTTATGGATGGAAAATACATTCAACTCTATCATCACGATGAACATTTCAATACCAGTACCAGTATCACTGAATTCCTGGGATACAGCTATTACTGTGAGAAATGTGACTATGGCTATAACAATTGAGAGCAAAACAAGCATTGTGGATCGAAATGATCGGGATGTTTGGCCTCTCAACCATGTCTGGACGAAGGACAAGAACAAGTGCATTGTCCTACTTGTTTGCGCACGTTTGTCAGCCCTGCCTGTTACCAACAACATCTGAAGACTCAAGGTTCACAACATAAATGTGCTTGTCAACTCCTGAGATTGTGCCCTACCTGTGGACAAGGCATACGTACCAATAATACCAACGCACACATCTGTCGAGGAAAGAAACCATGTTACATTTGTCACCAAATCGTGGACTTGGAATATCAATGCTACATGCAAAAATACCAACCCCAACAAGAGAAAAAACATGACCACGAGAAGAAAGGCAATTTCATCTTTTTCGATTTTGAATGCATGCAAGAGATCGGCATTCACATTCTTAATTTCTGCGTGGTTCATCGAGCGTGCGAGAAGTGCATTCAAGAACCTATCTTGAGTCATTGCCCTCACTGTAGCAAGATTCCTGGAGGACGTGAAAAAATCTTTCGGGGACCTAACACGCTAACCCATTTTGCCCGATGGGTCCTAGACCCTATCGACAAGACGTGGAGTCAAGAGGACATTGAACGTTACGGAGATCGTCATCGTCATGCCACAGTGATGGCTCACAATTTCTCAGGATACGATGGACAATTTCTTTTGAGATATTATACCGAACATGGTACCGAATGTCCTAAAGTCACTTTGAACAGAGCCAAGCTCATTTCCATGCAAGTGGGACAAGTGCAGTTTAAAGATTCGATGAGTTACTTGGCCATGCCTTTGAGTCGAATGCCTAAAACGTTTGGAATGACAGAAATGGCTAAAGGGAACTTTCCACACTTTTTCAATACCGAAGCTAATCAACATGCCGTTCTACCCCATTTGCCTGAGGCTCACTATTACGACCCCGACAACATGCGTACCGAACAATGAGAAGCTTTCTACGCTTGGTACCAGACCCATGCCTCGGATCCTTTTGACTTTCAGGAAGAAATGTTAAAGTATTGTTGTTCCGACGTGGACATTTTACGGCGTTGCTGTGGAAAATTTCGAGAACTGTTCATGGAACACGGAGGGGGTCGATCCTTTGAAAGAAGCTTGCACCATTGCCAAAGCATGTTCCTTAGTGTACCGACAACGATTCATGCCTGAAAACACCCTAGCTGTCATCAGTCCTGAAACGACCAACTATGTCAAACGTCAATACTCGGTCAAAGCCCTACGTTGGTTACATTACTTGTGCAAGAAAGAAGACAAAGAGATTCAACATGCCCGCAACGGAGGAGGTGAAAAGATGGCTGGGACTTAGAAAACCCCAAGATCGTGTACGAGTTTAACGGTTGCTTATTTCACGGATGTCCCGTCTGTTACCCTGATCGTAGAACTAAAAATCAGTTTTTACAACGAATCATGACGTACCAGGACACTTATCAGCGGTGCCTAAAGTTAGAACATCAAGGATACCAAGTGGTGGAAATGTGGGAACACGAGCACGATCACCGTTTGAAAACCGAGTCCGAGTTTAAACGCATCGTACAAAGTTACCGGTGGGTGGACCCCCTGAACCATAGGGATAGTTTGTACGGAGGAAGAACCAATGCCACCTGTTTGCTGTACCAAGCCGACGTAGAGAAAGGAGAAGAAATCTAATACTTGGACGTGTGTTCGCTGTATCCTTATGTGTGCAAATATTGTCGCTTTCCTGCAGGGCATCCGCAATTGTTAACGGAATACATCGACTTGGACCACATGCGACAATACAAAGGCTTGATCATGTGCAAAGTTTTGCCTCCCACCGACTTGTACCATCCCGTGTTACCTCACCATTGTCAAGACAAACTGATGTTTCCTTTGTGCCGTACTTGTGCCGAAACTTGCAACCAAGACTAGCCTTGTCAGCACACCAAGAAGAACCTGCCTTGACCGGAACGTGGGTCAGCGTGGAATTGTTCAAAGCTCTGGACATGGGATACCAACTATTACAAGTGTACGAAATTTGTCACTTTCCCAAGAAACAACAATACTACAAGGGTGACCCAGCCCAGAAAGGCATTTTTGCCGCCTACGTGGATGCTTTTTTGAAAGTGAAGGAAGAAGCCAGTGGCTATCCTTCCTGGTGTCACACTCCCAAAGATGAAAAGACATTCAAAGAGAAATACTGGGCACAAGAAGGCATTACTTTAGACCACATCGAGAAAAAAGAAGGCAGGCGATCGTTTGCCAAAGTGATGTTAAATTGCTTGTGGGGTACAATGGCACAACGACCGTGTTTACCCAAGACGGAATATTTGACAGAACCTTCCCGCTACTTCCACATGATTCACGACAAAACCAAATACATGGAACACGTGGACGTCGTTCGTGAGGATTTGATTTTAGTCAATTACGAAGAAGACTTAGAGTTTGTAGAAGCTGACGCATTTGGAAATATCATTGCGGCTTACGTGACAGCTCAAGTTCGCTTAAAATTGTACGAAGCTTTAGAACTGTTAGGGGAACGTGTCCTGTACTTTGACACGGACAGTTGCATTTACATCGATCATACGAGTCAACATCACCCTGACATCGAAGGAGACCGTTTAGGAGTCTGGACAGGCGAGCACCCCGACGACAAGATTCTAAGTTTCGCAAGTGGCGGTCCTAAAAATTACGGCTACGAATACCGGGACAAACAAGGAGAAGTACACACGAAGTGTAAAGTGAAAGGATTGACTCTGAATTATCGCACCAGTCGAGTGGTGAACTTTGGCGTGTTGAAAGAAGCCTTGCAGTCTGGAAAAGATGACAACTTTAAAGTGACCACCTATCAGCCAAACAAGATTATACGTTTACCCACTCACCACATCGTCAGTCGACCCTTGGAAAAAGTCTATCAAATCGTGTACCAGAAGCGAGTGCCACTTCCCAATCACTTTACGTCGCCGTATGGACATGTTGTTATTGGTCTATATATAAAAAGGGACAATATCCAAGATCGATAGTTCAATGTGACTACCAAGACCAAGCGAACAAGATGAATCCTTTGAAAGAGACAACATTCCAGTTTGGGGATTGTAAAAAAGTTTTATCTTCCCCTAGTGTAACTAATATTGGATGGATAAGACCCATGCATTGCGACGGAAAATGTCCGGAAGGAAACTGCAATTGTCCATGCGGTTACCATTGTTTCTATTCCACGTCGATTGTTTTCATGTGAATTTTATCGTTGTACTTAAGCCTTTGGCTTTTATGTATTTTTGTCTTTCGTGTTCATGTTTAAAGTATTCAATAAACGTGTCCTGAAAAAGTATAAAAACTTTTGTCTTCTCTGTTTTCGTGTCACAAGTGACATTCCTGACACTATTGATACTTCTGCTGTCTCTGCTTCCTCTTTCTCCACTGTTAAAGTCATCGGCGAACATTTAGATCGTGTCAGTTGGGAGGCTTTGTATCTTCGCCATCCCGCTAACATGCTCATTGCTGGACCTAGCGGTTCAGGCAAAACCGAATTTGTCAAACGTTTGATCGAACATAAACATCATTTGATCGATTGTCCACCTCAACGCATCGTGTGGTGTTACAAAGAGTGGCATCTTGCGAGAAAGTCAAGCCCATTCCATCGTGTTTGTGGGAGGCAGTCATAAAGAAGACGATGGAATCGTGTCTGACTCCCGTCAAACCCATTTAGTCATTTTCGACGACATGTTAGGAGAAGTCGAAGAAGAAATGAAACTTTAGTTTACTAGCAAAGGGCATTATCGTAATGCCAGTGTCATTTACATCACTCAAAATTTGTTTCAACAAAGTAAAGCCCATCGCACCATCAGTCTCAATGCTCATTACGTGGTCTTGTTTAAAAGCTCTCGAGATAAATCGCAAGTGCAATTCTTAGCCAAACAGTGAGGAACGCCTTGGCTCACTCATGCGTACCACGATGCCATTCAAACTCCACACGCCTATTAACTCATCGATTTGAAGCCCACTACTCCCAATGATTTGCGATTTCGTACCCAATTGTTTCACCACTGGCGTCAAGACGGAGGGCCCGTCCTGTACACGTCTCCGTCCTCGACTAAACCCCCACAAAAATCTATAAAAACCTTAGACACTTTTCGTCAGTCTCACAGAGTCTCAACATGACGTCCCGTCAGTCGCATCTTCCCGTCAAATTGATTCGTGCCTTGTATGGCATCAGGCGCGAAAAAAGTCCACAAATACTGGCTCGTGTCTTAGAAGCCAGTCTCAGAGAAGCCTTACGATGGTTCAAGGTGACAGCACGTCAATTACTACTAGGGTTCATTCAGATTCCTCATCAAAACGAAGTCGCTTTGACCCAACTGGCCGATCTTCGCATCGACACGCAAGCCAAAAAACAAATCATTTTGAAACCTGGAGGGAGCTGTACTCTAGGAGGTGTCATCATTTGCTCTCTCTTGAGATGGGATCCTAATGCCAAACGAAGCTCCAAGAAGAAAAAGAGCCACGGTATCAAGACCAGGTCCCCAAAGACACCCGTGTCTCCAAGAACTTCTCCAGTGGCGGGACCCTCCTCTTACCGGTCACCACCCAGTAAAAAGAAAAAGTGGTCGTCACCCTCTTCGATCGCAAACGGACAAAGGTACCGATTTTCTGAACCAAGCTTTCCAAAAGAATTAAAGAAACGTGACATTCATTTTTTTGCCACCTAGAATACTGAAACCAAGGCTAGCATCATGGAACGATTTCAACGCACTTTGAAAGAACACATGTGGAAATATTTTACTCATCACCACACTCTGAAGTACATCGACATCTTACCGCATCTGGTGCAAGCGTGCAACCAGTCTTACCATCGAAGCAAGAGGTAACTCCCGACAACGAAGTACTGGTGTCTGATCGCCTGTTTGGTACGTCCCCAAGAAAAGTGGAGTGTTGGTAGTAGGAGATTGGGTACGCATTGGCAAAACCAAACGCACTTTCGACAAAGGTTACTTACCTAACTGGACTACCGAATTGTTTCGTGTCACTGGACGAGTGCATGGCCGTCATCCTGCCGTCTATAAATTGGAAGACATGAAAGGAGAAGTGTTAAAAGGAACGTTTTATTTGCCCGAGTTACAACGTGTCACCAAAAAAGAGGACGACGTGTACGACATCGAAAGCATTCTCGAACGCAGAACCCGTAAAGTGGGCAAACGACGTGTCAAAGAAGTCAAAGTACGTTGGAAAGGATATCCACCCAGTTTTGATTCTTGGATCGACGCTTCGCAAGTCATCGACTATCAAAAGAAGTGACCATCATGCCCTTTCACACAGACTCAGCTACGGCGACCACTCCTTCACCCAGTTCTTCTCTGCAAGATCTACAGAAACAACCCTTATGGGTGTGGTGTGGAGAACGTGTGCCTAAAACGCAAATCGTCTTTTTCTTCCAAATCTTTGTGGTGTGTTGTGTCATCGGTGCAACCATTGTCAATCTGAGTTTGCAACAAGGAGACAAACAATTGTGGACCATTTTATTGAGCAATTGCATCGGTTACCCGCTTTCCAATCCCTCCCTGAAATTCACCTCGAACGGGAACAACGGGAACCTTGTGTCCAGTGCCAGTGCCAGTCACCACTCCAAGAACAACAACAACAACAACATCCCTATTTAGGGCGGAGACACTCTTCTGACTTCTAGTAACCCTTTGGACTGCCACAGAAGTCTGGAATTATGAGTCACACTAACCAATTTTACTTAACCTTACCCAGTGACCGTTCCATGGAGGTGTTTCCCAAGAACACGTTGTGCTGTTACACGGCCAAATTACCTCAGGCCATCCAATTAGATCACGAAGCCCGTTGGGAAGTGGCTTTGGTAGAAATGACTCAACCGACTAAAGTCCTCATTATCCTTCCCAATCAAAATTATTTTTCAGTGAAAGTTCATGAGGAGCAAATGCAACAGTACTTGGATACCCATGTCAAATATGATAACAAATACATAACCCAGTAACTAAAAAGTCGACCTTCGCTTGATCATTCCCTCAGGCTATTATTTTAGTGGACAACATTTGGTCAGCACCATCGCCTCCAGTTTAATGTCGTGTTTCTGAAAGCTTTGGAGAGTGTCAAAAAAGTGCCACCCTGAGTACCATAAAGTAGCTCGTCGCTTCCTGATGAAATTTGACGGGGGTAAAATCATGTCTATTTTATTTTGTCCTGAATTGTTTGACATGTTCGGCGGAGACATGGAGATGAGAATGGCCATGATCAAGAAAAAGGAATTACCAGTCATTTCCGACAACGATTCTAGAAAGACATATAAAAGAAGAACCGTTCGAGACTTAGACATTTTTGATTATTAAAGTATTGAGAAATAAAAAATGATGCACCAAAAGTCTTGCGCCTGTTCCAAGTCGGAAGTGGATCTGTTTGCCATGCCATCCACTATGATGACCATGCAAGAATCTCATTGGGTGGAATTTCACCCTGTCTCCTTTTTGACGGAATCAGCACCTATCGAGTTTTAAATGAAAGGACAGCCCGAAGATTACATCGATCTGAATAGTAGTTATTTGTACTTGAAAGTGAAAGTGATCGAACCGGCCAACACTCCCATAGAACTGATGGATCGCTTACATTTGGACATGTGGTTGCAAGAAAAGTATTTACTGAATGGTGTGGATGTCCGCCTGAGACTGAATCGTAGCAGAGCCGCTTTCCATTTGATGGCTGCTGCTGATGCCAGTTACAAAACCAAAATCGAAGAAGCCAGACTCTACGTGCGTCGTGTGGAAGTGTTACCTAAAGTGGGAAACGACATCAGTCAGACGTTGAGCAGAACGACCTCCAAGTATCCAATACGACGCGTGGAAGTGAAAACCTTCACCAATCCTGCTGGACAGCGATCCATGATCGAAGAGCATCTGTTTCAAGGACAGTTACCCAAACGTTTGATCGTTATTATCGTCAAGAATTCAGCCTTCAACGGAGCCTACAATGAAAATCCTTTTCAGTTTCAACATTACAATGTGTCCAAGATCGAAGTCAGTCGCGATGGCAAGACCTTGTGTACCCGACCTTTCGAACCTAAATTTGGTGACGAGAAGAATAACCGGACAGTTAGGAACCAACACCATTCACGGAGGCTATGCTTTGTGGGCTTTTGATTTCACTCCAGACCACGGCAGCGACGAGGGACATTTCTACCCTATAAAATCCGGCCAGATTCGTGTGGAAATTCAGTTTGCAGAAAATCTACGCGCAGAGAATACGGTGAACGTCCTCCTGTATGCAGAATTTGACAATGCCATAGAAATCAACAGTTTGAGAGAAGTCATTCTAGATTATTAAAAGTCATGGAAGACTGTTATCCCTCTTTACCTAGTGGAGAAACGTTGGACGTGTAATGTGAGGAGACCATGGAAGAAGAATCCCAAGACAAAAACGAAGAAGTCATGATGAAGTCTAGATGGTCAGAACAAGAAGCCCATTTAGTCTCCTGTTTTGCTACAGCCCTGGGAGATACAATGAAGGAATTGATCAAGAAATATTGTTATGGATGTCAAAACGATCAACGATCATTCCAGTCAAATTCAACACGATAAATGTCTGATGTTGTGTCAAGAAAGCAAATCGGACGAGTATCTGGAAAAAGCTTGGAGTATCATCGAGATATAATTCGTGTTTGATCAGTGGTATAAAGGCTTGCGTCAATATTCTTCTCCTCCATTAACGCCTCTGGAGATACTTCGCATCGAAACTTTCGTGAACCAGAGTCCGAAGTCGGAGCTAGTACCCCTTTACTTGACAGACATTTTCAAAGAGAAAATCAGGATCGAATTGATCACTTATTATCATTTGTGAAGAAAAAAAACCCAAACAACATGGATACATGGGAACTTTATTATCTTGATCGATGGTTTTGTGACCATTATACTTATTTTTTGTCTCAAGCTAGGAAACGTAGTGTCCATCAATGGCCTAATGACTTCCAACAGTGGAAATCACAATTTCATTCACAACGTTGTCAGCCCTGTCCAAAATAGTGTTAATGATTTGAGAAAAAAATGTTTGTTATTTGAAAAAATGTTTAATGTTATATTAAATGGTTAATGTTAAAAATGTTATAGTTATTTGTTAGTCTTAAGTGATTTTGAAAAATAAAATGTTGTGTTTTGAAGAAAAAATGTCCTTGTGGTTTGTTTGGCTATACGTATCCTGATTCACGCTCTTTGACTTCTCTCTAACCCTCCCATGACACTCATTGAACGTTCCGACTCGAAAACCGGGTAGGGATGTTTTCCTTCACGTCCGCGCTTTGACTATAAAACCGGGGGCAAGTCTCCAGTCTAACCATCACTACATATAAACAAAGGGAGAACACCCTTAAAAATTAAACAGGCTAAGGAAACAACATGGCATAATTACTGCACAAACATCAGTATCGCAACTAGTACTAAACAAGTCAGGGATGAGATTAGAATAATTAGAGTGAAGATAACTAACACCACCCCAAAAATAGCGGGAGCCATTACTAATAAAGAAAAAGCTGATCGACTAGCTCAGCATTTCTCAGAAATGAGTAGTAACACCAACCACACCCCAGCATTTCAATTACATAGGAACAAAGTAGAAAGAACACATAATAATCTCTTTAAAGACATCGTTCTCAAAGTCTTAAACCTAAATAAAGATATTACAACTTATGAATGGGACCTAGCATTGAAAACCAAAAACGAAACTAGCCCAGGGTAACGTCAAATAGGATACACAATATACAAAAATATCCCAAATAACATTAAACAAACAATTGTTAAATTACGAAACCAAAATATGGACCTTAGGCAAATTACCCGATAAATGGAAGCACGGAATAGTAATAGCAAGGAAAAGACCATAACGATATTAGCTCTTACAGACCCATTTCCCTAACAAACAAACATTTGTAAGATCATGGAAACCATAGTCATCAACCGACTCAAACACCACCGAGAGAGCACTAATTTAATCTCCGATAATCAATGCGGATTTAGAAACAAAAGATGCACCACGGATTAACTAATACGATTGGAAACCGCAATCAAATTAGCGTTCAACTCCAAACGCAAAGCTGATAGGAATTTAATTGCAGTATTTATTGACCTCGAAAAGGCATTCGACCTTGTATGGAGAAAAGGCTTATTAGCAAAACTCAGCAACTATACCATCACAGGTCGAATGTTTAACTTCATTGAAAACTTTCTCGTCGACCGTAAAATTACAACCAGAGTCGGCGACACCTACTCTAAACCACACACACTTGTAAACGGTACACCACAAGGGAGCGTACTCAGCCCAACCCTTTTCAACATCATGATTAATGACTTGGACACCAACTTAACATCAAAACTAATTGAACTCTCACAATTTGCTGATGACAGTGGACTATGGAGATCAGGAAACCCCTCCAACCACAAAGTAATCAGCGATATTCAAACAAGTTTAAACAAGAAAGGGAAATGAGCTGATAAATGGGGATTCAAATTATCCCATGAAAAAACCATAGCAGTACTGTTCACCGCCAAACTTAAATCACAAAATCAATTTCCAAAACTTGCCATCCAAAATCAAGAAATTAAATTCGTAAAGGCAGCACGATTTTTAGGAATGTACTATGACTCAAACCTAAACTGGGGACATCATATAAACGAACTAGTCAAAAGGTGCAATAAAGACCTTAACCTCCTTACAAACCTTAAAGAAACCACCTGGGGATCCAATCAAGAAACCTTACTAGCATTATATAAATCATTAATTAGATCTAAATTAGATTATGGATGCCAAATTTACAACTCGGCACCCCAAAATAACCTCAAACACTACTATCCACATCGCTGGTGGAGCTTCAAATCTTAACTGGAGAACTGCCGCTCCATCTTAGAAGACAAGAACTCACCCTCATATATGCAGCCAGGTTAACAACACATCCCGACACACCACCCACCCGGCTAGCTATAAATAAATGCTACATACCTTTTAGAACTAAATTTAAAAAAACATACCAGCAGGGAGATTAGTCCATCAATTAGTTAAACAACTTCCTATACACAACCTCCAAGCAGCAATTGCAAATCATAGTGACAAAGAACCATGGATAAATACCAACCCTTAAGTTAACACCCTCATTACGAAATATGGAAATAAAAACGAACAAAACTCAAACGAAACACAATCTGTACAGAAGAGATCAACTGAAAATATTGCAACTACATTAGGATTTACACTGATGGAGCAAAAATAACAGAACCACCCAGAACAGCGGCAGCTTACGTAATTCCCGAACTTAACCTGAAAGTAGGACGAAGACTACCTAACCTCTACTCCATATACACTGCTGAATTCTGGGCCATACTTGAAGCACTCAAATGGATCGAAGAGAACAAAATACCCCAAGCGGTAATAATAAGTGACTCGCTAAGCGTCATAAATTCCATACTTAATAATAACACCACATCAAGAGAAAATTATATTAGACAAACCAATCTATTATTAAAAAACTAAACAATAATAACTTACAAGTAGAATTTATGTGGATTCCGTCCTATATTAACATACCAGGTAACGATATGGCAAATATAACAGCTAAACAAAAACTAATCGAAACCACTCACATCAACCTAGATTATAGCATATGTGAATTCTATATCATATCTAAAACTCTCATTGACAATAAATGTCAGGAATTATGGAACACAAACACCAAAGGCAGGAAGCTAAAAACCATAATTAAAGAAGTCTGCAGAAATAGGAAATCACCCAGAAGAAAAGGCAATGACCCAAAATTCATCAATAGAATACACACAGGCAAAACCAAGCTGGCCAACAGCTTCGGACAGTACACAGGACCACAACCACATAACCCTAACTGTTACCACTGCAGGGTCCCAGAAGACCTAGGGCACATTGTTAACAACTGCCATACACTTGAAAAAGAAAGGACTGGGTTTAAAATTAAACAACGTAATATTGGATCCCCAGTCACAAACCCAGAATTCTTGATGAACACAAACCCCAATATCAATCTAACATTCGAAAACATCATAAGTTTTATACACGAATGTAATCTAATTAATTTTGTTTTAAAAAAGCATATCAAGACAAGTCCAAAATATTACAAAATCACTGTTTGAGAAATATGACCACCGGCTAGGTCTCGTGGGTTCACAGACTGACACAGCCGTGCATAGCCCCGAATAATAAAAACCAAATAAGGACGAAACTAATCTAATTATAATTAAAAGACATACAAGCAAATCAAGACCAGTCAAAAATAATACAAAATCACTGTTTGGGAATTATGACGGCCGGCTAGGTCTCGTGGGTTTACAGACTAACACAGCCGTTCATGGCCCTAATAATTAAAACCAATTAAGACCACAAAAACTTAAAATAGGAAAATAAGAATTAATTCAAACATGACTATATAATAACATACAAATAACTATAAAACAATTTTCACTCCAAACCAATAAGACAAGGAATCATAATAAATAAGGAATTCAAGACGTAAAATTGAAGAAAAAATAATTAAATATAACTTTTTAAAATATCTATACCTTCTTCCTACCTTACTCTTTAACTATCTTATATTCTCTTGGCATGAACATTAACACCTCTACGACCACATTCTAACCCAGGTGACAGCCATCAATCAACAAATAACTAGAATTACCGACATGACCCTAAATCAGATCATATAAGGTGGACTTGAACACAGACCATCAGGATCGTCCTCACTAAAACAGATCAGGAACAATACGACCCCAAATTATCAATATGTAAGGTGGTCTAAACTCCAAAGACTATCAGATCCCGCAGCACAAAGCTGCAAAATAATAAACTTTCTGCTTAAGGAAGTATAACCCCAAATTAACACGTATAAGGTGGTCTAAAACCCAAGGACCATCAGATCCAGCAGCACAAAGCTGCAACGAGAAACAACAATAATTAGAATACTAAGACCCTAGCAACCAATACCAATCAAGGTGGTCTCAAATACCCAATATCATCAGGGCCCGCTACACAAGGTGGCTACATCAAAACCCATGGTTTTCAACCTGGGTATCTATCCTTAACCTACTCTAAAAACAGCACAGAGTTATCCTCCACATTATGCAGGACGATACTTTTAGAAACTATACCCTGGAACTTAGAAACGCCAAAAATGTGCCATGAACCGCCTCCTGATCCATAAGCCTCTTCGTCCTCTGCCACGACCGAACATCAAAACATCAAGCGTGCAGTGCACGCCCCCATAGCAATATACACGAGTGCGCGTTGGGTCCAATCCCACTCGTCTCAATCAACAAAGCAATGCAACGTAAGCAATGAGTGCGTGCTGGGTCCAATCCCACTCACCTCGGCCATATATCCAAATCGATAGGAACTAAATAGTACCTTGATCTGACGGCCTAATTAGTAAGTGTTCCATGAATACATAAAAGCCTGGGGGATGTGGCTCTAATTCCTTCCCCCAGGAGTAATTAAATAGCACGCTGTGCGTGCATTAAACAGTGATACATGCTCCATTGGAGCGAAATTCACTTTAATCCAAGTAAGTAAGTAAGTCTAACCATCCATTGTCGACTCATCCTCCTACGAAGATGTGCTCCAGACTAGCTAAGCTAAACGAAGCCTACGTAGATTTGCATAGAGTCAGACACAGTCTGATACCGAAGCCTGAAGAGATAGCAAATGTTAGAATGTTAAAAGTCACCGAAGACCTGATAGAAGAGCTCTTCAGAGAAGTAATTAACAGGGAGAAAGAAGAATGGACAGAGAAGTACAGACTTCAGAAACAGCAGAGAGAGCAGCAACAGCAACAACAATAGCAGCAGCCGCAGCAACCTGAACCTGACAGACGCTTTGTCGACTGTCGTATCGATAACAAAGAGTTCTTCTTCTCTTTCCGAAGAAGCAGGCCTTATCCTGCGAGAAAGCCTGTCGTCAGAGGAGGTCGCAATGTTAGAATCTAAAAGATTACCATAGCTTCAAGTTCACACACACAAAGAAAAACAGCCATTTTCAGGGCTACCCCAATCTCTAGAAAAGAAATAACAATCGATTGCCTATAATAAGTTGAAAAAATAGAAGTGCGTGTATAAGCACATGAATTCTTTATCTTGTTTGGAAAGTGTGTGTGTGTGTGTGTGTGTGTGTATGTATGTGTGTGTGTGTATGTGTGTGGGTGTGTAAGTATTTTCTTTAAGTGGCTTGTCAAATTTTTTTAGAATAGTGATGGGTAGTATAAAAAGTGAGTGAGTTTATTTTAGGTCCGCGCGTTCTTTGGTCATGATCTAGGTAATAAACGTTTTGTGTCTTAGGGGTTGTTTTCCTTCACGTTCGTGCCTTTCCTATAAATAAGAAACTGCTCGGTAGTCCAGCAACCCATGTTGATTGATCAACCCTACAAAATGAGCAGAAGACTAGCAAGCTACAGGAAGCAAAGAAGGAAAGAAGGTTGTGACAAAGTGAGAACTATTCATGTACTAACACCTTTATACTATTGATACTGTGTATTGACATTTATTTATACCTTTATTATAGTGAAATTTGCGTGCATATGTCCCGGCTGGGACTAGCAGGCACATTGCTCATGTACCAAATTTGCCTTTTATTTTTCTAAATAATTTACTTACTGTGAAAAGTTTGCAATATTGTATAATTGTATGTGTATAGTGGTCAATCTGTTAGTTAATTGGTTAGGAGTGACCGCCTCTGTACACAGAAATACAGTGTTGTGCAATAGGAAAAAACATAGTGGTGTGAGACCAACATTCAGTGAAATCTGCTCATCTGTTCTGTTCTGTTGCTGTTGCTGTTTTAGGGTTTAACGCCATTTTTCAGCACAACATAGCCTATACATGGCGGCCAGTATAACTGGTGGAGGAATAACCCTGGAAAACCCTTCGAAGAACCACCGACCCACGAGAAGCTACTGGCAGGCTTTCCCACATGCCCACGCTAGCCGAGCCTTGGACTCGAACCCACGCAGACAGAGGTGAGATGGCAGTGATCCGGAACGCTGAGCGCTTTAGACCACTCGGCTACTCGGGGCCCCATCTTCTCATCTACTTAAACTAGATACATGGATACCGACACAATGCCGGTTAGAGCTAAACCGAATGCTCCAAACTGAATCAATACTTTCACACTGTAGAGGAAGACAGAAGACTAATAGCATGTCACCCAGAAGGGTGTCAAACTTTAGATTTTGGGGATGCACCCTCAGCGCCAAAACAGGAAGAGATTCTGATGGCGCTGAATACGTTAGGAATTGACATAGGGAAGATTGATGGTTTGCAAAATGGGGATATCAACAAGTTTGTAATATACCCTAAACACCAAACCCCCTTAATAGAACTAGACAAAATCACAATGAAAGGGATGACAGCGACTGTAACAAAAACTGCACCTTTCGTGAGGTAGATTGAGCCTAGGACCACGGAGGTGCACATAATGGGCCTACCCCTTGAAGTAACCAATGATGTGCTGATCCAGAAGGTAGAAGGGAAATTTAAAGCAACAATTATCACACACATGATGGCCACTGTATGGGGATTTGCGCCCAGTAAATCAGGAAACAGAACAGTCCATGTCAGCAGGGAGGATGCAAAAAAAATTCCCATCTTCTTTTATGTACTTGGTTTCCGGTTAAAAAGCTGGTATATAGGATCTGAAGATGACAGGATGTGTTCAAAATGTTATATGACAGGACATGGCCCAAGGGACTGCCCAGGCCAAGGACAAACAACACGGCCTGCACCAAGCCATACAAAATATGCAAGTAAAGTGGCCTCACCAAGACAGGATCTGAATGGGGACCACCAGCCGCAAAAACAGCAGCAACAACAACAACAAAAAACATACCAAGAACAGATATTGACACTTATAAAACAAATCAGGGAATGGAAAAGATGAAAACTGTGGAAACCAAACCGAAGAGATGGGATTAGAGACGACACGCCCACTACCGGAAATAGATTTAACGAGTCGAAGATACCCAGAAAACACCGGAGTGGGAAGAAATTCTGAGTCCAAATAAAACTGAGAAACTCAGGACACCCGCACTGGAGAGGCTAGTACTGAAACATAGATTCGAAGGGTTGAGAGAAGAAGTACTACAAGAAGAAGAGAATAGTAGAGAGGTAATGAAAGAAAATGAACAAACGGGAGTGGGACCCCTAACATCCACCCCGCTACCAAAGCGCAATAGGAAAAAGAGGAAGGCAGACTGAGGTCTTGAATCTCCCCAGGAAAATGAAGAAGGAGTAAGAGACTCAAAACTGAATACAGACAAAAAAGAAGACGGGACAGCGAAAGGAAACAGTACGCCCCCCCAAAAAGAGAGAAGATGAGGAAACCGATGTTGGTGAAATGGAAACGGACATAGATAGCGAACAGGAAGATGAGGAAGAAAGAAAATCAGAAACGGAGACAGAAACTGAATATGAAAGTACCGAAGACACATGAAACACGATTAAAACAGAAACGACTGAATATGACACGGAAAATACATCACATGATACAATCCAAACAACCTCGAGCAGCATTTCAAATGAAGGGGGGGGGGGGGACACCAGTGCCCCCATCTAAACCCCAAAACATCACAAATAAAATAATCTTAAAATATAATAGAAAGTACAAGCATTACTGCGACAACCTGGGGAGGGACGAAAATGGAAGGAAAGAACTTCCAAATTTTGTCCATAAATACAAATGGAATAAATATAGACAAATTACTTAAATTTGGAAATGATTTTGAATATGATACTTTATTCCTTCAAAAAAGACACAATGGTTTTCAAATGAAATTAAAGTATTATGTGAAAACAAATTTAACGGGATTTTATTAACAAAATATTATGTAGGAAATGATATGGGGGTGGGGTAGCAACACTAATTAAAAATAAAAGAGGGATTTACTGGGAAAGAATTGATGAAGGAGAAAATTTTAAAGTTAGACTTTTACATATAATTATCGATAAGACTCATTTTATAAATTTATATATGCCCGCAAATAGGGAACATAAAAAATATTTCTTAGAGAAACTTTCAAAATATTTAGAATAATATACCATGGAAAATGGTATATTAGGAGGGGATTTTAATTTCGTAGGGGAAAACATTGATAGGGAAGGGGAACTAACAACTAACGACATAAGAATAACACCATAATTAGAAGACTTTATCAAAAAACACGGATATATATAGGATTTTAAACATGCCGAGAAAAGAGTTCACTTTTGACTATAAAGCAAACAAAGGTAGCAGACTGGATACATTTTAGTAACAAACTATAACAAAAAAATGCACAAAGAATCAGGGATTACGGATTTAAAAATTTCGGATCATAAACTCATGTATATGAAAATGGAATTATATAATAATAAAAAAATGGGGTAAGGTAAGATGGATGTTCAATAATGTACTTCTAAAAGATCAATATTTTACAAACGAAATAAAAAAAAATACAGATGTTTAGAGAAAATGGTAACACTGATATAATTAAGGAGTGGGAAAATTTTAAAAAAAGATTTAAGGAAATAGCGATTAAAATTTTCACAGATTAGAAGTAAAAAACAAATATGGAAAAAGAAGCGATTAAACTATAACTAAACGAAATAAACACAGCAGAGCTAAATATGAAATAAAAAAATAGAATGACGGAAATATTAGAGGAAGAACTAAGGGGCAAAGAAATTAGAGCAAGAAAATTTACAGAAGTATATAAAAAGGACGTGGGTTTATATATGAGGGAAGAGATAAGAAAGGGGGGAGAAAAAATTCTAGATAGCTTAAAAACTACGGGAAATAAAGTATCCAAAGATAAAATTGAGATTATGAACCAAATAAACGATTTTTACAGTAACTTATATAAAACAGAGGGAATTGCAGATAACAAAATCGACGAATATCTGCAAGATATCAAATTCGAGATGATATCATCAGAACATAAAGACTTCTGTGATGTTTTCATCTCGCAAGAAGAAATAATAGAAAGTATACAAACTTTCAATAAAGGGAAATCACCAGGTGGAGATGGACTCTCCCCAGATTTCTATATGAAATTCTGTGGAGAGTTGTCGCCCATAATGGAATGGTTATACAATAACATTCTACTAAGAAATGAGAAAATGTCAGAAAGTATGAGAAAGGGAATACTAATTTTAACTTACAAAGGGAACAGAGACATGGAAGAACTTAAAAATTGGAGGCCCATCTCCCTCCTGAATATGGATTATAAAATATTAAGTAAACTTTTAGCAAATATAGTAAAGAAAGGTATGGATAAAATTATAAACATAATCAGACATGTGGACCAAAAGGAAGGGACATTCAAAAAATATATTAAATATAAGACAATAATAGATTACATACAAGACAATGGCCAAAAAGCTGCTATGGTACTTTTTGATCAAGAAAAAGCTTTCGATAGAATTGAACATAACTATATGCAAAAAGTATTAGAGAAAGTTGGTTTCGGGAGTAACTTCTGAAAATGGACTAAAATCCTGTATAATACAATAACCTAAAAGGTACTGGTTAACGGAGCCATGACAGATAAATTTGGCATCCAAAGATCAGTGAGGCAAGGATGCCCACTGTCAATGTTATTATACGTAATAGCAATCGAAAAGCTAAACATTAGCATAAAACTTAACAAAGACATTCTAGGTATTAAAGTTCCAAATATAAAAGAGGAGGTAAAAATGCTACAACATGCAGACGATTGCACAAACTTTATATGAGATCCAAATTCCTTTAAGCACTTGATGAGGGAGTTTAAAAGATTTGGAGAAGCATCGGGATCTCAAATCAATCTGGGGAGATAAACACTTAGGATTACCCCCACATCTTATAAAAGAAAGAGTCAAAGCACTAGGTATATGCTTTGGAATAAATGAAGAAAAAGAAAACTGTAAAAAAAATTGGAATAGGAGATTAAAAAAATGTGAACATCTGGGCACTAACGCCTTTGTGCCTCATGGAACTAACCCAAGTGGCAAAAACATATATGTACGCCAATATAAATTATATCCTAAAGTCCACAGATATTAGTAATCTTACATTTAAAAAAATTAGACAATAAAATTATAGACTACATATGGGATTTTAAAATGCACTACATTAGTAAGAAAACTCTTTATAGGGCCAGGGAAGGGGGGGGGGGCGGCTAGCCTTACCTAGCCCCATACTACTAAAATTCGCGAATATAATAAACAGATTTAAGAGGATACAAACAGAACCAAAATTAGCATGGGAGGGGATCTATATATATTGGTACTGGTTTACAGTAAGGAATAGGTTAGATATATACAAAAACAATAAATTCGTAAAAAAAATTAGAGATACCTTGAAAATTCAAAAGCATAAAAGAACTTTTAATAAAATATAGGGATAAAAAGATTTATGGGATATGGATGAAAAACTAACGTATAACTGGATGAGAGAGGATATAACAGGGAAAATTAAATGTAAGGTAGTAAGGGATAACATGCATGTGAATTGGAATGGAGCATGGGGACACTGGTCGAAACTGGGCTCCATGAAAATACATAGCCTTTGCTTCAAATACATGCACAATTCATGGTTGACGGGAGAGGTTCCAGTGAGACGTCGTATGGTCAGAGTACGGCGAAAATGTCCACTGTGCAATATGGGGCTATTTAGTAAATTACACACCATAACACAATACATAAAAACAAAAGATAATAGAGTCCAAATTATAGCTGAAATATGCAAAAAAGATAAATACAAAAAAGAAAACATTATATTTGGACGGAAATTTCCACAAAAATACCTTATATAAAATAACTGAATATATAGTATCATTAACAAAGGCCTGTGGCCAAATATTTAATATAAAAAAATAAACACACAGAAATCCAAAAGCATGATATATAACTGATCAAAAGAAACCCCTATGAGGGAAGTACGGTACGAAGACGCTATGGGGCTATGTCACATGGCGCAATGCGAAGTGAACAGGCCCATGGAAGAGTCTGAAAAATACCCTCATGGATGGTTTTATCTATGTATACACATGATAACACTGCCTCTACCTTATCTCACAATTAACTGATACTAACACAAGTACAACTCATACTGTACTATACACCCCGTTAGGGGAAAAACTTAATATTTTGGAAATTTGGAAATAAATAATTGAAAGACAGCCTGCTCGAGAAGGGAGAAGTACAAAAAAAAAGGATAGACCCCACCTCAAGCACAGCGAGTCTTATGGAAAAATGCTAGAGCGACATATATAGATACACACATATAAACCACTAAGGTTTAAACTTATTCCATATCGAGATAACGCTAACTCGCCAAAATTCAAAATTACAAAATCTCCCAATAATGAAATTGGGAGAAGATAAGTCAACTGGGTTGAAATTCTAAAAAAAATTGCTGTCCCAACATAAAAACAAATATAGCAAACACAACATACAGCACAAACATATAACATACACGGACGTAGGTGACTCTAGTAAAGTCAACTTAAAAGAAATAAGGGAAGGAATTCCGAGAAGATGACAGAAATCATTCTCGGATGAAAAACCCTGTAGAAACACTAGGGAAAAATCGAAATACCCCAATCGAAATTTCTAATGTTTGAAAATTAAAAAGACAAACAAAATAAACACACAACACGCAATTTTGGGGGATACACAAAAACATAAACTATTTCTATATTTGGTTAAGTGGGGGGGGGGGGGCATCTGTCTGGTGCCCCCCCCCCCCCCCAAAAAAAAGACTAGCTTTACTTCTTGAACTCCATGTGCACCTGGAATATGCCAGGCTCATACAGAATGAGCTGGCCGCAGAGTCTATAGTGGAAGAAGGTAGGATGAAAGAGGGGGAGAAAAGGAAAAAATATGAGGAGGAAAAAGAGAGAGGAATGCCTGTACCACGGCCACAACAAGGAATTTCAGAATCCCAGAGACAGAAGATTTGGGATTCTGAAGCCACTCATCCCGCCTCTGCACTCCCAGCGAAAAGAGTGAAATGAGATTGGAGTAGGAGATGCGTGTGCGGTGCCAGGCCGGGGAGGTGCAACCACTAATAGGTGTCTGTGGAGTTGAAGAAAGAAAAAAAAAAACAACCCTTTTCAGGGCTACCCCAACCTCTAGAAAAGAAACAGTAATCGAGTTGTCAATGTGTGTATGTGGTGTAGTGTGAATAGAAACAGTCACTCCTTTCCTAGTGTGATTGTATGTGTTTATGGGTGATTGTGTGTGTGTGTGTTTGTTTGTAAGAGCTGAGGTACGCTTGAGTGAATGGTACATTATTGGGTTTTGTAAGCGATCACGTACGTTCGTGTGAATAGTAGATTATGGTAATGTTTTTAGCTGCTTGCGTGTGTGGATAGTAGATTATGGGTTTGATTTTAAGCTTCTCCTGCGTGTGTGTGGTAAGTAGATTATGATTTTTATTTTATTATTATTTATTTTTTTTGCTGCTAACCGTGTGTGGATAGTATATTTGGGTTTGATTTTGATGCTTATCATGTGTGGATAGTAGATAATATGAGATAAGAAAAGTAGGGGATGTTTTCCTTCACGTCCGCGCTTACCTATAAGAACTCACGGCGTTAGTCGTTCTCACCATAATTCAAGCAGCAACAGCAACCATACCAAGGAATTTATGAAACAATCTAGCATTCTTGAAGCGGAATTTCCGCACCTATTTAATGACCAAAAAAAAAAACGATGACAATACACCACTAAATGAGTTATTTAATCTAAACGAATGGAGAAAGGCGTTACGCAATAAAAAGTCCACATCGCCAGGTGAATACCAAATAGGCTATGAATTTTACAAAAACATACCACCAAACATGGAAAACATAATCCTGCAACTAATTAATCAAATATGGCAAACAGGGAACATACCAACGACCTGGAAACAAGCAATAGTCATTGCCATACCTAACCGGGGAAAGACCCTACAAATATTAATTCCTATCGCCCAATCTCCCTGACCAACACCCTGTGTAAACTCATGGAGACTATGATATATAACCGCTTAAAGCACCATCTAGAACAAAACAAATTATTATCAGAGAATCAAAGCGGATTTAGGCCTAGACGATCTACTTTAGACCAACTCATCCGACTAGAAGCCAACATCAAACTCGCCTACAATGCAAAAAGGAAAAAAGACCGACACATTATTGCGATCTTCTTAGATCTAGAAAAAGCCTTTGACATGGTGTGGACCAAAGGACTCATATCCAATACCTGTATGGTATTACAGGTCGCATGCATTGCTGGATCTCGAATTTTCTAACAGGAAGACAAATCAGAACCAGAATAGGGGATGCACACTCAGAAACACACACATTGGAAAATGGAACAAAACAAGGAAGTGTGATTAGCCCTACTCTATTCAACATCATGATCAACGAACTCAGCAAATATGTTAACACCAACCAAGTAGAACTATCACAATTTGCTGATGATAGTGGTATCTGGAAAGCGGGCAACCCAAACAGCCAGGAAATCATCAAACAAATCCAAATCAACTAGATAAGATAGGAACCTGGGCTGACAATTGGGGCTTCAAGATATCTAAGACCAAAACTGTAGGAATGCTTTTTGTCCCATCAAATAAGCGTACAATAACATACCCTAAACTAAATCTACAAAAAACGCCAATAAACTTTGTTAAAAATACATACTTCCTAGGAATGATGCTGGATGAACAATTAACCTGGCAGTCTCATATTACTAATATCATTCAGAGATGCAATAAAGACCTAAATCTACTTAAAAACATAAAGGGAACAACATGGGGAGCAGACCAACAAACTATGTTAATGTTATATAGGTCACTAATTAGATCCAAACTAGACTATGGCTGCCAGATATATGCATCGGCAAACACAAAATTACTTCACAAATTAAACAACATACAGTACAAAGCACTAAGGCTCTGCACAGGAACACTTCCAAACATTGCCTTAGAAGAACTACAAATCCTAAAGGGGACTTACCCCTATGCCTAAGAAGAGAGGAACAGACCTTTAGGTATGCCACCAGGAACTCCATACACATGGATAAGAACCCCACCAAAACTACAGTCAACAAATGCCGAATACCATTTAGGCCAAAACTTGTCCCAAATCCACGGGCAGCCAATAAGGTACATTCTCTCTGTACCGAATTAGGGCAATGGGGAATACAAGCTGAAGAACATCAAATAATTGACACGACACCATGGAAAAACAGGACTCCAGACATCAACCTGACAGCACAAAAACTTGGGTCCAAAAGTGAAAACCCAATAGGGCTCCTAGCGGAAGTACAAAAAATCATAAGGGAAGAGTACCCGACCCATGTAAAAATCTACACAGACGGCTCCAAATCACAAGAGTTAAACAGAACGGGAGCAGCTGTGGTTATCCCTGAATATAACATCGAAATTGTTGAAAGACTCCCAGGCGACTGCTCATTCTACACAGCTGAATTCTGGGCATAAATGAGGCACTAAATGGATTACAAATTCAACCTCAAAACAACATGTAATCATCACCGACTCCCTCAGTGTACTTAAATCACTGGAATTTGGTCTTTGCAAAAGTAGAACAAACCTTATGGAAACAGCGCTACAAACAATAAGGGAAATATAATCTAAACAACAAGAACTAACATTCCTGTGGGTACCCTCACACATTAACCTACCAGGAAATGATAAAGCAGACCTAAGTGCAAAATCCAGCCTCACAAAAAGTACTAATTTGGCCATGCAATATAGCGTAACAGAAATTTACAGCCAAGTAACCCAAAAAAATCAATTACAAATGGCAACAAATATGGGACAACAACATCAAGGGTAGACACCTATACCAATGGCAAAAAAGGTGGATAGACATATTACAATACTAGGACACTACAAAGCCCAGATATCAGACTCATAAATAGAATAAGAACTGCTAAAACCCTGCTTAATGGAAGCTTTGGAAGACATCTCAACAAAGGACTTGACAACCATACCCATTGTCCCCATTGCACCAGCATAGAAACCCTGGAACATGTCTTTAATCAGTGCACCTATTACCATTCCCACAGAATGGAATTTCAAAAACAACAAAAGAAAATCGGGTCCCCCTATAAATATTCAGACTTCCTAAATCCTACAACAAACAGCAATACAGAACTAACAAAAAAAAACATATCATACTTAAAACAAATAAACAAGTATGACAAGTTGTGACCCAGAGAGTTGAAAGCATTAATTGCTAGCTTAAAAGCCAACTCAATGTCCAAAATAAGACAAATACAAAATATAGGTTATTAAACAAACACCAAATAAAGAGAACAGGCACCTCTGAGAAGTCCCCAGGACCTGATTAATCAGCAAAGGTGCCTGCATACTAGATATATAAAAAAGGAGAAAATGCTTAACTTTAAAAAACAAAATAAATAAAAAAATAAAAAAATAATATTCAAATAAAAAAATAAAGAAGGGAAAACATTTCTTAAGAAAATGGGGAGACAGGCACCTTTGATAAGTCCACCCTGACCTGAGTATTCAGCAAAGGGACCTGCACCCATAAATCTCCTAAAACACGCACGTTCCTGTTCTCCCTTCTCTACCCTCCAAACTTTCTCAAAATGCATGTCTGTATATTCTAACCATAACATCTAAGGTCTGGCAACAAGAACAGAACACATATTAACTCCCTAAATTTAGATATATAAGGTGACATAAGTCCAGTCATCAGGACCCTCCGCACAAGGCGGAACAAAACTAAAGTCACAACAAAACTTTTTATTAACATTGCATTACACAGGGAGCATATCACTTTCTTCAGACCAAGTGCTGACAACTTTATTCTTGAAAAAAACAATGATGACTGAAAGAAGACACAGACATATATCAATTGCCTCAAAAGAAGCTCTCACTTTGGCTATTGGAGAGCTCTTCAGATATACCACTTTTTTTTGTGGCGTAATTCAGTATGATCATTTTTGGACACCGCCATCAAAATTCAAAACCTAAATTACAATACAAGAACTGAAAGTAGCGGGTGACAAACACCTAACAGATTGGCATCATATTCTTAATTTTGTATTATTTACATATACGAAAGTACACTCTGTGCACAAACAAAAAGAAACAAAACTGCTACAGGTTAAAAATAAACAAATTTTAACAAAAACTACTAAGATTAGGTTAATTACAGTGGCTAACACGTCATTGGTATATTCAACGTCCACTAGTACAACTGGACCCAGTTTGAACAAATAGGCTTTGGCGTTTCTAACAATATGGACCTGTGACGTCGGGCTCCTCCTGGATTTATATCTTCCCTCCCTTGCCACGATCAGACATTGTAATTAAGTAGTGCGGCCACCGCACTTAACCACGGGGATGTAGTGGCTCCATTCCTACAAACCCGACTAATTAAATAGCCTGGTCATCAGGCATTAACAAGACGCAAAAGTACGAGTTTACGTAAGCGTCGATAATTTTATATTCATTCATTCGTTCGCACCATCCCACGGAATAATCAAAGAAGATGGAGGTGACAAAATTATTCAATCTGTTAAGAGATATCTATTTCTGGATAATGGATCTTGAATATGTTGTAGAAAGAATAGAAAAGGAATGGAGTGATGGAGATAGGAACGACTTGTTAACCATTCAAAAGAGTCTAAAGGTAGCCAGAGATCTCATTGTAGGGATGATAGAAGAAGAAGTGAATAAGGCGAGAGGATTTATAGACCTCCCCCTTATGTCAGAGTGGGAAGTTTGAAAGAAGCACTGGATCATGTCATCCAAGTCCGGTGCTTCCTAGAAAACCTATTGTATTGGACGGAGGGGAGGAAGGTAAAATGGGGTTTGGACAAGTTGAGGAAAGGGGCAGATCTCATGAGAATAGTAATGCAGGAAGAAGTCAAGAACATCAAAAAGAAATGGAGTAAAGAAAGAAAAGAAAAAGAAAACAAAAAGAAAAAGGAAGAGTTTGAGCGGCTTAACAATAATTGGATAAAGATACAGACCAAGTTCAGAGCGTTTGGTCATCCTGACTGGATGCCAGAAAATGATGAGAAGAAGAAGAAGAAGAAGAAGAAGAAGAAGAAAGGTATAGTGGAAAAAGTCAGGAACTGGATAAAGAACTGGAGAAAATAAAATAAGAACAAGAAGAAGAAGAAACCCAAAGGCCCTTTTCAGGGCCCCTTCAATGCCTCGAAAAGACCTTGACTTTCATTACCTTTCAAAAAAAATTTATTAAAAAATGTTGTATATATGTTTATAATCCCACCATTGATTCCCATGTTAAATTTTCCTTGTCTCTAGACAGGCCCAAAATATATTCCCATGTTAAATTCCCCTTGACGCCAGAGTGCTGGGCCTGTATTCCCCATGTTAAATTCCCCTTGACGCCAGAGTGCCGGGACCCTGTCTGTAATGCTAATTCCCATTGACGTTAGGGTACCCCACATTACTACTTATGTATGTATGTATGTATGTATGTATGTATGTATGTATGTATTCATTCAGTTTAAACACTTTTATGCACGAGAAAAATATACAACAATAAAATAACTCAAGAATTTTATTATGAGACGTCGACATTCTGCCAACTGGGGTAGTTTCGTTTGGTTTGAAGAAGAGAACGAAAAAGAAAGCAAAGAAATAGACATAAACCATGTGACTAATTTCATCCCTGCATTAGAACGTTTTTGGAAGCAATAGGTTTAACAGAACAAAATAAGACTAGGCCTGCTGATAACATGCGTAACACTGAAAGTGCATATTTGGATAAATTCATTTAGACTCAATTATCTGGCCTTCAGTTGAAAAACCATATTGTTATCTGTAATATTAACGTTAACATGCAGTGGGTTGTTTGATAAAATGATATATGATTTATGTAGCGATGACTTCTTGCTATCAATGCCCAAAATCAGTGAAAACTTCCATGATCTTTATCTTTAGATTCAAGTAGAGCTCAAAGCTTCATTTCATTTAATTTTTCCACACTTTCTCCTAAATCAGACAACAGTAAACCAAATCCAGCTCACATGTGTTGAAAACCAAAACAGTCCTAGACGTGTATGTCTAAAGGACATATTGATCCCTATTCCATTGGCCGTATGAGCTCGCTAACATTGTTCTTGAAGTCACACGTGCATCCGATATATTTAACAATGAGTCAATCACTGTTACAATCTATCCATATGATTAAATAATCAAATAAATGTCACCTAAAAAACGAAATACGATTAAATTAATTTCGCAATGTTATAAAATATGAGTTATTATCTATCACTCCATCGATTTAGCTGATATAAATTTTAAAACTTAAAACTGTGCTCAGGTAAGAAGAAAAATAACCAAGCCGATTCCCAATTTTATCTAAAACGTGTGTCTATCTAGTTTACCACCTGATTAAACACAAACGAGAAAACTGTAGATCACGTGAATTGTGATCCTAACTATCATAGCTTCATTAAAATCGTATATTTTATTACCATATGGACTCGCTTATACGTCGCATTCAACTTTACACGGTACAGACGCACATCTGGCTTTGCATAACGCCATGCCAGGTCTGGATCTATGCAGTTTGTTAGTAGTAATCAGTAGAACAAACAACATATACTCTGATCTGCTAGCGCATCATTTTCTGGCAGATCGTGGGCTTTGCTGTTTGGAGTTTTACTCGACTAACAAACGAATATAAACGGTAATTAGTGACATATACTAGTTTGTTCTGGAAACAGGCCATCGCACGAGGTCAAATATACAGTAGAGTTATATTCATTCAAGGTTTTAATAACTCAAACAAAAATTCTTAATTATTCGCTTAATTGCTTAAAAAACCTACAAATCCTCAAAACAAATGCACAATTGTTTGAAAGACAGATCGTAATAGCCAATTCAAATTAAAATTATATTTATATAGATCTAATATGTAATATAATAGACATAGTTGGTTATGGGCCGACTCTGGAATGAATCGACGTGACAGTCATGATTTATCAGTAAAACTTGTATGGATCGATTCTGTAACGGGACGACTTGGAAAGGGCCGAGTATGTTATAGACATCCAGTAATCTTATGAAGATCGTCTACTTTCCGTCTTCTATTGAAAACTGTAAACTTTGTGTCCAAAAACGAAGCATGTGACCTTTGAATGGAGAACATCTTGCCCGGATTACCTACAATAAGTGCTCACGTGGCTTGAACATACTATTGATTCTACCGGCGGTATGACAATCACACGGTATTTATAGTTGTCTGCCAAACATAAGGTTTTATAATTGGAATCGAACGCTTTGGTAAATTAATTATTTAATTTTTAAAGTAAACAATAAAGAAAGAAGTAAAACCAGTTAAATTACTATTGTTTGTATGGAAATCTCGAGCCTTGAAGCTATTAAAATGTTAGTAAGCCCCACCCACATAATGGTAATTTATATATATAGATATGCTTTGGAACTGTCACCCAGAATTGGAATGAACGTCTTTGAAAATTATAGTTTCATGTAGTTGTTCAACACGGATTATTTCAATAATGGGTGTCAATTTAAGGAATTGAATTATAAATACCTTTAAAGGCAATTATTTAGTTTATTTGGTTTCTCAATCATCCATATTCCTTTGTATGGTTTTTACTTACACTCCTCGAGAAGTACATATATCAAAATCAATGAAAAAGTACTTGGACAATTTTTAAAGAGATTAACCTTAAATGTGTGATTCGGATTGATTGACGGGCGCTGAGATGCCTTAATGTAAGCTACGCATGTTGATTAACAAATTCGTACTACCCTATAATGCCACGATTAGACTCGACGTGCTCTTTTCTTTAAACAGTTTATTACCTGGTCACTATAATAACAGTCCCTTGCGATCGATGCTTTTCGTCCGGAAGTTTCTTAATGACAATTAAAGTGCAGAGCATTCAATATTCAGTATTGAATATAATCTGGTTAAACAAAATTAGGACTTCATTTTAAAGCGATAATTTATATTTAATTTAAGATAAGTAAATGCGCTTGCATGACCTGTATGAATTTCACTTTGGTATGCATCCATGGATGAAGACATTTGGTAATTTGGAATATTTTCCAAAACCGGATAAACTATAGTTATGATACGATTGTTATGGGTTGTTTACTTCAACTTAAATAATACTGTACCTGCATTTACTGCAACCGCTACGTGGATGTTGGTTGGTTGGTTGGCATCCGTTAGTTGCGAGAGACGATGTAAGTGCGCCCATGAGAGATGTCCTGGTCGGTGTTTGCGCAGCGTCTGCTTTGGCTATGTAGTCCAACGGGTATGTGGCGGTCCTTGCTGCACTTTCTGATCCTGGAGGTTGAGTCTGGTTTGGGTTGGGGCTGCTTCTTCTTCCTCTGCGATCCCTTTTCATCAGCTAGCAAGCGTAGTTTGTCCTCGCCGGCTTTCCGACCAGTGATCAGAGCATGTCGCGAGCTGGACCTGTCCAGAGCAAGCTCTTCTCAGTTGTTGATATCGATGTCAAGGGCTTTTCATTTCGTGCTTGCAGACATCCTTGAAGCCGAGATGTTGCCGTCCGATCGACCTTTTCCAGAGGCAAGTTTTGAATAAAGAATGTCTTTCGGGATCCCCCCGTCATCCATCCGACGTACATGGCCCAGCCGTCTGATGCGACGTTAACGGAGGAGTGTGACCATGCTGTGAATCTTGGCACTTTCAAGCACCTTTTTGTTTTGTACTCGATCGCTCCAGTTGATCCAGATACAGAATCCAGTTTTCACTGGCGCACAGTAGAGTGCTTAGCACGCAGGAACGGTACACGGTAACCTTGCATATTCTCGTGCATAGCTATAAGCTTCATCACGTTCAGACAACAAAGTCCTGTGACATGGACTTTTACAGTAAATGATTGGACCTTCGAAGACTGAAATATATTTGTCTCTTCTTATCTAGCTCTTCATGCACAGATACCAACAGAATATGTTTAGATGTAAATATAACAAAAATACACACCCGCACAAACAAGATGAACGCCAGTGTACCAATGATCGTGCTAATAAGTTTCCAATGATCACCAAACCTGAGCACTCATCTTTAAGCATATGCTAAAGAAAACTACAAGATATATAATTTCAGAATTTTGTATAGTCGATACGCTTTCAAACATTATACTGTTTTACGATAATAGGAATAGAATAGATGGTAATCAGTATGATATATAGGTTAACGCTAAAATAAAAGTGTGCTAAAAAACTTAATATCTTAAAAGGGATACCTAAGTGGTCACTTCATGGTCCCATACATCGTAATATATTTATAAATAACATTATTTTGCATGAAAGATTTCATTGAATTGTATATCAGGGGTTAAGCTAGACTTGAATTTTAGGGAAAAATGACATCCTTTTGCACACAAGAGAATGAAGTGAGAACTGAACAGGAGAAGTGGAAGTAAAGCAAGATACACAAACATACATCCTTATATATATATATATATATATATATATATATATATATATATATATATATATATATATATATATATATATATATATATATCCTATGTTTTTGTCTTATTTGAATTATCCACTCTTTCTCAATATGCGTATCTTCATTTCAAATTGGTTTTAAACAATATTTTGTTCTCAAGTAACAAACATTCTGAGTTGTATGTATATCTTCATATTCATATACAATGTATTTTGGCAATATGACTTTAAAGGGGCACTGTAGAAGATATACATTGTAATCAATTTTAGCTGGTATAAGTAACTAGATTGCTGTATTGTAACAACAAGTTAGTTAAAATGCTTAATCAATTACTCTTAAACGAGTATTATTTTCCTTTTCCTTTATAAACGTTTACTATAAAATGGCAGTAGAAAAATACTTTAATCTTTTTTGAAACAATCCCTGTAACATGTACATGATAGCTAATGCACACATACCTTCATAACGGATTGTCCCTCCCAGTTTCTTTGTTACCGATCAAACATTACTGTAACTGTTCGTAGATGGCGCCGTAAAGCATGAAAGTCAGTATATAAATGAACTAAACTTGTTTCCATCCAGATTGAAACGGCCAAATTGTAAGTGCATCTATTTTTAGAAAGAGTGGTTTTCTTGTGTGACATTCACATTCTAGCTTCGTTACAACAATCCATGGTTAGGATCGCAGATTTATGGTTTTATTATTCGTGTGGCAATGTTAGGCATTGGTTAAATAGTATTTTCTTGCAGCTTTTTTCCGTTTTTTCAAACACATGGGAGAAAACAACTTTGGACCTTACAGCTCCTCTCAAATTCCATTACGATTCGTTTCGCACCTACATAATTTCATTTTTATGCTACATTTTAAATAACATAATTATATTTAGACCTTGCTTTCTATGATTTGAATATTTTCTTTAATATATTTGCCCAAATGTTTACAAAAGAACCAATCTTATAGAGTTGTACTTCCCAGACACATTAATGTCTACCATTATTTCCCCCTTCAAAAAGTTCACTTACATTTCTAACTGATTTTGTGAAGAAAATAATGTCCAAGCAGCAGTTTAATTCCTCAGATCACCAATTCTATTCGTAAAACACATACCGCTACTTACATACTATTGTTTATGTTTCAAAACACAAATGTGTATTTTTTATCATCAAATCATAACTCAGTGTTTCCCTTTATGCACATTTGTCAGAGAAGCATGCTGGAGAAAATTGATGCCAACGTTTTGTTGCATTGCATTTTTTACGCAAACGATTTGATTAACGCGTTCAGGATTTATTTAATATCCAATGTTTAGGATGAGGGATGGCATCTTGAATACTTTGAGCATATTTATTGTTATGATGGAGTAGCTTCAACTAATCTCGCAAGGTCTCGTGCAATTTCCATCGAGCTCAGCAAGATGTCCAGACGATTAACCTAAATACTTGTCGGGTTAGAAATTGATCTTCAGATGAAAACGGCTTGCACTCAGGATCAATAAATTGAAAGAAACATAACACAAAAGAGTAACTGTGGATCTAACTTTAATGAAAAATGGAGATAATAATTCCCTTGACTGGAAAATGTCACATCCATTTAGATTATTCCTATACCGTGATTGCAAAGCCTGCACCAGTGAGCAATCCTTTCATGACACTGTTGAATAATTTTAAAAAATCTGATCTTGTTCGCCACAAGATATATTGGGAACACATTATCACCAAAGGCATTCTTCCTCAACAAAAAAGTAATTAAGCATGCAGAGACAAATGTGTTATATCGATTACAAACTCATGGGGTTCATTGAAGATTTTTGTTGGTATGTAACTTGGCTGCAGTACGAGAAAGATTTAAAAGTGTAAGTGCAACTTGCAAATAAAAGAAGATGAATCATTAGCCTATTTTGATTTTTGGATTAATGTGTTCAAGGACGAAGTATATTAAAACTGATGGTAGTTCACATTTTATGACAGGCATTAAACTAACTACTATTTGGTTGAAAGGATTTGTGGGGTTTGGTATTGGCTTAAATATGTGTATGTAATGTGTTGGTCTATTATATTACTATAAAAGGATTATAAGAAGACTGTTAACTGTACGTCTTTAAAATTAAAAGGAACTAATACAATTATTCCTTAAATGGACAGTGCATTTGTTTGTTAATTGTGCATGTTGGTTTATCTTTATATTTAGAGAGAAAGAGAGAAGGCATGTTGTGCAAGTTACAATTTCATAATTCAAGCTGAAAAAGTACAGGTCAAATGGAAATTTTGTCAGTACATTTTCAACCCCACAACGTTTTCCTTTGACACCCCAGTTTTGACACCAGCGGGGGTCACCCTCAATTTTGTACACCTGACTGATACATTGATAACCTGTGAAAATTGTCCAGTGATAGTTGCTATAACCAGATACATAAAATACGTATCTGCTATAACTTACTTTGTAAAGGATTAATGGTCAGTCAGCTATCAAACACATGCCTTTGAATGTGCAAGTGTTTGTTGACGCAGGTGAAATGAACAGCTGCTTTTACAAGGCTTGCTACCCATAGTTTGCCTTGCGCTACGACAACAGAAATAACTGGCAACAGTAACGAAGCATCTTAAAAGCTGCAGTCACTCAATATACATCCAAAATGTCACAGGGTGAATTCATTGTCGCTTTCCAAACATGCAAAGGCGAGCCTTTCAAGTTTTAGGCGACTTAGTCGTCCACTTTGCCTGGTAGCATGACCCCTGGTACGTTGAAGGGTCTGGACAATCCTGATAGACATCGCACTGATCTCAGTCGGCAAAAGGTGCACGTACTGACCAAATCAAGACATTTGGTAATAACGAAACAAAGGAGTGAACGGAAAGTGCCAGTGCTTTATGGTGCATGTTTAAGATGAAATGAATACCATTTAGATAATCACATCATTTTGTCCCATATCTGAAAGATATAAATTGATCAATCGTGCACTTCTTTGTAACTGAACAAAGAGCAAAGAAAGCAAGTAAACCATGTGTAATTACATGTACCAACATAGTCATCTCTTCTTAAGTCATCTGTACAGTCAGCCATAGTTTCAAGTCGTTCTTGGTGAGAATATCATATCTGATTGCGCGTGTCAGTAACGGTAACTACTTCAAACAAAATCGCATCCTCGTGACATATACAGGAAATAGACGATCTATCTTAATACTGGTAATACAATACAATTTATGACTGAGTCGCATGCTGTTTTTATATAAGTCATTAATATGATAAAATGTACTGTATCTTTAAATATTCATACATTCAGAAATTTCAGTGGTGTGTACAAAATGTTCATTTACAAGGCTGAGTTATGTTATTTTTTTAAGAATATCTCCACGAAGAATGAGATGAATTGATTCAACAGGCCATTCCAGAACACGAATGTTTTCATAAAGATGCATGTTGGCTATCCTTCCATAGTGTGAGATTTTCATGTCTACATGGTCTCATTTGCAATCATTATTTGAACAACCTTGAGTTCAAACATTTTCATTGTGATCTAAAGAAGAAGAATGGTTTCTGCATAATACTGTACTGCCTTACACTTGGGTATGGAAGAAGCCATTTTTGATCAAAGGTCATGGATTACTGTACCTAAAAACAATAGATTATGCACAGAAATATCAGTTATTCACATAGAGAACTATTAAAGACCAGATAGACATATACTGTGCCATTTATGGCACCCATGCTGATGGAGCGAAAAGGTTTGTGTTTGCTTAAATATTTTTTATTGCTGAATGTAACAGTTCATTGCTTATCTTTGTGGAAATGACATAAGTTAAAGACTACCTTTTTTATCATCTTGTGTTGTTGACACATTATTAGGGTGCATACTTCGTCTTCAATCCCATCAGAACAGCATTTTCAGATTACCAGGTACGTTTTACCAAACAGCTGATTTGCAAAGTCCTGTTTAGTCAAAGCATTTGCAAATGTTGATGTTTGTCAAGTATGGTACAGTTTGTGTATTTTCATTAATGCATTTGTAATATTGTAATTCTGAAAGGATTTTAACACCTGTTTAAAATACGAGATGCGTTGGTCTGCTAAAGACGTTTTAATAGGAACAGTGTTTTGGTTTTAAGATACCCTGGTAATGGGATACATGCATTGATCTCATTAGTACAGAATGATCTACATTTTATAGATAAAGACACTGTACTCAGAATCTTTACATCAATGCATACATTTTTAATGCATCCATGCTTTTGTACATATGAGCCATTACAGACAGGACAGTGCTTCAGGTATGTGAAAGTATTTGGTTTAACTCGAGTCTTTACCCAAATTTCTCCAATAGTATTTTCACAGATTTTCTCAAAATTAATCAAAGTTAAATTTTGGGAATAAATGTTTAACTATTATTTTGCAATAAATGTGTGGGCCGTAAGCAAATATTATGGCAGTTTTCAAGGATTTTTTCACCATCCAAGGCTTGAACGACTGAAAAATAGTCATTTGACATTCTTGAATGAGCATGTATGACTGGCCAGTGATGGCATAATAGTGAAATGATAGATTCCTTGTAATAAGTAATTGAGTAGGTCAGTTTGGTCCTCAGGGTTGAGGAGTCATTCATATATTTTGCATAATATGTTTTAAATTGTTGTTGTTGTTGTTGTTGTGGGGTTTAACGCCATTTTTCAGCACACGATACGCTATGTATGGCGGCCAGTATTAATGGTGGAGGAAGAACCCGGGAAACCAACGGGAAGAACCACCGACCCACGAGAAGCTACTGGCAAGCTTTCTCACATACCCACATTGGCCGAATCCTGGACTCGAACCCACGCAGACAGAGGTGAGATGGCAGTGATCCGTAACGGAGAGCGCTTTAGACCACTCGGCCACTCGGGGCCCCGTTTTAAATTGTAATATTTGTATTCAATAGATTTCCATATATAATCTCTTTTCTATATTTTTTGTAATGGTCCATCAATTCCAGAATTTGCATATGAGAGCATTTTTAGTATTTGCCAGTATTCTGCAGTGGTGGTGGTCTGGTGGGGGCCTATTGTAGGATTTGACTTTGATATCAGCTTTAGTATATGCAATAATAATATTAAGCAGTGAAACCATTTCGTGTGGACCTATTAGAAATTCACACACTTTGCAGCGCAGTACTCTGGTCTTTGTAAGGTCTCACATAAGTACTAGACCCTTACAGTGGGAAACTTAAGCAGTATCATCCCTCGAAGCAAAAAGATAAATCACCATTGACAGCAATAACCGGGTTATAAAAGCCTAGAGAATTCGACGACTTCTCGTAACTGCTAAAAAAAGCTGTAGCATGTTTAAGTACAAATACAGTCTTATAAAACAAGCATGAGTGCAAATGACATGTCTTCATTATAAATTAATCTCATTATTTCATGTGTGTAACTTAAAATTAAATTCCTTACATGTTCAGTTTTAAACTGTCTAACATGGAACTAACTAAATTGTATCTGATAATATTGAAATAGGTCTAACGTTCTAAATTCCTACACATTCATATATTAAATAATTTCATTGCATAGTACAGAGAGCATGAAATGATAGTTTTCATTTTTATATACTCGTCATTACTGTGACAGTATACAGATAATTTGGACTATATGTAATATAATTGAAGTAAAGTTCACGGCCACTGTAACAGGTTTCTCACTGTCAGCACTTTGTGCGTGCCTTAGTGAGTGAAAAGAACATTTGTTAATGTATAATACAATTATATTTTCATGTACACCAGTAGGTCTCAATACATGTTCCCTTAAAACAAGCAGAATTACTCCTAGACAATAACGAAATGTAAGCAGAAAGGTACAAACTGAAACTGTACCATGACTCATAGGTAAAAACAAGACGTGCATATTGCATTCTGCTCATGTAATTGGCGCTTACATTTTTCAATCCACTCATTACTTCGATCAGGAAACGATACTGTGCATTTTTAAAGTCAACGCATTCGTCTTGCGCTGTCGACATTCACATTGTTTCAGTACACGAAACATTCGGATTAATGCCCTGATCAACTTTCGTTTAAAAGCGCTAACAGCTCTTTCATAGTAAAAACCCCTGTTTAATGGGTTGCAATTTCGTAGTTAAGTCATCAATGGACAGCCTATAGTTGCGATATTCGGAATGAATTTCCTATAAACCCTAATAACTCAAGAAAAGGTAGAAACTGTTTCTTGCTTTCTGATTTAAACGCAACGGCGATTTTTCCAATGGTGGGGTTTAAACCGCCCAGACCCACTTACTAGAGTCACCATGCATTCCAAGTCAGAATGTATATTTCACTGGTGCGTATCTCAGTGCGATTGATGTTGCGGATCTTACAAAACACGCTGATTAATATGGCCATGTGCTCGTTTCATGTATGTGTATACACAAGAATATCACCAAAGAAACTAAGTTTTAAATTATTACAATTTGCATACAAGACTATAGCACAAGGAGCATACCTCAACCAAACTGAAGCATGACTTTAAATTGGTATAGACCTTAATTGGACGCGAATGCCGTTCGCGCACGGTAATTATCAATGATGGATGTCTGCAAACATCGAAATATATTATTGCATTGTCAATTTTGAAAACAAGCGTTTGATACATGACATTGGCTCCGCATCGAACATGATGATTTTATTTGGCTATTATTCTTAGTATACCGTGCAGCGTAAAATATAACAGTACACACGCAGAAATCTTCTGGTAATATGTGTCCCTTCTCCTTTCACCTTATCTGTGAGAATACCTGGTTCCAGTATAACTAATTTTACGGAAAGAAAAAAAGAAATCATATTCAAACTATTGGTTGCAAAATAGTAACACCATACGTTTCAGTAGGTTCTGTACATGTATAAATGGGTGATTCGAAAATACAAGCAAACACACTACCGAGTCATATACAAACTTATATATAATAGCACGGTTTGAGTGACTGGCCAATGATCAGGCATATATCACTAATTTAGTAGTTGACAAGTGTAATATTTGTGATTGTCAGAAATAAACGTCGATATTTCCGCAACCGCTCTCTCTACCGGTTAATCTAAACAATTTACAATGTTGTTATTTACGGAAAGGGTTCAACAAATAAAAAGAAACTTCATTATATTACATCTTTAATTAGAAATATATGTAGGAGTTTCACTTCAACTGATGAGCCAGCCAGTGAAAATTGTATATGTATTTCCATGAATAGTGGCGTCGTTGCAACACTCTGCTTGTACCCACACTTCTTCGCCTTTGTCAACTTGCATTGGTACAGTTATGCTTCCAGAATGATACCCTGAAGAACTTCTAGAATCAGCATAAACGTGTTGAACCACAGTACCATCTTTAACCAATCTAAGATCTTGGTGTTTTCCAGGAGCTGACATGACACTTACATGAAATACATAGATTCCATCGTCAGGAGCGATAAACATTCCAGAACGAACATGATACCCACCACCAATATTGGTCACAACTTGGTCAAAAACAATTGTTTGATCTACAACAAGGTTGTTTAAATCCAGCACAGATAACATTGCATGGAAAGCAACTTGCCTTTGTGGAGCCTGCCCTGTTTTGATATGAAAGAAAAGCAAACTTTAGAATCCTGAGATTGTAAAATGCATTTCCCCTGTCTATCCGTTTTGACTCCCACCCCAAAGTGTGTGTCTCTGCTCTAAATCCCCGAAAGCAAGGACAATGACCAGCGTCATGTCCAATAAAGCGGTACTTGTGAATTGTTCTTGTTATGTCCAATAATTGTCATGTAGGTATAAGGTAGGATCTAAATAGTTTGTATGTTAGGACCAAGGGACAATTCCATGTTTGTTCTAATCCTTGATCCATATATCTGATTACGGTGGGTAGTCACCGCAAAGACATTTGTTGGGTTACTCTTATATATTCATTCATTTGCTTCATGCGAATGCATATATGGATCGGTATAGGATAAGCATCTCAGTTGGTTTAAATGTATAAGTTATTTGACATACACAGACCAGGAGTGGATAAACACTGCTTGGAAAAATGATAGACTTGTACATTTTACTGTGCATATTAATCCACCTTCGCGTGCCCTGCAACATAATCTATCGCCATAGGGTGTGCATTTATAGGGCATTAAATATATGTCCCTATAGGGTTCCACGCCCCCTTTGATCCGTCAGATGAGTTTCAATTTAATTCCCATAGCAAATGCTCGCTCTAAATCCTTGCCTTAAGTTTATAGCTCCAACATATAGAAGGCACCCTGCGCATTACAGAATAAACGTATAAACGCAGTGTTTATGCCATCAATTAGACAAAGCAGTGTAGGAATTCAAGCACGCTTATACAAAGGGAAAAGCGAGGTGAAGCAAACGGACGATCCTTCGTGACGTTTGCAGAAAGATGAAATTATGACTAACTTGTATGGCTCACAAAGAGAATCATTGTTCGAAAGAGAGAATATGAAAGAAAAGTGAACTGGTCAGTTATTAACTAATATAACATAGCAAACATACTCAGAGGACATTAGCAACTTTGTAGACAAAAGCAGAAGAACGAAAATATATGCCATATTTGAACAGATATATAACTGTTCGTCAGCAAAAAATTATTTTGTTTAATTCTGCTACGACCGAAACAGGTTTGTGTTGATTGATGACCTCTTGACTCAGTAATTACGCTACAATTATTGCCAATTCAGCCTTAATTATCTTATCCACTTTGCACTTGAATATTAAAATAAAGAATGACTCAATTTTTTTTCTTCTGGTCATAGTTCAGATCAACGTTGCTACTTTATGATATCTGTTATTATTAAATGTTTGAAAATCTTTGTTTCTTGATTTGTGACAAAATGTTTTCCTCTATCATCATTTTATCAACAGAGCGATACAGAAATCGTTTTTAAACCTTTGGTACGAAGAAATAGCTTATTTAATAATTACTGAATCTCAAACAACATGCAAAACACCATTGCCAATGTTCATAATAATCATATATGACAACACCAGGAATGTTGTGCGACATTACTTGTAGCATATACCAAACGTTTCTTATATACAAATATATATGTGTGTGTATGTGTGTGTGCGCGCGAGTGTCTGTGTGTGTGAAGATACATTGGATAACTATCATTAGCTGTCGTTTGTTGTTTTCGAATCAAAATAATATTTTGATCTTACATATGAAAGAAAATTAAACATTAAATTAATTTTATCAAACAAGGTCAATACCATGTTCAATATAAGCTTCCGAATGGTTATTAAATTGTTGTAAATTAATACTGAGTTAAATTTAAAATGGATGAATTAATTTGTAAGTGCTAAAGTGGTACATTATAAAGGAAACAATAATCAAAAGTTTGTGACAACTGATATCGTGTTTTGATTTTTGATTAAAATTTTAGACTCATACAAATTTGGAAGGAAATAATGTTATGTGATATACATATGCCCAGGAGGTATGTTCAATTATTAAATATGTCAGTAAATTCTAGAAATGGAGATAAACCATACCAATTTATATATTGTGTCTCTCCAGTTTAAAGATCCCCATTTTTCTGCTACCCATTATTTTAACGCGAATTTGATCAAAATTTTCAACAAACTGATTATATTTTGATTACACATTTTATATTGCTTGAAATAGTTTTGAGCTGAGCAGAATAATTTACAGCAATTTACATCGTTAATCACGTTATCCGATATTTTCCGAATCATTATAGCACGGTCTTGTTGGGATAATACTCACTGTTAAGTGACCTTGACTGTTATGCGGTCTCCTTTAACTCTTGTGTACATTCGTGAGTCGGAGAAACGGTTTTGAAATACCTAGAGGTTCTACCTATATACTTTTAACAGGGCTACTATCATTCGCAAAACAAAGCTAAGCACCTTGTCAAAATTTGGGATATAAGGAAGGAAATAGGGACAAAACGTCTGTCATGAAACTTCTTGCAAGCAGCGAGCTTCAAAGATCAAAAACTTTAACCATTCAATCGTTTCACGAAAGCGGCCAAAATGAACTTTCTTTAGCAATCAGGGTGGCATAAAAATGGCGAACTAATTTGGTCAGAATCCAAGACAGATAACGTATATAAAAGGGGGAAAAAAGTTCCCCTTTCACACCATTCTTTTCTCAAGGATTATCTTTTAGTCAAAATAAAATGCATACTACCTAATTTGTCCAGAATATTGGTGTTATTAACTATACTCCAATCCTCCTCGTAAGAATCAGATGATGAAAAGAGTTTTCTTTGAAATAACAGTTCACTTTCATATTCTGAATCGTGAGTCATAACTTTTGTTATCTATCTGATAGTTAGCTCCAAATCTGATTATTTCGTGACATGGTGTGCATAAATGTATAAAGCATGGGAGAATTCTACATATAACGAATTCGAGTTCTGACTGTCCACCACAATCCATCTCGGAAATGCTTCCTAAGAGCTACGAAGTAAAACTGGAAATAGCCAGAAAAGGAATAATAATTCATTGAGAAGCTATGTTACGACAAGCAAAATATGGCAATGCCAATAGCGTTATGATACTTCCAGGACTCGAAAAAAGAGATTTAGGAATATTTCGCACAAACAAAATGTCGTCTTGTTCAGATCATCACAATGAACGCAATGCTAGTGTGAGATGTGTACATATAACAAGGGCATTAAATGTTTGTTTGCATTAAAAAGTCCGCTAGAACGAAACTTAGTCAAAAAGTGAGATTTCATTCCTTTTAATAAAGTTAGTAGTGGAAGACACCATGTCAAATATAAAAGAAGTTATAGTAATGTGTTTTGTCTTTTGTATGATGTCAGTTTTATTTAGACATCTATCATGGATTTATGTTTCGAAATGAAAGACACCGTACAAAGACAAGTTTAAATTTTAGGGAATAACCAACACAATCAGATATAGAATAACTTCACATGAAATCTGAATATTCTTTACAAAACTTACTTCGGAAGATTTGTCTTCTCTTCTCTAAAATACGCTTGGATGACGTTGTCTTTTTCCCCGAAACACACACCAAAACGTTTCCGTTGGACATCTCATCCTTATCGTTCGCTAGCGTATCGTTGTCTTTTTCATTCTCAACGTCATGCACCACATCAGATGTGAGAACCTGTGGCGTTGACGAGTCATACTTATATTCTACGATATTTTGCATTGACGAGGTCGATTCTTTCTCCTTGCATTCTCTCATTTGTTTCATTAAATCCTTGACAGTGTTTTGCAGATCAAGATGGTCGCGCTGAAGAAGCTCCAGTTTCTCTTCTTGGCTCCTCAAATTAATCATAAACTGTTTATTTTCTTCCTTCATTTGATGTAGCTCCCTCTCAAGAACATCAGGTTTGTTGTTTACAAAATTAGATGAAAATAAGGCTTCTAGATCTGACATACGTTGGTATAAAGCATGGATCATTTGGGCTTGAGAATCATGAACCTCATATTCATATTTGTTTGACCAGGATGTGACACCAGGTACAACTAATGTAGACGTTGTCACCCAGATAAAATTGATCCAGTTCATTGTTAGAGTCTCAATTATAATATTGGTCTTACTGAAGTTAAATTATATTTATGTATGCAATCAGACACATAATACTTCAGCTTATCTTTCAGCATTTACTTCGACTGTAAAACGGGAACGTCATGAACTTGACCTCATTGTCATAAAGATAACCTACATGTGTACGATTTATCGAAATATCTATAAATGTTACATAGCAACTATCGCTGACAAAGTTGTCCAGTGCACAATGCAAACTATTAGCATTTAAATTAAATTTATGAAAGATGTTTTAGTATATAGTCTATATATATGAGTTTTATTTCACCATGTTTATTATCCAGTGTCAGAAGATCTATAGGGCAGGTTTACTAAAACATGAAACATTTTAAGGATTTTGACGTGTTTACCATTGTCATATAGCATATATTTTGTCCACATATGGAAGAATGGAAATCTGCAATGGAAATACATTGGAAAACAAATGATTTCCAAATTTAGTCAAAGAGAATTTGGGATATTCTCATTTAAAATTAAAAGACCCCCGTTTGTCGATGAGTTTAAGGTTCTGGCCTTTACAGTTCACTCACAAATCTCATTTCTGTCCGCGTAAGTTCGAGTCTTGGCTAGACCAATGCATTAGGTTGGAAAGTTTGTCATACGCTTCCCGTGGGTCGATGGTTCTTCTCGAGGTCTTGCCAGATTTGCTCCAGAAAATAAACAGCCTGCTTTATATAGCCCATCTTGTGATGGGAAATGGCATTAAACACACAATACAGTACCTATCATCTCAAATTTTACACGATAAAGAGTTTAAAAAACTTACACAGCACATAATTATCATATCATACGTACCTGCCTAATCTATCTGAATTCCTCCCACGTGAATAAGCGTTCTACACAAATTTCAAATAAATCATTGCCTTTTAGGTTTCACACGTCGGAGAATTGGCAGCTGACGCATGTCCTAATATACATCAGACTGGAATCCCTTATTGACATTCCTGGGTCTTTCCAGACCTCAAGGATTTTAGTCTCATTTACTTTGAATTCATTTACATTTTGATTATTTCTGTTTCGTGCAATTGCCTTTCATGTATATATATTTTTTCTGTTTTCCTCTCTTTCTGATTTCGTTTTGTGTATTACCGTTTATCATAATGCAAATATTTATCTCTGTCATAATGTAGTATAGGTTTGTGTTCGATTTATAAGTAAGTGGCCTTTGTACCTTGACGAAGGGCTTGAATAGCTCAAAATGTTGAAAAAATGTGCCGTTGGCAATAAGAGTGTCATTATATAGATACATTGCTTATAAGGTTTCAAAAAAAGAATGGTCGCCTATTACATTGTCAGGAACACAGATGATTTCGTCTTTTCATATTATGCGGCCCCAGAGGCCTTCATGGCTGTCGATTTAGCAATTTGCTATGAGATTTCATATATGTAGGGACAGTACGTGAGTCTGTTATCTGTGATAGGTTACGTGCACTTTTGCACAAACGTTATCTCTAAATCGTCCTGTAGTTTTTCTCACTCAGGCAGGTCGCAAAATATGGGTCAGCAGCAGAGAGGGTGAACAGACTAACTTTTAGAAGCGTCTAAATGCCGAAATAAACCTCCTAAACAAATAAAAAATAAGGTCACTAACCCCAAACCAAAACCTCTAACCAACCGAGAGTGTCTCTTGGGGGTTAGTTTATTTTGTTACTTATCGTTGTCGTTTATGTTTTCTAATTTGTTATGTGTGTCTTGTTTACCCGCCGGACGCTTCATTGAGGTCATGCCCTCTCTGCTGCTATAATTAAATCATTATTTATAATATCAAATAAAATGGTTCATCCGGAATCTTATTCTGCCCGGTTATCCCGAGAGTGACTGGAAGCAATTAAGAAATTTCTCCCCGTGGGAGATTCTTTCAGAGAAAACCTACAAGCGCCAAAAGAAGCACAAGATGAATTTGCAGAAGGCGCAGAATAGTTATTTAAACCCGTCACAAAAGTTACTGAAAGAGTTGCAAAAGCTACTGAAGGTCTTCTTCCATCAGTCAAACAACCGCTGAGCAAATTGCAAAGAGAACTGCAGCTCAACCTCAACTTGAAGATGAAGGTGAAGAAATACTTGAAGGTGCTGTTGGTGAAAAACCAAAAAAGATAAAAAGAGGAATTGATTTTTGGGGAGAAATTTACTAAAAAGGGTACACAAAAAATTCAAAAAAATAAAATGAAAACTAGACAGGATAAGGCCAATTTTGGTAAGTTTGCTGCCGAACATTTTCCTTTCAGAGATCAATTTTTGCTAAAAAAGTAAACAATGAAACATGGAACGACTTGGTTTTTAAAATAAATCAAAATGTTGACTATATAGACAAAGAAAATATTGATTATAAAACTTATTCAGCAGGAGTAGAAATTCCTAATAGAACACTAAAAGAACAAAGAAAGCAAGAAAAAAAAAACAACAAAAAGAAAAAGAACAAAAACGAAAGGAAAGGGAACAGAATGGAGAACAACAACAAAGATCTTCCCAGCAAGAGCCTTCCTATCAACTTCTCCTCCATTGCAACAAACGGAAACAGATGAAGAATTTTATAAACTATATGGAGAACCTACAGAAGAAGAATTTTACGATATACCTGATGCTACTGGTAGTGGTTTGGGAAGTAGTCTTGTTTGTCCTAACAATATCCTCGATGACGTGCAACGGTTAGAAGTTCTCATAGGAGGAACGCGTGCTGGTAATAATTCTCCGGAAATAATTAATGAAGCAGCTGATATTTGTCAACGATTATTTCGCGGCGGCATTATGGATATCGGCACTTACCGAGAACTTATTGATGAACTCGTTAATGATTAGTTGTCACCATGATTAGATAAATAATAAGTAAAATAAGATGATCAACATGGACCTGTAATGGTCACAGTAGTAAACTCACGATTACCAACCTACACAGCGATTTACCGGGATGGACTTGGTGATGTTGTTCAGGGATTATTCAGAAGGTTAGCTGAGAAAGTAGCACCTGTTGCAAAACAATTATCAATTAAGGCTATTGATGTTGTTCGTGAAAAATCTCCTAGTGCAATTGTCAATGTTGCTGGTAAGGCGTTCTCGGCAATCAAAGAAAGACTAGCACGATTAACAGTCAGTGAAATTACCAAGCACTGAAATTATGCCTGCAAATGTCAGTAAAATAATAAATCAAGCTTCAAATCAGAAACTGGCAGCGCTAGCAGATCAAAGACTCGGTGAATCGGGGAATAATATTTCAAGTTTAATATCAGGAAATGGAATTTCCGGAAGCGGAGTTTTTCGAACGCGGTAATAAACATGTTAGATGAAAATAATTATAAAAGATGTTCAAGCGCATATCTGACACAGAATTTGACATGGAAGCACCGGTTCTTAAAGATGAGTCTGTACGTGATTATCAGTTTTATTCTTATGACGCACGATTACCAGATCAACGTGGGAGAATTGAACCACACGTTCATGATAGAAGCAAATACTTTTTACCCGCTGGATCTTTTTTGAGGTAGAAGGTGAAATTATAAAAACGGATGATACTGTATACGCAGATGGAGTACGAGTTGTTTTTTTTAACAATGGTATCATGGCACTGTTTGATAAAGCCACTTATATGATTTATGGAAACAATATCGAAACAATTGAGAAAGATGTCGACGTTGCTACAACAATAATAGGATTGGCAAGATACTCTGATGATAATACAAGATCAGCAGGTCCCACAATGAAGTTTGCAAAAGACAATTCTAATTTCCCCGACGACAATCAGTATAATATAAGACGGCCAAGAAACAATATAAATAAAGCTGACGCTGATGCGTGGTCAGTGGTTCATGGTGCTAATGAAAATTTCAACTTGGGATTTGCAACACGCCGAGTGATGTTGGAAGGGGCTCGTAAAAATTTTTCATGCGCGATTCAACTGTCTCATATCTTCGGATTTTATAAAAATGTTAGAAAAGTTATCTTTGGAGCTAAACACACGGTTGCTTTTGTGAGAAAAGTTACCGACAACGACGCTATCTGGAGACTTGATGCTGCTGATCCTAGTAAAGTGATACTAACAAAACTGTCGTTGTGGATGCCGATAATGACTCCAACGATCGCAGAGGAACAGCGACTATTATCTTTCATGGATACAGGTGGTAAGTCCCTGTTGGCATGGTTGACAACAACCACTTATAGTATACAAACTGATATCAACGGTCAATTTACATGGCATATAGCATCACAGCAAAATGTTTCTGCACGGCGACACATATTTGTTGCTTTTCAGAATTATAATCGAGTAAACTCAAAAACTCACTCCCATATGATATTTGACAGATAGGATATTACCGAGGTTTCTTTACGGATAAACGGACAACAAGAACCAAAAGAAAACATTCTACTGAATTATGAACAAAATCGTATAGCACGTGTATATCATCGTTTGATATCATTCATGGGACGTGATCAAAACGTCCGTACGGGTTTACAAATATCACAATATGATTTTAGAACTCGGTATCCGATGTATTACTTTTCACTGGAGCATCTTGATTTATCAAAACAATCTGTCGTTGATATACACTTCAGAGCCAGCATGAATACAGGTGGTGGTGTTGATTACAGAGCAATCGCGGTTATACTCAGTGACAAAGCGATGTTACTTGAAGGTGGTAGTGGTCGAATGAGAGTCGTTGATGCACCAGTGGAAAATCTTTAATCGTGTTATTTAAAAACACGAGTATTATCATAAAATGTCATACGAACACGTTAGTGTCACTCTAACCCCAGGTCAGATTAAAAAACTTCAAACTGCATCAGTTAAAAACAGGAACCACAATAACGCTAAAACACAGTCAGATTACAGGTGGTCCAAATAAATTATTGTTGACAGAACGTCAGTTTAAACATCTTAATAAAGCCAAACAATCCAAGACTGGAATACGACTTGAATTTTCCTTCGGAGCCATCAAAGATACTGCTAAGACAGGTGGTATATTTCCACTTCTTGCAGCAATAAAAGCGTTAATAGATGCTGCTGCTCCAACCGTAGCAAAAGCAGCTGCATTAGGTACTGTTGGAACCGCTGCTGGAATGGCATTAAAGAAAGCAACAGGGCGATGAGTAAAAAAAGAGGACTGGGTCTAAATTTGCTGGGAACCTATCAAGGAAGAGGTCTGAGGCTTCCAGAAACACTTCGTTAATTATTCCAGCATCAAATTTTGATTTACGTGATGCTGCTAAACAACTAAAAATAAAAAACTTCAGAGGTGTTTTCATGCGAGATCAATTACCACAACGACCAAAGAGCGTTGAAACGGTTATTATTAATCTCGATGATAAATCAGGGCCTGGTACTCATTGGGTATCATACGCAATTGATCCACGTGGAATCGCTTATTTCGATTCGTACGGGTAAGCTCCACCCCGTGAGTTTATCAAGTATGTCGCGCCACTTCACACAGCGGTTTGGTATTCAACGCCACCAACACAAACAATGACAGATCCGCCAATATGCGGCCGTGAAGTAATTAATGTACTTGACGCTATATGAAAATCTTCTAATGCACCTCTTAAAGTTGTGCATGATTATAGAAGTAACCGCTTCGTTTTAAACAGATCTTAAATTATAATGGTTGATATTTACGAAAGATCTTCTTCTACCAATAAGAAAAAAAAGATATTTATCTGTCGAAGTACGCGACTAAAGATGAACTCGGTGATATTACGAATCTTGCTGGAGTTGACCGAGATGAAGTTGTTGTTTTTCAGGATAAATACGGTGTTTTAAAAACGAGTAACATCAAATGGAATGATATAGTTCGACGAGTACTCGGTGCGGTCACGGATAAACATTCCAGTATTTGCTGACGGTGGGAGAATCAGAGATTCAAGTATATCGTTTGCAACCATCAGATATGAAATTGCAAGAAGCGTTGCTAATTGTTTGAAAAAGACTGGCGACACAATGACGGGCGAACTCAGCATTAACTGGATTAAGATAGTGGTTTTGAGAGATCCAACATCCGACGATGATGCAACAACAACAAATACGTTGACATTAGCGAGAACACCGTAGATGGTAAACTATCCACGTTCCAGGCCGAGTACTAAGTTCACGTAAACGCGTTTACAAATCTTCGCATAAATTTTATCAGGCTTATTAGAATTGCAGATGATTTCTTTAGCACCCCGTGGACCGCTGACGTAAAATTCTCTGATATCAAGAATAATATTGACATGATTAAAATAAAACACTAGAAGATGTCGTAAGTGGGATTCCTGAGATCGTTAACAAAATTAGTCTGATTAAAATTTCACACAAGCAGATTGCCAACTTAGTATACACAGTATCATCTGGATTCTCGACATGGTCACAACAAAATAAAACTCTCAAACATACCGCAACGGTTACTGGGATGTACAAGTTGTATGTGTTAAGTGTTGCAGAAATTCGAGATTTTCAGAACATATCCATGGCGGCATTCAACTGATACGTTTTCTGGAGTTGCATCTATCATATTAAAAAGCGGAGACGGAGAAACATTATTACTGGAAGCAGCTGATAAGAAATTAACCGCAACATCTTACTGGTGGTGTCTAGAATTCGTAGCTAAAACACCTAAATTGGTTACTATATAAACTATAATGAGTACCTCAATCGACGTTCAAAACAATTAGGTACAATCAAGCACGTGAACGGTAAATAAAATTAAAAGATACAGTCGAACAATACACGGTAAAAATAGAGAAATATCGTAGACGATTAGTTATCGTAGACGTAATTGTTTATTCAGTATCCACTGTTGTTGCTGGAACCGGCGTGTTATTATCAGCAATGACAATGATTGTACCAGTAGCCGTGACAATCTGCATTTCAGCTACAACAACGATTGCTGGTGTTTTCAATTTTATTGCAAAAAAATATGCACTTGCACGAATAAAAAATTAAATCATTATATGATAAAGTTACATGCAGCGGCAACAGCATACTCTAAGTTATCTTCGTTGATATCAAAAGGTCTTAGTGATGGAATGATTTCGGAATTTGAGTTTTCAGAGATGATTACAATATATCACGATGGAACTGGTATTAAAGGCACGAGTATAATCAATAAGGACATCACAGAAGCTACTTCAACAGATCGTGACAAACACAACTCCAGCGAAAACCACGATGATCTCAGTAAGTTCGACTAATCCTGAATTTAACATCAACTTTCAAAATGCAATTCCAGTAAAAGAAATCGCCCTAGCACAATTACAAGTATATCACAGTTGGCAAAACATCAGATCGAGATCATTTAGTGGATCAACAGCAAATATTTCTCTTGTATTTGCTAGCAAGAACAAACCGGATGGAACACATGACTAGGTTGTTGTTGGAATACCAACTGGCAGTTATCAGATTGAGCAAATCAATGATGAATTTGCTCGTAGAATAAAATCAATAACCGGAAAAGAAGCAAAAATATCAATTAACGGTTATGAGCCTACTTTACCCTCTGCAATTGAAACAGTCGCAAGATTACGTCGTTGATATTTATCAATCATCGATCATAGCTGTGCTAGGCTGGCCTGAAATCCCGCCAGAGTATTTTGGACCACCAGAACCAACCAAAAATGAATTTCTCACAAATGAAGCAAAATATATAATTGATTATTCAAGAGGCATATGTAGAATAGAATATCGAAATAGACATCTCTGGCGAGGGAGTGGTAGTGGGTGGATGTGGAGAGATTTAAATCTACATTCTTATCATTTCACATGGAGAGGATGATTGTTTTATACCTACGATGATAATTTAAATCCAATCATCGATGAAAACTTATCCGATCATTTTCCGATCCTGTTGTCACTGAATCTTGAAAATCAATCAGCAAATTACAAACATTATTTTCCAGCGTGGCACAATATTACGACGATGATATAAAACATCAAATCATTTCAATGATAGGTCATTTCAGTAATGTTATATTAGATCTTGAATACATCAATGATGCTGTTACTCTAGTCGTTGAAGATAATAGTAATTTTTTCGTTGACCCTAATGCAAAACATAAAAAACGACCATTAAACAATTGTTTCTTAATCATTTTAAAATAACAGAGGAGGATTTTCAATGATTTGTAATACAGTTCTTTAAAATCATCGAACTAAATAAATCAATCAACGATATTATCAACGAAAACTTTCCTAAAATACTCGATGCGTGGAGAAAAATAGCTCCAACTTCAGTTATTCTAAAACATGATAACGATCCATACGGAAGCGGACGCCACATCTCACCAGGAAAAGTTAATATGACATCAACAATCGCGGTTAATCTCGTTTGTGATGTAATCGATGGCAGCTATCAAATAGATCTTGGAAAGTCGAATCACGCTCAACAAGGATACATTTTATACACATTCACTCCGCAAGTAACTCGTGGGAGTTTGATCGTGCAAGAACCAACCAATCCTGTTTATCTACGGTGTCATAATAGTGTATTATCACAAATTAATTTCAAAATCACTGACCACCTCGGACGCTTAATTGACCTGCGTGGGGAGGAATTACTTGTAAGTCTATATGTGAAATTGTAAGATTTTTATCATCAGAAATTCAAGAAACAACCCCAAAAAATGACTAAAAATATCGGATTGTCGAAGAAAATATTTCTACTCAGAAATATTTCAACTAACAGGATTTTCGACTTCACTAGGGTTACTTTGTACCGCTTCAACAGTAACGGACATACTTTTTCTTAATTGTCTTATACGAGTATTAATCGTTTTCTTTGCTTCGTATTCGTTGGATAATTCTGATCTAATATTTTCTACTGCGGTAGAGAGAGGAACGAATTCCTTCACCTGATCATCTTTTACTGCAGCTAGTGACGGAAACATCATCGTCTGAATTAGTTTTATGGACTTGTATTCAGATGGTAGTGAATAACCTCCATCGTTTTTAGGTTCTTATAAAAGCTCAAAATCAGAAATAATTGTTTCAGGATTCAGTTCATCAGATATATTAATTCCGTTTTTTTTCTTGTTTTTTAATAACAGAAAAGATGTCATTGATAATTTCATGGTTCATTAAACAGTATAATATATATTTAAATAAAAAAATCATCATGCAGTATATAATATATATTTAAAAAATCATCATACAGTATAGAATATATATAAAAAACAAATAAACCGTATTTCATCGGGTCCCTTCTCTGGCCTGTGTATCTTTCATAGGGTCTTTTTTGAGACCTTTCTTATGGTCTTCTCGGCACCCTATGACCGTTTCTTTTAGCCGACATTCTTTCTGAATCTCTTTGTTGGGTACCCTTCAGCATGATGATCATTTCACTTATCACGTACGGTTTAATTTTAAGGACGGCACAATACACAAATCTTATTTTTAAGGACAGCACAACATATAAATCTCATTTCTAAGGACAGCACAACATATACGGGGCCATTCTCTACGCTCAACAGATTTTTACACATCCTCCTCCAATAATCAACCCGTGGGTGATGCAAAATCTTGCACCCACCACGTCGTGAGTGTAGTTAGTGTGTTTTTTTCTGTTGAGTTTCGAGGGCTTTGGCGGAGCCCACAATTAATTATAAAAATCGCAAATATGCGTAACCACCGACAGTTGTCAGTCATGTGACTCGATCGCCAGACCTAGAGTATCATAGTTCTATGCGTTAGCAACGAGCCACGGAAGCATCTGACAGATATATGATTCAAAAATTATTATATAGTTACTTCTATGGGAGTGTAATACAGACAGTACTGAGTAAAATTACAAAACTATATTTTAATTTCTTCCTTGATAAAATAACAATTGATGTATTTGTGACTGTCGGAATTCCATTATACCTGCGACAGTCACCATGCTGTTTCATCAAATAAAATATATGTATATTTCGCAACGGATCTAAACATAACTTACTGCATTGTATTGTACATGTAACCGCAGTTTTTTCTTCTGTTTGTACGTTTGAAACCATAAATATCCTTCTACTAATACAATTATGCTACATCACTGATATTAATTAAACATCTACGTCGTAATTAAAGAATCAGACTACAAAATTAATCACGATCTACGGAGAAAAGCTATGTTACAGAGTTATCTCCCTTCTTTCAGGTCGAAAAAGAAATAGTATGCAAATGAGAATTTTTGACAAAAAATAAATTAAAAAAATCGAAATAACTATTGGCTAAAGATACCTTAGCTTAACAGTTTATCTCTCTAATGATTTTTGGAAAGTGATTTTTTATTTATATATTTTAGAGAGAGCAGATTTGGTTATATTTTCGTACCGAAGCTATATGAATATCAAAGTACTTGCCAGCTGAATTCAATCATTGAAAAATTTTCTCTTCACCGGTCTCCTTATTGAAGGATTTAATCACTCTAGGATTCTTTATGTATTTACCAGTATTACCACGTGCAGAATTCTCACTCTGTGTAATAGCCTGAAGATTACGTAGGGAATTGTTCTGAACGTCTGCGTCAATATGATCGATCACAAGACCATCTTTGATCACTCCATTCTAACACTCGTATATGAAACGGTGACAGAGATACTTCTTACCCCCAGCAGTAAATCTAATATAACCGGAGTTAGTTACAACACTAACTGGTCTTTTTAATCGACAGTGTCTGATTACACCATTACAATTTGCTTCGTATTTCGTTATTGTAGGATGCTTCTCAAACTCCTGGCTCATTTATATAATAATATCATTTGTTTAAATCATAATTTGCCTGAGAACTTAGATAATCCTGCACACACTTTATAGCTCTGTCACTGTGATTATATTTTTTATCATAATATCTCTAAAGTTCCCTATTTCTCTTACCACTACATTGTGCACACAACTGTGTTTTGCCTCCAACTCCGACAACACATCGCAGACATTGTATTGGTCCTAAAGTCCCATTACGAACGCTTTGCAAATGATACCCACATAATTCTTTTACGCAGGATTTGTTACAAGGAGTCAATGAGCGTATCATAAGCCATGTACATTTTTCTCTTGTTTGAGACATTGTATATATAATATTTTAATTTAAATGGTTGTCTTAAATATAATATGAACTAATTCGAGAGATTATCCAGGATCAAACCCTCTAAAGATAAATTTAGTGTCGACATAATATCTCCTGACCTGCCAATAAAAGATCTAGTTGATCCGAAAAATAAAAGTTTAATCGATAGTATTCACCACGCCAAGAAAGATTTTCGCTGCGATGGAGCATATCAGGTATGGTCGACGTTCAAAATTATACGCCTTGGCTATGTCAAGGACGGCGTCATCGATGCTACGATCAACGACAAACGAGCGGAAACTATCATTAACTACATTGACAATCGAAAATATTTCTTCATAGTAAAATTTATTGTACTAACAGAAACAGATAATTGGACTATCCGTGACAAATATGATCCTGTCCATCATAATGGAAATATTGCCATACTGAGTAAAAATTCCAAACCAGGAATGTTGACTGGCATTGACAAACCCTATTATGAGCGAGCGTATCCTGTAATAGCAGTTATTGATGGAATCTACCCGATAAATAAAACATCAAATATTGATAATCTGAAGCCGATGAAATTCTCAAAAATAAATTGTGTAGCAGAACGAGTAACAGAGCATTCTACAAGCGCGATGCGTGGAAACGGTCTGACGAATCTACGAGGTGAAAAAATAAACAAATGGGCAGATTCAGTTAAAGATACCGGAGCAACAATAAATGATATTGCTGAGTTAGAACAAATATAAAAATTTCCAATAACCGTAAAAACGATAACAGGGGAAGTATTATACGAATCGAAATATAAATCGAAAGGATCTCCGATGAATATCGCTGATCATAACGCTCACGCGTGGACCAGCGCAGTCACAGTGTTTCCACGAGATCGAACTGTAAGATTTTACCCAGAGAAGTCTGGGAGAAATATGTTTGATTTGATTAATGAAATAAGTAAAAACGATCCTGTGTCAGTGTGGTTATCTAAAAGTTCAGATGATGAAAAATACGATCAATTTGTGCGACCTAACGGTGAAATATATAGTAAAGAATCTCTCCACGAAACGATGAAAAATCTTGAGCAGAAATTTTCATATGATGACATGATTGAGCAGTTATTAAGTAATAGTTTTACGGTTCCATCTGTTGCAGTTCACTTTGCCCGAGAAAAATATGCGTAGAAACCAACACGATTTGAACTTCTCGAAGACGTACAATTAAGTTGTTATGAATACGGAAACGGCGGATTGTGGAATACTAAGTATAATTACAATGACGTTATTTCCGTTGATATGGTTGCTTGTTATCCGGGAAGTTTTCTTGGAATGGGAGAGTGTTCTGGATATTTTAAGCGATTTGGACACCCCACAAAAGAGATGACGCGAGTATCGATAAATGGACCATTACCCGATTTTGATTTAACTGGATTCGCTCGTATTGTATCATTCTAGTTTTGTAAGGATCTTTATCCAATCTGTTATGTTTGGTTTGGTAGGCACTTTTCAGAAAAGCGATGGGCACCAGTAGTTTTATTATGATATATGATTGATTGTAAAATACTGATATCGTTGATTGTAGGTGAGGCAATTATATCATATCAGAAGCAGACCGAAGTTTGGTTGCCAACACCTGAACTGATTCTTTGTCGCGCCGATGAATCTACTAATATCATCGAAGAAAGTACCGCAAAAGATCTCGGTAGAAGAATAATAGGTAAATTTACTCAGGGTGGATAATATGATTATAAACGACATTTTGCACGATTAATTTTAGATGATGCTGAATACAATTTTATAATCGCCGATGCAACATCGAGAAATATATTTGTAAGTTGATAAAACGATTATTTATCCGACGAAACAAGGCTGGAAACAATTGTTGGTTATACTGATAGCGAGTCTCCTCGGTATACTCATTTAAGTTCTTCAATGCCCGCTTATGTTTCTATAAATTTACTATCGATGATAAATAGATTCCCTGACACTGCAGTTAGAGTTGCAACGGATTCGTTTTATATAAAAAAAATACTCAAAATTACTGACTTATTTTACAACCACTGATGCATCATGAAGTTTGTGCAGAATAAAAAAGAATTATTATATAATTATTCCGAATCCGCAGATGTTACGATTAAGGATATTTATTACAAAAATATTCAGACATCAGGATTATCATCTGCGCCGTCAGCGTATGATCCAGTAACTATGCACAAGACGGTTTATCTAAACGAACCAGTGGTTCTGGTAAGACGACTCGAGCGATCGAATTATTTCGACAGAATTCAGATATGATCGTTTCAACTCCTACACACAGACTCGCAAGAGAAATGAAACAACAAGGAGTGCAATCATGTATCTATCACAGCTTTTTTCGATACAAGGTTGACGCATGGACTCCTGACCGAATGGGAGAGAAATATATTCCAAGGATTATCGTTTGGGATGAGATATGCACAGTGCCGTTAGAAATATTAAAAATATTTCTTTATTGGCTGTTGGAAAACACTGCAGTGATAATGTGTGGAGATCACGGTCAACCACCACCTTTTGTTGGACCATCTCAACATGATTGGCTAAAGAATTTTGTTGATTACTATGAAGAGATAACCGATGATCATAGAGCAGTTGATGTAGAATTAAACGTGTTCAAGAAATTGATCAGACTACGACCGAATAAGATTCAATGAGAAATGATGCGTAAAATAATTTCAGAAACTTCAATGAACGAATTTCTGCAAATGTTGAGACCAAATGATTTGATAGTTGCAAGTAGAAAGATAGTTCGTGATACACTTCAACAGCGGTTGTTTCAGTTATATAAACCAAAGTTTTCAGAATTACCAGCTTCGATGTGTTATCGACCAGCAGACACATGACGGCAGAACATCAACGTTCATATACCAGGACAGACCGAGAAACAAAATCTTGTATTAAACGATATTGTTTCAGTTCATGTCAATATTGTTGAAGATGCGATAAAAGTAAACAAATCTCCGTGGAAACTAGGATACGCGATGACAATTCACTCATTTAAGGTTTAACTATTTCTGATACGCGAGTTTGGATCGTCGATGATCGTATCGAAAGGTCAAATTTAGATTATCTCGAGTCAGAAGAATATCTCAGCTGCAAAGAATAGTCATGGACGTTACAATTATTGATGACGTCCTCGATGATGATATAATAAGAAAAAAAACAGCTAGTTATAACAAAGTGACAAAAAAAAAAATAAACGCGATTTCGATATAGATGCTGATTTTATCATAGCGCTGAAACAACAACAGAGTAATCATTTTGCGAATTGTAATTGTGTGATGCTATAGGAGATATTCAAATAATGATTAAAGACAATTCACCGTAGACAGAAAATATAGTAGTCGCGGTCATACACGCGAAAATACCATGTTGACCTGTCTTGAATGTAATCGACGTAGATGTGCTAGTTAAGTGATCGCGGTGGTAATTGTGTATCATCAGGAATCACCTATAGTTGTTCACGTGTAAATCCTCGTTGAGGAGCAGTTGAATCCAATCTGTAGATAGCGGGTCTGCCAGCAGATCTTGTTATACTAGATATCTTGTGCGTCGTAATACTCCAGATAGGATCAGTCGCTCTGTTTTTACCACCTTCAAGTTCACCACGTTCATATAAAAATCTTACAGTAACATTACCTAATACTGGATGCGCTGAAAAATCACGTTATTCTACGGCTATATGCGCGCTTGTAATTGCATTAATGGGTTTCATGTTGGTTGTTCGAGGAATCTCATTATTTAACGCGGTTATCACACTTGGTAATCTTGCAACCCATTCGCGAGATCTCGTATCCTGAATTATTTCCTTTGCGTATTGATATCCGAATAACCGCTCAGCAAGTGTTCGATTAAATCATTCAACAATTGCCTGATCACAATGAATTGCAGTATGCCTTCGTGTGATTTTGACATTATGTCGCTTCGTCAACAATGACACTGAACCAAGAAATTCTTTACCAGGATCAACCTGTAATATTTGTGGCCATCGTAGTCCACCTCGTTGATAAATTCGTTCAAACGCAGAAGCCACTTCAGATGATGTTTTAGTTGATAATTGTTCTGCCTCTTTATACCTACTTGCAACTTCAATGACAATTAATGCGTATTTATATGTTATTTGACGTCTACGTGCTTTAATTGTATCGTGTGGGAGAAATAATACATCAGCCTGATGAACTTCATTTAGCACTCTGACATCAAAATGTGCGTACTCGATTCGTTTAGGCGGTGGTATATAAATTTGCCATATTGCCTGTCGTGCTAACCATTTTTCAGCAGTAACACGTTTGACACCTGCTGCTTCGGCGAGTTTACTAATCGCTGCTCTACCCTTCCAATATCCTCTTGGGGAATAATAAATCGATTCCATTATAATAATCGGTTGATTAATTACGAGCACCTAGTACTAGTTTACCCTTCATTGCATATCTTACAAACCAATTAGCTAATGATTCCTTGAAAGATTTATTTTTTATGGAATTTAGCGCATGATTAATTTTACATCTGCGATATGTCTATGCTGTAGATCTTCATTTTTATAAGCGACATCATGAGCATGACACGCTTGATCAATTTCATTTATCGGATATTCTCCGGGTCTTGGTTGATCCTAATTTTCAAGTCTGATATCAAGTCGGGTTCCAGGGCCACAGTAATTATGTCCTGGGAGATGTTTTTCTCCTGGATATTTAGCCCACGGAATCCGGGGTAGTTTTCCTAACTTTGCTGCAATATCACCTCCTATTTTTTTAACGCTAACTTGTCACCGGGGATAAATTTCAATTTCTTTGTACCACACCGCGTACAATTACCTGTAACCGCTGACCTGTTTTTTTTTGTTGTAATAGTTGTTAGTGTATCCGTCGGGGTACGCGTCCTGCATTTCACACAATATAAATCCATATTATTTTATATATAATATGGATGTAATTGATTTCTCAGCGATCGAAAGCAGGAACCTGTCAAGCATCATGCTGCGCTACCAACTTCTATCAGAATGATTATCATAGGTCCATCTGGATCAGGTAAGACGCAATTGCTATTCAATCTGATAAGGAGATGGTTAAAATGGAATAAGTTGTATTTGGTAGCCCAGTCAGTTGATGATCAGAGATGCTATAATGTACTTAAAGATTTTAATGAAAACGCAAGATTGTTGGATGAGCGCGGTGATAACGTCATTGAAGTCATCAATGATATTGATGAAGCGCCGAGTGTTGATGATTTAGACGGATTTATACATATTTTAGTTGTATACGATGATGTAATGCTGGACAAAAAGTCCAATCCTGCTAGGATTTTTTCTCGAAGCAGACATAAAAACACTGAAGTGATTTATGTTACTCAGCGATACACACAAATACCAAAAGTAATCAGAGATAACTGTACTATTTTAGCTGTGTTTAACGGAGTAGACACACATACGTTGCGAAATATTCATCAAACTTGGTGTGGTGGTGACATGAATTATAATCGTTTTAAAAACTTCTTTTCACGAGCACAGTCAACCACCACACGGATTTATAACAATAAATTTACATGATCCCAGAACAATATATCTTGTGGATCTTGATAAATATTTGGCTAATAGAAGCAGGGAGGGCGTAACCTCAATCAAGCGTCCGGCGGGTAAACAAAACACACATAACAAATTAGAGAACACAAACGACAACAATAAGTAACAAAATAAACTAACCAACAAGAGAGACTCTCGGTTGGTTAGAGATTTTGATTTGGCATTAGTGAACTTATTTTTTGATTTTTTTAGGAGGGTTTATTTCGGCATTTGGACGCTTGACCTGTTCACCCTCTCTGCTGCTGCGTCTTATATGCGTGTATGAGACTCTATGCTAGGAAGTCGTCAAGCCCTGGTGTTTATTTACACAGATAGCATTTTTTCTAAAGAAACATACAAAAGTTTATAAAACATAAAAAAATATTTCGAAAATAGATAAAGTATTTTAGGTTATACGTCAGTGATGAGCAAAAGTCTAAATAAATTTTTAAAAATGTACTTTTATAATTTGGATAAACTGTAATTTCCAAGGTGGTTCAAAACGTAACTTTTAAGATGCACGCACCTGGGCCTGATAAACGTGCATTGAAAAAATATCAAGACTTTTGCTGAGGTGTTTTATCGAGCAATGACACTGGTGAGGATAGTTTTATTATATTTGCGTATATTGGGGGTAGAGGGGCACGGGTGAAGACGTGTATTAGAATAAATACAGTAAGTAACTAAGTAAATAATTGAGTGAGCGACTAAATAAGTAAAGAAGGCAGCAAAGTGAGTTGTAATAGCTTATTGAGGTACGCAGATAGATATCATGTTTATAATTTTTGCACAAACTCATTTATGTCATAGTTACATTACAAACGAACTAACTCCAGGAAGGCAAGTTATATTTTATGAAACCGTTTCGGACTCGAACCTATAAAGATCTTAGCATTTGTTTAAAATTAGTTTCTGAGGATGTTGTAATCAATGTTGAACTGCTATCACTGGCTTTAAGTGAATCGTGTAACGGTCAGGTATCTACTGGAATGTGTAAATACTTAGAACTGTGCAAGAAGGGCGCCATGATATAATCACTATTTCACAATATGATAGAGGACACTCGCCATGTTTCAATGGTGTGACGGTGGTACAACGTTGCGACTAAGACTGGGTACCAAGCAGAGGTTTGGCTTCATACTTGGGAAATCATGCAATGCTTTGCCCGGTGATTTCTCTCTCCAATGTAAAGGAAAGGCTAAAATGCAGAAACATACATACACGCTAGCGCACGTTTTCACAGTTTAATTGTTTCGAAATATCAAACGTATGTCTTTCATATGTAAAAAGAACTAGCACATATATTTGTAACGCGCATTCAAATATTTTACTCATATATGAATGTATACCTACCTATCTACATGCATGGATGCAGGGAGGAAGGCAGAGAGACAGACAGATATACCAACCTACCTACCTACCTTACCTACCTACCTACCTACCTACATACATACATACATACTGTTATGTATAATTGATTTAATTAATATTTGATTTAATTTAAATGTTTGTTTGTTAGTGTTAAAAAAAATTATTCCCTTACATGCTACTGTAATGTAATTTTATTTCCTTCAAGTTCATGTGGAACACTTTAATCATCCAGTGCTTTATCAGAAACAATGGTATGTGGGTGCTTAGGTGGCCAATGAGGCCGATGTAAACCCTGAATGTTCTGTGACATTGTGGACATAGGATGTTAGCAACACTGATTGTGGGGTTACTGGCTAGGGATTTCCTGGATGGAAGAGCGCCACACGACCCTGTCCTGGACCGTCTGCTTTCACGTGTCATAGCTAGTGTCAAAGTTTCTCAATGACGTCTTCAGTGTATTTTTGTATCGTATTCTTCGCCTCCTTTGTTCGGTGTTATGTGTGTGTGCGCGCGCGCGCGTGTGTGTGTTTGTGTGTGTGTGTGTGTGTGTGTGTGTGTGTGTGTGTGTTATGGGGGGATTTTGATTTTGACATTACCTTTAACAATTGTGCAGTCATATCGCTACGATGTGTTCAATGTAGCAGTTTATAGTGATGCCTAGCACTGGGGACTCATGCCGCAGACATGTAGCATGATGTCTTACACAGTCACATTATCCTAACACCAGGCCGAGCAGTCCGAACTCTAACCTCTTAATGCTGAGCGCCAAGCCAGGGAGCAGTTAGTATCTTTTTTGAAATTCTTTGGTATTACTAGGCAGGGGATGGAACCCACGACCCCTCCCGCATCTGAAGCGCACGCTATAACTAGTAGGCTTCCGAAGCGGTTGTTGGGTTTTATACATACATACACACATACATACATACATACATACATACATACATACATACATGCATGCATGCATGCATGCATGCATGCATGCATACATACATACATACATACATACACACACACACACACACATACATACATACATACATACATACATACATACATTCATGCATCCATCCATCCATCCATCCATCCATCCATCCATCGATGCATGTATACATATACACAAACATACATACGTTCATACATATACACAAACACACCCACATACATACATACATACATACATACATACATGCATACATACACACACACACACATACATACATACATACATACATACATACATAGCTACATACATACATACATGCTCTTATGCATATTTGATTCAATTTATATTTGATTTAATTTAATTGTTTGTTAGTTTTAATTATTTTAATCGATTACATGCTATTGTAATGTAATATTTTTTACGGGATTTGACATTTTACAGAAATTCAGTTCAGTTTGACCTGACTGTTTTTCGTAAACACTAATAATATAAACTTTGGATCCAATGCTGAATTAGTTCCTGACCTTGATTCAGAATTTTTGAGATTGGAATAAACAACCTTTTTCATTTACTTTTCTATTCTTTCTAAGTGTAGTTTCATAAAGTGAAATCGAGGCTATACAGGGAGTACGTGATTGTAGTCATGTAAAAAGCTTATATGTTGTTCTAGAAACATGATCATGTAACACTCATACGGGCCTTGTTTCATAGGGGCTCGTTACAAAGAAAATTTGGAGTATCCGTCCTTGAATCAAGGGATGGGGGCTCTAACCTGTAACAATATAACACAAGGGAAGACACCGGTCTGCACCCCTCGGTAGTTCCAACACTGATAGTTTATCCTAATTACGTCTGCAAATTTCCAACTTAGGCCAGTCATAATCAAAAATAGTTTAATTTTCAAAACAGCTCGACACACTTCGTTGAATTTGTGACATAATGAAGAAAATGCAAAAATTGGTCGCCGATTTGGACGTTGGGACAAGAACCGTCTAGAAGTGCCGTTTTGCATTCGGATAGTCTTGCATTCCACCACTGACCGAAAGGTAAGATCCGAACAACCTCGAGTCCACCGTAAATATCGTTAATGTAAATTGTGGTGCAATTTAATTTTGGTATCAAAAACAATATTGATTTGGGTAAATTTGGTGCTGATTGCTGGTTACATTGTTGCACAGTATCATGTTAACTCCGGAAACATACTTATTGTTTGAAAATACATGTCAATACTTGTTCTAATCACTTAAATAGTTATAAATCTTTTGTTTTTTTGTTGTCTGAATATTAGCTTCAAAGAAAATGGACGAGCAGCAGTTATTAATTACGAAGATCGCAGAGAACGGTCATAATTTACTCTTAACAGGCTGTTCTGGAACTGGAAAAACCTTCACACTTAGCAAAATTATTGATAAATTGACCATCAGTGGGAAAACAATAGATTTAACAGCATCAACTGGTAAAGCTGCAAGTGTATTAAGAGAGTATATATGTACTGAATTAAATGTGACCACAATTCATCGTTTTTCAGGCATCAAAGACGGATGATTTTGCAATGATGAAATATTGAACCTATTGATATAGAATGATGATTTTCTTAAAAATAAATGCAACATTTTAAATGTGGACGTTGTAGTCATAGACGAAGTGTCTATGCTAAGTCTGAAAGTTTTCAAATAGAATTTTTGTTCAGACGTGTGAGGAGCAGTGATAAGCCCTTTGGAAGTGTACAGGTAATATTGTCTGGGGACTTCTATTAGTTGCCACCTGTTCCTACCCCAGAATATGGAGATGATGGATCTGTTATATTATCATCTAGTCTAATGGAATATTTCCATCACGTCAGCCTACAGTCTAAACATAGACAAGATGAGCCAGACCTCATTACAGCCATTCATGAGATCTCCAGGTACTAAATATTTTTAACACTTTATTTTAGTTTGTTGTGTGCATCTAGTCTATTTTCTTACTAGAGTATTATACTTTATAAAAGTAACAAAGATACCAATTCCCAGTTGAAATGAAGGAACATATGAAAGCAACATGTACTTTTTGCTTATGCTGACAATACGTCTTGATGATATGGAGTTATAACCACATGTACTGTAAACCAATAATTGACAGGTTTGGTAAATAAAATCTAGCCACTCCATAACTATCATTTACAATTTTCTGCCTTAAAGTCATCATCTGATTCCTACCACGAGTAGCACTTTTTCCCCACATCACTGGTTGTGATAATGTCATGGGAGATCCTTTATATTAAAAATGTTTAATATTCCTATGTACAATATTAGCCCTGAGTTCTTCATACATTTGGTCATGGGGTAAAATATGAATTAAGTCTGGATTAGAAACATTTGTAAGAAGCATATGAATATGATATTGGTGAAGAAATTTAGTGTTACGGTAATGATACCGTAGCTGGTTGTCATTTATTTTAAAGATGAAATTGGCAACTGTCATAAATCCTTAAGTTTCAACTTATATGTTAGAAATATTGGTTGTAAATAAAAATTTACCCCAACATGTATAAAAGATGGTAAACGTTGATTGCTGGTGTATTATATTAATCACATCATGTACATTTTAGAAGGCTATTCAATATTTAGATTTTCTTACTTCCTTTTGGATTGTGAATTGAGAGATATTAAATTCATAGATATATGGATACTACATTAAGAAATACAGATTTATTTACAAAATAAATGTATACTAGCTTTTGCTTGTCATATCAATTTCTCTATAGGCCATCCCTTCCAACTTGCCAAATACCAAAATGTAGTATAATAGTACTAGTATTTACCATATTTGCCCTTCATGAGAGCATGCATGGTTTGTAAAGTCATAGTTTACTGTAGAAGAGGCGGTACGATACGCACATTACCACCAGGAGACAATCCAGTGAACAAATTTTGAGGTCGATCTTTGGAATGGCAGATCTCTATGTGAAATGGAAGGTTTGCATTTAAAGTGACCACTGTTATTAAACTGGATTGTTAGTGATGTCATTCAGTGTCTTCCTTTTCCTCGGTACAGGTGGATCCAACCCAAATCAGTATGGGTCTGCTGCTAAACTGCCAGCATTAGATTTTCAACCACGAGATTTACTATGTTGTCCTAAAATAACACTGTTCATGGCGGACGAGTACGTGCTGCATTTTGGATTAGTTACATTGTCATTGTGCAGGCCCCTCATTTGGTAAAATATGTTTTCTATAATATCAGAGTTGTACCTGGGTGGACAAATACCCTGACCTGGGAAATCACTGATTTATATTTTACGTAGTTCAGTTAATGTAGAAATTAAGCTCTCTGTGTCATCGACACATTATTTACTTGGAATCATTTTTCATTTTTCCTTTTTTGACAGTGGCTTTGCTTCTATTTCCTCTCTCCATGATTGAAACCAATGTAAAATGGCTAATACGGATTCTTTTCGGGTATCATACATAGACATAATTGGTCTTGGTTCTTTGAAAATTGTGTTTAGCTTACTTGTATTGTCCAAATTTTCAATAGTACTACCCAGAACACTGCTATTCATTAATGAACTTTCGTATTGTTGCATCAAGTTTAAGATATCATGGTTCAAAACTTCCTCAGCAAGGTGATTTCTCATTTTCTCGGATTAATCTGGACGTAGATGTGAGTAGGATAATTTTCAATGAATTTTGCGAGAGTTTGTATCCTAATCCCATTTGGAAGCATTAATCTACTGGTCCCATACAATGCATTGATCTGACTTGACTAGCTTCCACTGGTTCCCTTACCATGCATTGATCTGATTTTACTAACTTCCTTGTGTTGAAGGAATGCATGCCACTGCTAAGTACTGCATTCCTCAGTTTCTTCACATTATGAGAAACCTCCTGTGAATGTGCTATTTTTCTGACTAGATTTACTAGATGGACACTCATGTAATTTGTCATCTTAGCATCAGCATCATTGTTGAAAGGCATCTTCATAAACTCCCGATTTTGGTCACCTCCATCTTGAAGAATGTAGTTACCTGTTCAACCCCAAGACTGTAAATTGGATATAATGTCCCAGATTATTATATCAAGTTCAGAAGCATTTACGCCTCCAGTAGGATAATGAGCAATGGAAAATTGGCAACCAGTGTATCCCAAAAATGACACCTGTACATATGCACACAATGAATTACGGACAAACCTTTTTACATCATTTGATGGCAGTTTTGAAGATGCGTGTAACATCCAGAAGAGAATTCTTGATGAAATAATTTCTAAGTACTCACTGATGAGCATTGCTCAGCTAAGGAGAGAGTATCTAGAGAAAAGAATAAGGCATTTAAAAAGGAGCCCTTAGCCAGCAATAAAAAAGGAAGAAAGACGGTGTTAAAAATTCAAAATCCAGTGTAAAACGTAAAGTAAATAGCAGTGGTAAATGAAAGTCAAAAGAAACTGTACAGTTCAGTGGCCTTGTGGGGTCTGTGGCAATGATGCAAGTAAGAATTATGTTGCTTATGATCAATGTGATCTATGGTTACATGCTGGTTGTATGAGAATTGAAGACCTTAATGCATTACCAGAAGAAATGGTATTGTCCCACATGCCCAGAAAAGAAAGAATCATAATAGTATCTGTAATAAATAATGCAATTCTTAGACAGGAGCCTGCATAAACTGACTGATTTATTATGTGGTTAATTCCATGATGACATGCTCAGTTATGATGGTGACGGCAAGTCACCAATGGAGTCGAGTAAGGCAGTGTATTGGCTTTGACCCTCGTCGATATGTTGCTCTCTATCATGTTTAATAATGCCTTCTTTGATTATTCCACTATTACACTATGATCTGCACCACATACCAGACTTAAGGCTAACTCAGCAGCAGTGTATCGGTCAGTGAATGTTCATGATCTCACATTTCCTGATGGCTGTTCATTGAATGAAAAACTTAGGTATGACTTAGGTATCTAAATACTTGCAAATAGTAGCACTTAAGACCACACATTCCATCCCTAGTTAAACATAAATAATCTCTGCACAATATAAAGGGAAGCATTAATTCTCCTTTGATAGCTCAGCTTAAGTAGTTTGACCCAGAATCACTAAATGTGGAATCCAATGACAGTGAAATTAAGTTCAATATAAATGGTAGAATGAACTTGACAGTATAGTGTAATTTCATTAATACAATTTCAATTCATCCATGAAAACACTTCCACATTGACCAAAAGTGTTGGGAAGATATTGGGTCACTTCATCTTACTGTATCTACAGACTTTGAAAAGGGGAGAATTGAAGATTCCTTGCAGAAGCATGAGTAGCATGAACCTAATAATTGCAGCCCATCCTCGATTTGTCAAGAAATTCAAAGCAGTTTCTCCTGTTGAGTGTTCCAGACAAAGGGCAGAGCATAAATGTGTAGTATCAGCAACTCACACTTACAGAAACCATATTTGTTAGTGACGTCATAGTCTGCTTCAAACTCCAAGGATGAGCGATAACAACACTGTGCCTTGCCCAAAGACACACGTGTAAACTGTATAACATTCATTACAGCTGAATGTACATGCTACGATTGTATGATTGTAATCCACACCCTTTCCATCACAAGTTACAAATAACCAATCGCTTTACAAAGTGAAGTGATACATGACGTTTTTACTCGTTCACCTTAATTAGCAGGACTGAAATCATTGAATGTGAATTACAATGCTATCATGATAATGAATTATACAACCAGTGCAATTTCAGTTGACTTGTGGATTTTGTGTACATATGTTCCATCTGAATATCAGAGTTTGCTGATCCCTTAAAAGTATATTAAGAATATGAGGCAGTTAACAATATGCAGAAGTATTTCTTGAAATGTTTTATTTGTAATTCAAATATGACTGTGCTGAAGGTGGAATTACATGTGGTGTGTGTTTTTGAATTTACAAGTCAATTTAGAATCCAGCAGAAAGTACAGTTTTATTCATCAATAACACTATTAATATGTGACAGGTGCAAAGTTCATTTGCAAAGACACTACAAGAAACTTAAAAATTGCAAAGATCAGTTTTTTCATAGTGCTGTATAAATTTAAAGACACTTTTGCACAGTATAGAAATATATAAGTGAATTGCAAAGCAGCTAATACTTTTGCCTACTGATACAGATTTTATTGCTTCATAAATGAATCCCAGTGGAAAATATCATTTGAATTTGAGAAATATTTACAAGAAAAAAGTATTCAGTGATGTTAGGTTCATGTTAAATTTCTTATGCTTTAACAAACTATCTTCACAAAATTTTAACTTATGAACCACTATTATGCAACAATTAGCACAAAAAAACATTCAGTTTGCAAATAAATGACTCAATGTGGTGGCATATGAGAACAACTACAGCCTTGCCAACACACCAAGGACTAGGGAGAGAGTCTTAATGTTAATAGGCCTATGTTTATTGTAACAGATTGATGTGTAACATTAAATCTGAATTGAAATATTTGCATACACTGTTGTGTTGCTTCTATCAAGGAATATTCATTGACCATAAGCCCAGAGTAGCTGAGCCAGCTTGTATAAAAAAATCAGGAAGGACTTTCAGAAGCAAGGCACAGAAACCCTAACCAATTAGCCACAGTCTGCTATTTCCTACTTCTGAAGATAGCATGGCAAGTAAGAAAGATGTTATTTTGAAACCTTAATATTTGGACAACTAATACCTTTCATGTGCACGTAAAACAAAACAGCTTATATATGTGCTGCAAATTGGAATGTTTCTGCATTGATAATGATCAATAGGTACAGTCATATTCTTTCGACAATAATTTCGTACACAACATATTCATTATATTGTTGTTTTTTTTCTCAGACATATATACATATATACATATGCACATGCTCAACATAAAATGTTAGATTCCTTTAACAGTAGCCTTCATTAAAGAGGCACTTTTCATATGTACAGAATGCTCATAGTTCCCAGCTGATTTTATTTGCCTATATGTTTGGAAACACAGGTGGATGCTCTGGAGAGCTGGCAATCTAACTTCAGTACTGAGTTTAAGTGACCCCATTAAATCATTAAAACTGTACACAACAAGGCTTTGGAGATCCTGAAACATAGCTGCAAGTCCATGTATCTTTTATTCCACACCACATACGTGGAAGGTGCATATAATTTGTGCTTTTTCTTTTGTATGTCCATACATACATTTGTAATGCATGCATTCAGTTTGGTATTTGATGAAATTCCTTTTCATCAATAAGTTACTGTCAGACACATTTATAAATGTGATTGGTAAATTGCAGTTTCTCTTATTTTCAGATGCATTGCAACAAAAAAGCCATTTCTAAATCATCAGGAGATACATCCAGTTCCCATCACCACTGGTAACAAATTTACATTGTTATGCTATTTATTTTTCATACTTGATAGGCGCAGTATTTTTGATTAAATATGACACAATTTATTACATTTGCTAAATAATATGTTAGCAAACAGGTCAAACTATTAAGCACACCGGCGTTTTTGATAATGAATGTCCATTTTTTGGAATTTGACTATATTGCGATTGCTTATGGATGAACTTGGAGATATCTTGTAACAGAGAGAGAGAGAGAGACAGACAGAGAGAGAGAGTCAAAGGAAAATTGTAATATCCTTAAATCTGTGTGCTTTTCCTCATCACACTGACCACACACACTTCATTAATGGTGAAACATGTTGGCTTAGTGCTATTAAATGCATGTGACTACATATATGCAGTAGCAATAGAGCCATTTAGTACAAGTTCTCTATCTTTCTCTCTGAGTGATGGATTTCTTATTTTTCTAGTACTATTTATAGTTATATTGATATAATTGCTCTAAAATAGCATATTGTGACATTGACCAAAACAATAATAGTCGGCCCAATACTAATATGAATTATATTCAGAACATTCTCATTCATATATAAAATATTGAACACAATTTAACATTCAGATAGTTAGCAGTATCTACGCTACTAATCTAATTTTAGCAAGGCACAATAACATTGTCCATTTCTTTCTTTGCTATCGTCTACTTGTATTTAGCTCTGAACAGCGGACTCGAAGTTGTTCAGATCTTACCTTTCAGTCAATGGTGACATCCAAGCTATCCTAATGCTAAACGGCACTTCTAGACGGTTATTGTCCCAAAGTCCAATTCGGCGAATATTTATTGCATTTTCTCCATTATGTAACAAATTGAACGAAGTGTGTCGAGCTGTTTTGAAAACAGAACTATTCTTAATTATGACTGGCCTAAGTTGGAAATTAGCAGACGCAGTTAGGATAAACTATCAGTGTTGGAACTACCGAGGGGTGCGGACAGCTCTCTTCCCTTGTGTTATATTGTTACAGGTTAGAACCCCCATCCCTTGATTCAAGGACGGATACTCCAATATTCTTTGTAAAGAGCCTCTGTGCTTTGTTTTGCGTCTTACTAAGACTTAATATTGATGTATTTAGAGAGAAAAAAAGTCGTGTTGTGCCTTATGACTGGAGAAGTCCAAGTGTTTTGTGTTGTGACAAGATTCAGTTGAATTTTTCATTTTTTCTTCAAATTAATTGGTTTCCAAGAGATTATATTTCCTTGGAAATATTTGTGCTCTAAATTAGTTCTTGGACAAGGAGAGTTATCAAAATTTACAAAGAATTCAAACACTGGAATATTATTTTCTGTTATTTAACAAAGAACTTTTGACACTCAGTACGACACTGACCAAGGCATACGTCATGAACTTCCATTTATCATTTTTTTCGGGATGTGAACTTCGTTTCATTAGGACATTTTATTACTTGGGCTTCTATTTTATTTAATTCTTGGATTATTCTTGGATTATTTTTTGGATTAGATTCATAAAACCGTCAGCTATTTTTCTCATATTTTTCCTTGCTTTTCTAGGGAAATAAATTAATTGTTAAATTTTACTAATATTGCTGTCTTCACTCTTTCCTTGTTGTGTTTTGTAAGAGCCTAAACGTAACAATGCACACACACACACACACACACACACACACACACACACACATTCATGCCATTGCAAATGAATTGTTTGATACCAGTAAGAAAAGAAAAACATGAAATGCAAATTTATCTAAAGTAGATAGTGTAAATGGTTTTTAAAAGAATATTTAACAGAAGTATTTTATATTGACAAATTATGATACTTTATGGTAAAGCAGATGACAATGATCTGTACATCAAACAAGACACGTCCAGACTAAGGCATCAAAATGAAAGCCAGACAATTTTAATAATTTTGTTTGGGGTTAGGTAGAACACACGTAACTTGCATTTAATCGAGTATTACCTTAGACATGAGACAATGAAAACGATTAAAACGATAACAACGAGGATAAACGCAACAATTATCAATCGTTCCATCACGTGCGGTAATGAAATAATGATTTATCGTTATCTGGTGAGGTAATTATAGCAAGACCCTAGTTGTATGAAAATATCTTTAAGTTATGCACGGAATGTGTCGCTGCTTCGTAAAGAAATCAGGGAAAGGAAATGCTGCACAAAGAATATAAGACAGCATTGGAATGTAATGTTTATAGCCAAAAAAAGAGGTAACGAGTACTCATTTTGTGACACTTTTGTAGGCATAATTACTCGTTCGGTAACTGAATAGAAAACTGAGTTGCTTATGAACTTTCTGGATAAGTAACAGACTGATTAACTGACAAACAAACTTACCAAAGTTCTGATTCTGACTGACTGATTGGCAAACTAATCAACCGTTTTTTCTATATATCTATTTAATTTAGAAAAGGGTAACTACTCTGGTATAAATAGGGTTCTGGATATATTGAAACAGTCTACACTTTATGATAAAAGTATTGTTTATGTTTATATATATATATATATATATATATATATATATATATATATATATATACAGTGTGCTTAATCCTTGATTGGGGATTGGGGAATTAATGCCTACCTGATGTTTGTCATGGTTGTAAGAAGTAAAGAAAATGTTTACAAAATTTTAGCTTAAATGCTGGGTTTTTAGTAGGAAATCTATTATGCTGAAGATTAAAAAATATTTTTTATATAACGAGATTTGGTAAACGATGATTCATTCACTCATACCTTAAGGTCAGTGTCTGGAATCATTTTAGTTGTGTTCAGAAATAATTTATATTACAAAACCCTCATAAACTTTTATTTGCTAAGACAATGTTCGGGATTATTGAGGACTCATTTGAGGACATTCTGGATTGTATCATTGTGTTCCATCAGGACATTCAAGACTCCTGGCACATTAGCACAGGTGAGTCTATTGAAATCCATTCGGTGCATTCTATACTCATAGACCTCTGAGAGAACATCTAGGATTGTTTGGGATTTTTACTTTGTAACTTAGGGAAATAAATTATTTGTTTGACTTTACTAAGCTTGTTGGTTTTACATCTTTCTGTTACATAGTTTAATAACATATTGTCGTAACAAACTTTGCAGAAACAAAAACTGTGTTAGACAACTAGGATAGAAATGAGATACGTTTGCAGTCCAAATTATGATTGCACCTAATTCCAGTAGAACTGAGTATGGCCTCTAAGTTGCGTGTTTTAGTTGCTGTTTGGTACTATTTTATGTATAATAGATACGAATCTGAAAATAGGTAATTTGCATGAAAGCTCAATTTACGTCACTTCCAGTCATATTAAAATAACGTACTTCCCGTGTCACATACGTTTTGGCCGACAGACAAGATAAGACGTTTCTTCTTCCTGAAATGTAAGCCCCAGGTGCCACTATACAGTGTCTTCTACTCATTTATAAAGCTTTTATGCATTTATAATTATTTTCGTTCCTAATATAATTTTTTAATATGTTATTTCTCCGCCACCTGCAGGAATTGTAATAAAAGAGTCGTTTCCTTTCCCTACAGAATCTTTGAGCTGTCTCGTAAACATGGCATGCTCACTATCCATCCGTAGCATTTTTTATATGCTTTGAATTTCATTGGCATTTGTCACAGAATAGTGTATATTTATTGTTTACATATTATTTGGAATATAATGTACTCGGTTTTCGTGTCTATGTACAGCGTTACCTGGGGATGGTTTATCTATATCATACATTATTTGGATGTATCTGGTCCGGTTCACGCCATGCTGCACGAGCGAAGTGCTTTTCATGAGAAAACCGATTTTCCTTGTGCGCAGGGCCGTGCATTGCAACATAGTCTGTGTACATATAGGTTCATAGTAGAGTCAAACAAGTCTTGGCAATGAGCGGTCCACATTACGGCACATTTCCAGGAACATAGCTGTGAATAGAGGTGAAGGGCTGAAAGGAGTGAATGAATAGCGTAGTGATAGAGCTATGATGTATCTTTGTATTTGCACCGTACTAAAGGTGTCGTTTTAGCCGTGGTGCTATTTTGGGTTCGTATATACCTAGTGTGCTGCTGTCAGTGATGACGTAGGCCCGGAAGAAGATATTGGTTATCGCATTGGGAAGGACCAAGGCTCCGGGACTAACATGTCTGCAGGGAACAAGCGGTTCTGCAAATCCCTAGGAAGATCGGGAAGGGCGAACCATTCATGGTGGCTCCTTGACCAACCGGCAGAGCACTGGGGCAGATATGCCTTGTGGTGATGAATTGGACGCAGCAAGATACATGTCTCAATTGTTACAATAATGTATCATTATATCATTGAAAACGTGTCATTTATCACTATCTAAGTAAAATCATTTCATATATCACTTTTGAGAGAACACATTACAGATAGCATAATTCAATAAAATAATGATTTCGTCTATCCGTCTCCTTGGATTAGAACTATATAACATCTCAATAATTTTTGGAACAAAGATTAGACAACGTAAAGAGACACGTAGGCCAAAACAATGTAATGTCCGCCTTTCTGTCTTAACAGAATCATCGATTGCTTGCATTAAAAGTGTTTTCACCACTGTTTCACAGAATTCCTAATATGGCTTTGGAGTCTTCGCTGTGACTTTGGACCATAGTAAATGATGACTTGTCTTTATTCTGTCCGTATCCCAATTATTTGTCTCTGAAATACATCTGTTGGTAGATTTTTTTTTTATCAATGATATACAAATATTAAGTGTGATTCACAGGTGGCTGACGCGAGCGTAATATTGAAGAAAAGCAAGAACATGAAGGAAACATATAACACAGAGTGGCAAAAGTAAATCAGAGTACACCTTTCCCTCGATAACTCGCGCATAACGGGGTCCACAAACATAGACCGCACAATAAGCGAGGCGCGAGTTACCGAGGGACCGACAAACATTTTGAAACGTCGCTTTGACATCGAAAAAACTGGGGCGGGAGCGAGCGTGGGAGAGGCGTTAGGGTCGATAATAATTTGAAATAACGCGCTTTTTCTAATGAGTTTGTTCGTTACTCTGTTTAAATGAATTTATTTTCAAAATGTCCAACATATGAAAGATTGTTCCAACAGGTTACAACATCAATCACGAGTACTCGAAAAATCTGTGTAGTACGTCACTGTTTTGCGTTTTCTTGATGAGTCTGGTTCCTGTATTGGTGTTAATAGTATGGGGAGTCCACAGAGCAGGGACCTAGCCTAACTGTTGATACACCACCAAACAAGATTGACTTTTTACAAAAACACGCGACATTTATTTCGTGTGACAATCGTCTACGTAGAAAATCATTTTTTGTATTGTTCAACTAGTACAATATTGATGTCATGTTTTCATCTGAAGTAATAATGAAACTTCTTATCATCTTTTAGGATATCTCTAATGGTCCGTATCTCTGAAATCAAGCTCTTTATTTTACAAGGTATTCATTTCGCTTGACTGCCTTGTTATCTTTGATCACAGTTATGAAAGAGTCGGTTAATTTAAGGTAGTTTATGTTACATACACAATAACATTCATGTGCTCGATTGATCAAATTAAGTGAGTTCACCCTATATTCGACCAGGACCGCAAGATTTTAAGTCTGTAGGATTTTCGTGCATTTTAACTTTTCTTTTATTCCACCTGCTTTATTTGATTCAAAAGATATACTTAACATGATCATACAAAGGATGCCAGCTTTTTATTCGGTGCAACAATACAACAAATACGTCCGAAAGTCAGTTATCAAAAAATGGTCGGCACTTAATTAGGTTCTCAGAGAAAAGCTCGCGGACAAAGCTGTTACGGTAGATTGACGCATTTTACGTTTAATTACAAGAGGACACATTGTAGTTATGACGATTACACTTAAAAGGAACTAAAAGAAAGAACTAGAACAGACATTTCAATTGATAAAAAAGTTATTTAATTTGTGTTTATTTATTGAAGTCCTGCCTCAACTCGGCGTAAGTGACATTTTCACTGATCGAAATTTCCTTACGTATCGTTAATTGCTGTGTGCTAGGAATGTCGTTTGAAAGAAAATGTAAAAAGTTGTATGACCTATTTATAAATTTGATATTTCATAGTGTTGATTAAAATTTCCAGGTCCTATCTACCGTTTTCGACGATAAAACGAGCGATACATCAAAGTTTCCGTTACCAATTTTGATCGCGATTTTCTTCAAGTTCAACAAATATGGATCAATTTTGGAGGTATTTTCTGGTTTAAAAAATGGGATCCACGCATTATAAGCGGGTTCGCTAATTTTCAGGGCAAGAGTTATCGAGGGAGTGGTGTACTCCTATGATCCGTTATGACACATGTCCATCATGATATATAAGTGACATGGTAAGTAATTTCCAAAAGAACTTTTTACACTTTCCGTCACATACTACTATTACCGTCCATTAAGGTACTCAGCAATGATGTATAGTTCTTTCACTCCTGATATTTCTTTCTATTCAGCAAACCATTGTTGACTTTTCTGGTGTACTACCACGCGTATATTAATGACTCAGAAACCTAAGTATTCGGCGCATTTTCCCTGCCGAGTCAAAGTTACTCTCACCTATACAAATTGATGTACTTACAGAGCAATACAGTGTATGCCATTGTACGACGCATTCGTCCATTAGTTTTAGAACAGTGGTAGATACAAATGTTAAGTTTCTACTCACAAGTTACTCGAATCAAATGTAGAAATCATTTTTCGCGAAAGAAGTTGATATGCGTTTGCAAACAGCCATTCTATCTTAAATCCATAGGTTAATAATTATCTGCTTCCTAACCGCACTCACGAGCATAAAATGATTGGTTCAAATGTTATTGTATAATATATAAATGATTGCACTACATAACATTTTGATTTTTAACAAATATTGTAAACAATATCATGCTAAATTTAGTTTATTTAGTTGCTAAAAATGTAAATAATAATGTTTGAGCCAATCATTGAACGTCTTTGTGATATATGTGCTGCATAAAATATCTTCAGGTTTTGAGAAAGAGTCTATACTTAATTCGAATCGAGAGAACTTTAGCTGAAAATTATCCCCTTATATATATATATATATATATATATATATATATATATATATATATATATATATATATATATATATATACACGTTTTAGGTGAGTTGTGGGCAGTCATTCCGAAAGTGGGTTTACGGGAAGGACATGATATAGTTTACATTTCAAATCAAAATATATATACATAGGTTGTATTTCTTACATAGTCATTATGTATATGTTGAAAATAAGTATATATACTTATGTTATAGTCCTATGCATGTTTTCGGTTTGTGGGCAGATATATGAATTTCATGGGCAGTTTTGACCTTTAGGTTGAAGATGTCAAAGTACCTGCCCAAAAATACGTTCACGAAGAACAAACATATAGCATTCTGCCCGCGAATACGGTCACGGGAACAATATATAGCGTACTGCCCACGAATACGTTCACAAGTAACAAATATATAGCATGACTTTCCGGTGTGCGCGCGCAAAATGGTTGTCAAGACACGACGATAAACATTAATCTATTAAAGCATCCTTTCCAATGGCCAGCGTACATATAGCCGACGTGAGGTTCGTTTTTCACAGCTTGTTTGGAATAAATGGATGATTATATATCCAGTGTAACAACTTGTCTTGACAGCTTATGGATGCTAATGTTTGACATTTATTGTGAAGATGATTGTTCACTGCTTGTTGATGAATTCGTAGCTTCTGTTAATCGATGCTATAGCTCAATTTAACTCTCATACACTGATATGTTTAAGTCTGCTTGCAGAGTTATGGAAATATAACAAATTGGTTTTAATAACTTTCAGAGTTTGTTTTACTATTACTCAATATTTGTTTCAAGTACTATAAAGGCTGTGATAGGTTGCGTAGCTGAGATTACATATCAGGCCCTTCTCACTTGGGGGTGGGGTGGGGGTACTGCCCATTAGGAATATTACTGGTCCTAGACGTCCAACCTGATATTTATGACATATAGGTTCAACATCTTACTGCCAGCAGAAATGGTGTTCTGTAGTATTTTTCTCAGTCAATAGTTTATGGATATATTATGTCATGTACTATGCTTGTTTAATTCTCTCATCTCAGTTCTAACGTTACCATTGAATGCTACAATGTTCCCAGACATGCGGTATTCTTGGTTATTAAAATTATATATATACACAGATAACTGAAGGTGAATTCTCATTATTCCCTAACAATTATAATTAGTGGGGCTGTAGTAATTGATGGTCTGAGAATTCAAGTTAACTGGTTCAAAACTTGGGAAAACAACAAACTGTTTTCTTCCTTTGACAGGCATCATAAAGTTTTGCATCTTTGTCTCTCTGATGACTGCGGTACACAAGTTACAAACTTTGCCTTAGAATGATCCTGATTTTTGATACTTGTTACTGAATGGGGTGAGGTGGGGAAGTAACAAAATTATTAAAGGTGGAATGTATGCAAACCATGCTGGAAATAGATATGTGCCAGCAACTGCAACATGTAAGCTTCAATCGATTTGGAAACTATAAGCTTTATCCTGTAAATATTAACAGTTCACACCCTGTATAAAAGATGATTTTGTGTTTGATTAACTGGAACCGTTAATTTATTATGTGAAGGAATTTATTGTTTTAACCCTAGTAAATGTAATATAATTAGGTCAAAAGTTTCAGTTTGTTTATTGTTTCCAGAGTTGATTATTGTAACTGGAAGAACCTGTTTCTAAGTGTTAAATGAAATGAAATAGATATTGTTTACTCAAGTGATATAAAATAAAAGTTTAAAATGAACTGAAAGAAATATTGTTTATTCAAGTGATACAAAATAAATGTAAAAGTGTATATTCATTAAGAAGTGTATTATCAATTGCAAATAAATGAAGATTTATCTTATTTTATTCTTTACTTGTGTACAAAATTATACCTGGATTGGGCAATAATTACTTGGACTCCATTTGGAAAAGAAAAATCTATATGTTCTAAATACCTAATGTTCATATCATAATGCTCTTTTAATGGATGATTATGCTTTTCAGCTGACGTTACCATATTGCCAAGTGAACTAATACTATGGCCTTCGGTGTGGCCCACTAATCATATTTGTAAATGAATTATGCATACAATAGAGAAATAGCTCTTAAAATATTTTATGAGTTGAACAATGTGTGTACACAAATAAACATGAAGCAAATTTTTGAACTTGTATGCCACACATGCAAGCGAATTGGTGGTTTTCATATGTAACTTGTGTACTCTTATGGCCTTTGTCTGTATTACTTTTAGCCATTTCTATTCACACACCAGAACACAACCTTTTTTTGTCTGATTCAGGTGCTAATGCAAAACTTATTTCAGCTGTAACTGAAGTATACAGAATTTTTCCTGATGCTGAGGCCTACTGTGTAGACAGTATAGCTGTAAGTAATCAAATCAAAGGGAAGACAACAGTGTACAGTTGAAGAAAATGATATATATCCAGTACCATTTAGAGTTATCTTAAAGAAAAGTCACAATGCACACTGATACAAATAGTTTTAGAAAATGCATTTGTTCCACATACATTTTAACTTAACCCAAAAGTTCAGTCTCTTGCCTAAAATTCAATCAGATGTATGCATTTATTCCATAAAACACAAAGATATAATGAACCAAATCATTTTCATTTTTGAGTTAGGTAGTAGGCTATGTTAAAGAGTGCAATCACTTTATCGATTTTTTTTCCATTACATTTTTATTTATTATAAAATGACATTTCTTAGTGGAGTGCTAGCAACTGTAACTTGAGGAATATTTTGTACATGCTGGCCTAAGTGTCATGCGAATACTGTGCTACATTTTGCTTTATTAGGTATAATACTATCATGAGACTTGCTTGATTAAATCCTGAATTTGTCAGTTACACTTACAAGTCCACTTGTAGAATTTAAAATCTGTGACAGTTTGGGAACTTTTTCTGCAGTAACTGCAAATCACTTTGCCTTCATAGTCAATGAATTCAAGCCATTGATAATTGTCAAACCATTGTTACTGAAAATGTGATTGTCTCCTAGTTGTGTCCTATTTGATAATTTTGCTGCCACAGAGTCTGGATTATGTCTCTGAAGAAATAGTTCATCTAGACTCTGTTGCAGTCTTGCATTTTATATGTTCAATTTAATGAATTTTCTTTCTTTGAATCATCCTTATGTCATAAATTGCGAAAATAGTTTAGTTAACAATATTTATTCTAACAGAAAGATCACCTCACTTGACAAATCATCCTACTAAAGTGATCCTGGCATACACTTTTATCTTTGAAATTCAAATATTGCCCACTCGTTAAATAATATAACTAATATTGCACATTGAAGGTGATCATATGTATCATCAGTTTTAAAAAATAAAGACATAATACTATCATTTAATCACTGCATACAGTAAACAGACACTTGTGTCGTAAAATGCCTTTCATTGGATTACTATTGTTTATTAAAACCAAACAGCGATCCACTCAGGATTTTCTAGGGTAGATACAGAGAATATATTATGGTCATTCAGAACACTATCAATACATCAGACCAGATTGTTTTTATTATTATTTAGGCAAAATAACTTAGTAAGTCAGATGGCAAACATGAGGATGGTGATAGGTTATGTGGAATTTGCATTGAATCATCTGATCCCAGAAGATTTGATACAATGTCACTGGCTGTGGTAATCATCAAGTGCAGTTGCACGGCACCATAAGACTTATCAAGATACCATAAGCTAGAAAGATGAAGAAAACGAAAAACGATGACACAAAGACAAATCCTTTAAACTGTGTGCAAAAATGATTCCACAGATTATAGATGAAAACTTTACTATATTTAGCTTCAAGATATTAATAAATTCGGATTACTTCCTCCAGTCTGCTACAGTAATTCATGCCCATTGCACTCATAAATATATCACAGTCCTTGCAGTATTTTGTGTGGGCCACAATATTTTAATTGATGCAGCTGATGCTCCATTCTTCAGTTCAGTGTTGATTCAAACATAACAATGTCCCTTTGGGATGTGTGCATAAATAAAGAATGCCTGTCCCTTCATTACCACACTTGTTGAATTTATCGTGTCTCTCTGAAAACTGTACCATGTGAGAAAGAATTTTATAAACAAACTGGACATAAGTATTGCTAGACATATACTCACACCTGAGACTTCATAAAAAACTGCTTACTTGTGAGGCATTATCAGTGCTAGGGCTTGAGGTAATAACTTGCTATATGTTTGGTAAGGCAAAATAAGGGGCCTTATGACTTAAATTAAATTGAAACTGTGAAAAAACAAAAGGTTCAAATGCAATAAACTTTTGTTTTTACTCATTTGTTATATTACAGTGCCATGAAAGGTCATTTCCTTTATCTTTTTAATCTCTTGCCAATTTTAAGTCATCATCACTAACCAGGTCTCTAAATCAATTCTTGGCATATTTAGCTAAAATGGTGTCTACTGTTCCATTACATCATTGATTGTTTAGCTTGCTTGTATGGAGCTTAACACCATTTTTCAGGACATCATAGGCTTTACATAGCAGCCAGCATATTTATTGGAGGAAATCAACACACATAACGCTACTGGCAAGCTTTCTCATATACACACATTGGTTGGACTAGAGAGAGTTGATTAGTTTGAGTGATGTGTATGCCTAGACCATTCTATAATCCAGGGCCCCATGATTGAATACAGCTTAAAGAAATTAACCCTAATTCAATTTCCTTGTTGCATTTAAATCATAACACCCACCATGCAAAGTGACACATGTCTCAAGATTTTTCAATTTGTATATGTTTTGCAACTTTCAATTCTGAGTTGATGCATGTGGATGTGGAAATTCAGTTACTGAATACTTAGCTACTTATATAAGGAGCTCTCACATTAGTAAAAGCATGCCATTGGGATTTTATTTGCAAGAGGGCAATTAATTGTTCAAAATACTGTTTTAGCTAACTACATATGCGAAGGGTTGATGTATAAAAAAGAGGATCAAGAAATCCTAACTGGTAAAGATAATTGTATCCAAACTTGGTAGAAAGCGAGAAGGCCTTTTAATTTTGTACAGCAGTTTCATTAAGGAACCAACTATAATACCATTAGAGGTTTATGAGCAGCAAAAACCACATATAGGACCAACTAGACATCAAAACCATATGCATAGTTCCATTTACGGCCAACTAGACATCAAATAGGTCATCTAGTGAAAGCACAATGTCAAAATGACCAGCCATCTAGGAGAAGTAGCAAGGAAGGGGTTTTCCAGATGCCCATTAAAATAGCCATATTGGAGGTTAGATTGTCACTATTTTCATTTACGTCCAACTAGACATAAGAAGTCTTTCACTGATATCACGATTCATTCAGGAGAAGTAGTGATAACAAGATTTTCAGGATGGCCACATTGGTGGCCTTATAAGATGTCTGTACAGCACCATAATTCTCATTCAGGACCTGCTAGACATCAACATAAGTATTTTGTACACATGTTGACACGCTGACACAATTATCCATTCAGAAGTAGCGATAAAAAGTTTCTTAATATGGCCACTGTGGCAACCACATTGTATGTGTGAGTGGCACCATCTTGGTTTTTCTTCCAGATATTTTCACACAAATATCATATTAAAGATAACTTGAATTCATACAAGATCTTATCGGTTTATTTCATAACAGATTTTTCCCCCATATTAACATAATCTTTTGAGAATTCATTTATACATTATATTTCTAGAAATTTTTCATGCTGTCAGAAACTATTAAAATCATAGCAGAAAGTGTTATGTTTTATCTTTATTCAGCACTGAAAAATATTTATGAACTCTTAAAGTTTTTTCCTTATATTAACTTAATTTAATAAAGATTTTCAGACTATAACCTTTCCATTGGATTTATCTTTTCAAACATGGCTTAAAAAGTATGTTATAGTAACCAATATTTACATTGCCTTCACCATCTCAGAAATCTCTATTATCAATTTCCTAGTAAAGAAAAGCCAAGAAAATAAATGGACAGTTAATATTCACTTCAGGATCACAGACCTGAGGCAAATATGTCATTGTTAAATCAAACATTTTTATTGTGTTTCCTTTGACCTAAATATATATATATATATATATATATATATATATATATATATATATATATATATATATATATATATATATATACTTGCTGTTACTCTAAACGAAGGCTGGTGACCCAGTTGATAACCTTTTGGGGGTTTTAAGGATGTCTTTAAAATTAAGGCCTTACAAATGTTGAGATCTTATATTAAAAATGACAATTTGAGCCTTGCAGATTCATGTCCTCAGGTGCCTAAATAAAAAAGGGCGGGTGGAAGGGGCAAGCTTGAAGGTGTGTTATAAAATAATTGACTTATCATTGGTGTGCTGACAGGTGATTTATAATTAAATCACTGTTGTAATATTAATAATGACTGAGTCTGCACAAAGTAATTTCATACAGCTAAATTAGCTCAACAACTAGAGGCACTAAAGAAATATATCCAAGTTCGTGATTCTGTCAAATGGTAGATACAACAGCATCAGGAAGCTCAAGCGGCATTTACAGAAGGCAAAGAGCCGTTATACTTGTTATCTTTTTAGGGATGTGTTTGGATTTTGCCCTCAAGCTGGAACAGTCAATGGATATATAATAAATCGCCATGGTCGGAATTTATCCCCAAGCTGTGGTAATCGATGGGTAAAGTCTTATCCACAGTCGGAGTTTTATTCAAGCTTCAGGTGCAAGTTTTTGTGCATGTCCATGCCCTTGCATAAAACACAGTTACACGTTTTTTTATATACATATTTTTCAGTTGTATACAGGAACAATAAGTATTTGCGAGTGTTTGAAATGAATGGGTTCATTATGAATCGAGTGGCACTACATTTCAAAAGCTAAATTGGATTGCAATGCAAGAACTGTAGTACGGAATTAGTGTTGGTTCTGGATCGTAGAATGGAATTGTGTGTGTGTGATTGGATTTTTAACGTAGCTTGAATAATTTTTCAGTCATATTGGTACGATGTCTGCAGTGTGGCAGCTTATAGTGATGTATAGCACTGGGGCATCATGCTGCAAACATGTAGTATGATGTTGCACCCAGTCACATTATCCTGACACCAGGCCGATCAGTCCTAACACTAACCTCTTAATGCTGAGCGTCTAGCGAGGCAGCTGTTAATACCATTTTTGTAAGTCTTTGGTATGACTTGGCCGGGGTTTGAACCCATGACCTCCCGCTTCTGAGGCGGACGCTCTAACCACTAGGACACCGGAGCGGTCAGAATGGAATTGTAACAATTACAATGGAAGCAATTTGTATTATGCTTGTTGGGGCATTCCTCACTGATAGCTGTCAGTGACATCATCATGGGAATGTGTAACAGCCACATTTTGTAAGAACAAGGTGTAGTTGGTGAACAATACAAACACTTTTCTACCATTTCCACTGGCATCATATCATATGATCTTTCCTCATTTTCCTCCATTTCCATGTATTTGGCCATGAAGGCAATGAAGACCTAGAGAGATTTAATAACATTTGTAATTGAACTTGCTTTCATAATAGTCTGTGGGAGGGGTCCTCTTCCAGGCTGTCAGTGTCATCGTCATGGAGAGGTGTAACATAGCTAACAGTTACATGTTGAAATAACATTACCATAAGATTGTGGCAACGTCATACAACGTTGTGGCAATGTGATTTGGTGAACTTGCTGGAATGCTGTATAATGTTATTTAAAAAAAACTTCCTACAACATATTCACAACATATAAAACCTATATGTAAATCTGATGAAAGCTGTTTGTGTTTTTGAAACACATATTCCATACTGGTGGCAAGAATGTCCAAATCTACATTACAAAAATGAAAACATTACCATCCATCTAGGAGTTGCAAATGTATGAAATCCTCCTGTTGGGTAGTTTTACTAACAGGCTTTACAGCAAGGCCTTCCATTAGATTTAAATGTGGCAGGTAAGTTGACAAAGAAGGGTGGGGCGTTGGGGGGACCTACCCCAATGGGGATAATTCTTTTTTTTTTTAAAAGTAGCATGGTGTAAAGTAAAATTAGATGGGCTGATAAGGAATCCACTGAATTTACAGACTAAAGGTTCAGACATTTGTTTTTAAGAGGAAAATGAAAGAAGGAAACAATGCAACAGATATTTTAATATGACTTTAATGTTTATTTTCTAGATTTAATTAAGATTATGAATCAGAATCAGTCTCAAACTCCACTGTAAAGTTTATCTATTACTTCTTCTGCTCAGGCACCTGCAAATTAAACAAAATTGTAATGCTTAAATAAAATCATATCATCTCAGCACTAGTTACATATGCAGAAGTCATGTTAATCAGCATTATAAAAATGTATGAAATTTTCTTCACTGCACTTGTGCTTCCCTTACTATCGTTAAGCCATGATACAAGATAACTTTGCACTTACTTGTCATTTCTGGCAAGTGGATGGTGCAATCAATTTGCACAAAGATGAATTTATTTCATCCAAATATTTCATGTGAATAAAAATTCCAAATGGAGGCACTTGTCCGATCAGACAAGATATATGTATATTGTAGTTAGCTGGACTCTAGCTCTGATAGTCCTGGGCAATTGGATAAGCTGATTTTGTTATCAGTTTAGAAATGCATCCGCTTTGCAAATACTATGCTTTAAAAGACGAAACTGAATCCAATATTGATCAAATAAGAGCCATTTGGATTACCTTGTTTTTTTATCATTCTGCGTTGGTTGGGTGCATATTTGAGGGTCTCTGATATGGCCTCTTCCATTCCATTTGCCTTTGCTTTGCCATTATTTTTCAAGCAGGCTTCTGCAAGAGTAATACAATGTTTTAAAATAAGTTTCACAACAAAGGATGCATTGCATTTTTCTAAATGTCAGCAATAATCAATGGAATATTTTTAAAACATGTACTTTGAAATGTGGTCTCAAGTTACTTTATCAATTCATTTAAAAATCTCTGGCAAGTCACATGAAAAACACAATTTAAATCAAGCCATACTTACTTATCAATACCTGATATATCACAAGCTCTTGAACTGCTTTTTTCGCTTTACGTCCCTTTATACTATACTCTGGCCAGTATTTTTGTTTTAAGCTTTTTCATCATCCTGCAGAAACTATCCTCAATTGTAAACCTGCCAAGGGAGCTCAAGTAGCATATCTGAAAATAATAATAATAATAATATTACTATTTTTTGATTTTGATGTTGGTATTAGTAGTAGTATTTCATGATCGATGTGACAAAATATGCTTGTATATAGTTATTTTTTGCCATGGTTTTGCAAGCAAATTTAATTTCTCTAACTTGAAAAAAATTTGATAACATTAACTATGCAACACAATGTACTAATAGCAATTATAAACCAAATTAACCACCGTGAATCTATTAACTTCATAAATGACATTCACTCAAGGATTGAATTAAAGTAGCCACATAATATATAGTAGTGTATATGTAGTAAAATACCTGTTACATGTTCATCTCTAAACATGTTTTGGCCTACATCCGTAAGACAAAACAGCTGACCACTACATGTTCACCCCACCCCACAAAAATAATTACACAGGCACCGCAGAACTTGCATAATGCATATTGAGGTTCACAACAGCATATAAAGGTTATAACAGTTTTGTTAAATAGGAAATAAGACCCCGATTTACCATATTCTTGGAGAGTTTGGGATTCTCCTCCAACCTCTGGCAAAGGCCCTCTAGTTCCTCCACTGAATCACATTGCATTGCAAGAATTTCTTCTCTATATTCTGTGTCTGGGCCTTGTGTATGAACTTGGAGGGCCAGCTGCTCCAACAAATTCTCAATATTTGTGTCCAGTTTCATAAGTACATTGAACTGGAAATATGTAAGAGATTAATGATGAAATTAGTTTTGAAATATCAAGATCATTATTATAAACTCCTTATAAAGATCTGTACAGTGAACATGGGTTTAACAATGAAAAATATTTATGGAATGAAATACATGGTTTTTGTACAGTTTATATGAAAACCTTTCCCTATAATCCTTTATTTTTATATTCCCTGGATATGTTGTTTCACTGCTGGTGTCTGTAAAGTCTGCATTCAATGTAGGTGGTTTAGGCGTCTGACTTACAGAAGACAATGGTATACATAAGAAAGAAAAATATAAAAAAACCAATGGAATGACGAACAGTCGACACATCAATGAAAAACAATTCATTGTTTATTTGCACAAATAAGTCTTGAACAGTATGTTTTATGACCTATGATTTAATTAATTAACATCTCACAATGTTCTGAAATAACAGTATCTAAGCTACAAGAGCTTGTGCTTTCATGTCATAATCTTCCATTTTGCAAACACATTTTGATGTTGACTCAATGTATATGACCTTAGCATTGAACACTAACATTCAAAATGTCTACAAGATGACAAGACTGTTATCAACTGAAGTGACAACAAACCAATGAGTTTTACGAGCATTGAACATAAGCATTTTTAAATGCTACAAATGTGTTTTTAGTGTACTGCCACAAATTATCCAACATTTTGTCAAATATAAAACAGTTCTACTACCTTAGATGAGAATTAAATTCATAAATACAGTGTATAATTGACTTACTCGTATTTAGAGAGCTGTAAATGAAATAAGAGATTATATAAAAGTCAACACCTGTAGTATTTGTTTCATTATTCTATAATGTACATTTTTTTCCATCCTCAATACTTACTACTTGCAGAGGAACTGGCAGAGAGAAATCTTTATATTTTCCACTCCAGAGTGGATGGGGATGGTGATGGTGTTGTCCTTCTGGATGCAGCTAAATGGATAAAAATAATCACTACTCCTTAATTGCAGTAAAAAAGAAACAAAGAAATTAGACTGGATTTTTTGGCATGTAAACAAAATGCATACTGGTTGCAATGACCACTGTATATAAGGCAGTGATACAATATATCACAAAATGCATTCTTTTTTAACAAAACATCTAATCTCATATATACAGCATCACGAGTAAGTAAGTACTCCTGAACACATCTTATTAAACAGACAGAAAAATGATGAAATTTATACATACTTTTGATAAGGAATTTCCAATTGTGGAATGGTATAAAAGCAATTGATAAAAAGAGACCAGATAAACTAAATAGAACATACCAGCAGGATAAGAGGAACTCTTGGAGTCTGCTAAATACTCTCCATTTCAGGAGGTTTTGGATGAGATGGCTGACCAGAAAGGTTTCCACTTGAGATTTTCATCTTTTTTTCAGTTCTTCATTTTCATCTGAAATATCAATGAGAACTTATAAATACTGTATGAGTCCTTGAATACACTGACTCCTTGTGACATACAGGGTTTGCAGAACAATCGCTAGCAATATTCACCACTTTTAAATCCAGCTGGTGAATTTTCACAATGAAATACATCTGAATGCAGTGAATAATCCTGAATTAAAGACAAAATAGTGTACAGAAATGTGCAATAAATTAGTCAAGCTCCAGACAAAACAAAGATATGATTTATCTCTGATTCATAATGACTTTTGTTGTGCTACACATTTTACCAATGCAAATTTCATTGAATTTTGTAAATTAAATGGCACAATTAAGATATGTATGTCAAAAGATTAATAATCTTCAGCTTTCCAATTAATGCTAAACACAAGTATCAAGTCATGTATTTAGTCTCTCACCACCAATAAATGCATTTTTAAGTAATCATCCTAGAGTGCACCAAAGTCATGTGAACTTGATCCAATTCCAACATTACTGCTGCTTGAGTGCTTAGATCCAGTATTGCCTTCACTAACTGATGTTATTAATACCTCTCTCTCATCAGCATACTTTCCATCATTTTTCAAAACTCCCACTGTAAAACCTCTACTGAAGAAACTAACACTACACCATAACAATTTAAGGAACTAATGCCCGGTTTCTAATCTCCAATTCATATAAAAAATCTTAGAAAAGGTTGTTCAATCCCAGCTTGTACCTTGTCTGAATTCAAACAGTCTTTTTAGCAATGTACAATCTGCATATCCCCCTTGCCACAGGACACAAATTGTGTCTGCAAATATATTACACTCCAGTTCTTGGACCTATTATCTACACTCAATACACTCAGCTGCTCTCAAGTGTCATAGATCATCATCCAGTGTCTCACCAATTGTACATTGATGACACCCAAATATACAAATCTAGCCACCCAACTGAAGTTGATGCTACCATCCAAGGTGTAGAGATGTGCATTTATGATGTGAAATCATGGATGACTTGTAACAAGCTGCAGATGAATGATGATAAAACTGAGGCCATTCTGATTACAACACAAAGACTTTCTCATTCACATCCTTTACCTCACACAATAAATATCAGCAACACCAACATTAAATTCACACAGTACAAAACCTAGGTGGTACTCTGGACAGTACTCTCACATTGCACCAACATGTCATGAACATATGCAAGGCTGGATATCTTGAGCTGAGACGCATCAGCTCCATTCTCAGATATCTTTTAGTTGATGCCACTAAAACACTTGTGTGTTCATTACTACTTTCAAGACTGGACTATGGTAACTCAATTCTGTCCGGTTCATCTTAATATCTACTGCAGAGACTTCAAAAGGTTCAAAACATAGCTGCTTGGATCATACTTAGAGTGCCACAATCAGAGCACACCTCCCCGCTGCTTTGTACCCAACACTGGCTATCCATTCGATCCAGAATCAAGCACAACATTTGTTCTCTGTGCTACGTTTCAATGACATACTCTAGACCAACATACCTATCCGACCTCACCTATGTGTACACACCAGCAAGATACGTACACTCCTCTCCCGACAATCATATACTCATTATTCTCACTATGAAAACAAAGTCACATGGACAGCATTCTTTTGCATACCAGGGCCCAGCAACATGGAATGAATTACCCACTGAACTTAGACACAAATACACTGTGATCCCATTCAAGAGTGCTCTCAAAAATACTTATTCCGACTGCAAAAACAAACTTAATGACAATAATGTTAACTACCTTAAATATTCTCAGCAAGTTTTTTATGTTTTCTAATTTCATGGTGTTTGTTTTTGCAATCATATCATTGTGTATGTTTTTATGTTGTGTAATGTTGCAAAGCGCTTAGAGCTTCTAAAGATTAGGCGCTATACAAAGTCCTCATTATTATTATTATTATATTTATCTTGGATGAATATTTTTAAAATCAGTGGCCATAACTAAAACAATGGGATTTTGTTTTATGATCATAAAAGTATGTTGGACACCATCCATGATGTACAATACTCTCTGACATTTCTATGCACCTAAGGTTTCCATCTCAAATATTAAAGCAAAATGCATACCGAATTTGACAGATTGACGAAAATAAAATAAAGCAATGCTTACCATTTGAAAAGAGGCAATTGTCACTAGAACATTCTATTCAAAATGATATTAATTTTGGACACAGGGGATACCACCCCCATGTTTTCCTGACTCGTGATATGTCGGCCTATTCTGTGCACAGCTTTAAAAGATGTAATGTTTATCCATCGAGCTATAGAAATAAAATACATGTACTGTAGACTGTTTCTGTCACCAGTTAAGTTAAGTAATTAGGTCAGGTTTATAGCTAGTTTACAAAATTCATGTAGAATGCCTATAATTGACAAGATATATTTTTGCAAACTAAAGTGATCTTGAATAAAGATTAGTAAAGTTTATCATTTTATAAAAAATAAGCTATTATGTGGAAAAGAAACAACAATGAAATAGGATGCAATGTGTTTACGTCTTGTTGATGGGGGAAAATTACTAAAGAATTTAGAAACAGACTATACGCTGGGGAATTTTTGGAGAATTTATGTTCTAGCGACAAGTTTACATATTGGTAGCAGATGATTTTGTATGTGCGGGACAACTTCTTGCAAAATTGGAAACTTGGATTAAAATGCAGTATTGTTTTAAGGTATACATTACCATATTTTATATAATGTATTGTATGATTCTGAAAGATGCATAGTTAATCGGAATTTCTCGGTTACAGATTCAAGAAGGTCATGGAGTGGGTTTACATGTTGACTAATAAATTACTATTTGAACCCCTAGGTGATATTTCAATTCTAAATTAAAACCAATAATACTTAATCTATAACCAAAAATGCGACAACCCGGTGGAGAGGCGAAAATGGATATAAAAAACTTCCATATAGCCTCACCAAATTTAAACTGAATAAATAGGGAAAAAATAATTAAACTAAACAACAAGACAAATTATGATATGATTTTTATACAAGAAACACATAATAAGTTGACTAAAGAACTAATAACTTTATGTGAGGAAAAATTATATGGGGTTATAATTGTGAATGATTATAAGGAGATGTAAGGGGAGGGGTAGCTACTTTTATCAAGAATAAAATGGGAGTAACTTGGGAGCAAAAAAACAAGGGAAACTTTTTTGCAGGGAGATTGATACATATTGTGATAGAGGACGCTCATTTTATAAATATATAAATACCTTCTAATAAAAACAAAAAGCAACAATTCATTGAAAACCTGTTTAAATATGTAGAAACAATTTCAATGGCACCCCCACCCCAATCTGTGTTTATATTGATGGAAATATTGTGGATCTGATGTGCAATCTTAATGCATGCAAATCTTTCCAGAAAGCACCTATGTACTGTTTAGACACCGGTATTTGGTAATAGCCATATCTAGGGCAAAATTCAAAATGGTCATAGGACAGAAGGTTGAGTAGCTACAATGGCATAGCCTCAATGTCTCCACGAAGTAGGGGTAGTAATATTTGTGCTAGGGTTGTGCTATTCCATGTCGATTTACAAGTCACCAAACAGGATTTGATCTGGAAATATTTTTCGCAAAAAGATCTCCTCTGCCAATGGTAGCTCATTGGCTGGGAGAAATACTGGCAAGTCAGATGTGTATAAAATGTACAGCAATGTGTGCAGATAAAATTGTCAAAACGTTTTGCAGGTTTTAATTAAAGGGCAATATCAGCCTTGAAAGTGCCAGAAATTATCATTATAGATGTGGCTTGAGTCTACATGTTTTCAGTTAACAAAAAACGGAGTATCAAAGCTAGTAACTGGCATCCTTGATAATTTGACTAATAACTATTTTTAATTAACCATTTCAGACTTATAATATATACTCAATGTGTTTATACCAATATTAAGTTTCTGTATGTCGCTGTGTTTAAGTTTTGATTTTCTCTGTTTTATTTCACTTGATACAAACACATGCTGACTAACCTTGTCATGTGGTGTATCTCGATGATACTGTAAAAGTGCATAGCTTAACACAGGTTTCAAACCCTTGCTATGAGCAGCAGCAGTAAACATGGCATGTACAACGAGAAATCAACTTTTTTACTTCTTGGCTATATAATCATTAGGTACTAATGTGTAAACTATTAAGTTGATATTTTTTTTAAAATATACTTATTGTGCAGATTTACTAAATGTACTTTTGCGCAATATGTCATAAGTATATAAGGTGTTGTGGGCTGCATGCATGAAGAGAGCTCAGCAGCTTTCAAACTAATACTGCAATTACTATGAGCTTTTTTAAAAGTTAGTTATTTTCTTTAAGTTGTTTTTTACTGTTCTGTATATAGTTTAGGAACTTTAAGCAATATATTGGACTAGTCCGATAACATAAGACACATCACCCAATATTTTTTGTTGGGGGGCTGATGGGCTGGTGTCTGTCCTGTGGATAACTGTCCAGATGGATCGGACATACATTGGTATGTCCGTCCGGAACATCATCGAAGACACAAGCGTGGAAGATTGTACGTCGGTCCACATGTTGGGGTGCCGAGTAACAGGTGAAGGAATGCAGTGAACTGCACTTATTTATAGGGAGAGGAAGGACTGAAACGGATTGAGTTTGTTGACCAATCCAAACACGCGTTACAAAATTCAGTCAGCCCACGTCCAATCAGAAGAGAACAGTCTGTGACGTCACGTAGCCTATATAGATTCGCAAGCACCTGCGCAGTCAATCTATGCGACAGTTTTTCAACATGACGGAAACTCAGAAAACGATCAGTTGAAGTGCACCGACGGTGGAGACTACCCAAGGGAACCCGGACTTACTTTCAGAAGAGGTGAATTGGGATTTTGTGGATTTTTTTACCTCGCAAGAATTTGTTCCTGAACCTTCGTCACCTTCTCCTTCATTACCTCACATGGAAAATTTTCGACAGAGACAGAAAGAAGAATTGGAGAAATTTATACAACAGCAAAAGGAAGCGGAACAAGCTTTTCTCCTACAGCAACAGCAGCAAGAAGAAGAGGTAAGAAAAAAACAAGAAGAAGAAGAAGCAGCAGCAAAGAAACAAGGGTGTCAAAATCAAACGGTCACGGTACTGTTAGACATTTTAGCGGAGTTAAGAAGTCTGAAACAAATGTATCAGACTTCTTTATTACGGCCGAAGAGAATACGACCTTCCCGAGCTAAACACTCCAACCCTGCGACTAAGCTAACGTACCACACTTAGTGATTTCAATCAAATCATCATCAACAGTACGCAGTCCAGAAGTAGGCCTTGGCCGTGGCAAAGGCTTAAGACAGATAAAGTTGATTGTTTAAACTCACCCCTTACACCAAAAAAGGCCCTTTTCAGGGCCACCCACGTCTCTCGAAAAGAGATAGACTTTCAATTGCCAATAACTAAAAAAAAAAACATTTTACCCAATAGTACGTGTCTATGTATGAGTGTGCGTGAGTGTAGGTTCTTATTTTAAAATCAAAACCCAAAGACACTTACCTTTTATAATTAATTTATTCTTTTATAAATATTTACAATTCACAATTCAAAACAGAGCACTTTTAAAAGTTCATAGACTTCTTCTGTCTCATTGTTCACTCTCTCTGTTTTTTTAATTTCTTCACCGTCCCAGTCTTTTCCTCCTCTTCCTCCTCACTTTCTTCCCTTCTTTTCTTCTCCTGTTTTTTTTTCTTTTCACCTGTCTGTTTTCTTCCTCTTCCTCTGAAGAATCCCTCTCTTGTTCTGACTCCTCTTGTTTCTTTTTGGGGCAATCTGGAGACCAATGTCCTTTTTCTTGACAAGAATAACAGGTATCTTGACTTTTGTCTCTTCTAACCCCTTTTTTTCCTTTTTGACGGTCTGGACACTCTGAAGACCAATGCCCTTTCTTCTGACAGATATAGCAAGTATCTTGACTTTTATCTCGAAAGGAAGGAGAGTAGTCCCTCGGCTGGTCTGAAGAGAATTTTCTAATGACCCCTCGCAAAGCTCTGATGAAACGTTCAATCTGGGTAGTCTCTTCCATCGTTGTGCTCGGTTTGAGAGTGAAATGAATAGTGAAAGGACAAGACACATATCCTTTATATACGCTGGTCTGCTATGGCTATAAATTAGTCCATGGTGTTTAAACTTTAGTCATTTGACTTTTTGCTATCGAGCTGAAACGATCCAATTCATTTGAGAAGAAAGAAGAAGAAAGTAAGAGGCAGAAACGTGATCTATCGCCTCGTACCAGGGCTGAAGTCTTGGCACAAATTCATGCCAGTGACTTTGAAGAGGACATGAGTGAACCAGAATCCAAACCCTCTAAACAAAGTTTACCACCCTTAGTCAACCCTGAAAAGTACTATGATATTCGAGAGACGGAAAAGCGTCCCTCTAGAAAATTAGAATTACGGCTTACAAATACACGGTGAAGTTTAAAGATTTCAAGTCCGAGGTACCGTTAGAGAAAGCAGAAGGGTTCATCACCGACATGTGGGATTCTTTGCTCACCACACTCAAGCGACAATGTCAACCCAAAGAAGACGATCGATTGAGACTTTCCGTACAACACGACGGCTTGAAATCCCCTGTTTGGATCGAGTTTAGCAGTTTAGAATTGACCACGTCCAAAGTCATGGACAAGATTAAACACGTGTAACAATCTAATGACCAGTTTGACATCACCGATGGAAAAGCCACACTGGACATGACCCACGTCTCTCCTCCTCAAGGGACCGGACAACGCAGAAAGACCTTATTGGTCAACAACCTTCGCATTACCAAAACAAGTCTTGTCCAAATTAACAATTTTCAAGACCACATGTGTTTAGCCCGAGCCATCGTGGTGGGATGAACCTATGCCGACAAGAACGACACGGTAGAATGGAAAAGAGCCTGGGAGAACATTCGAAAATAGAACCGAGCCAAACAACGAAATGAAGCAAAACTTCTGTTACAACAAGCAGGCCTGTCCAAAGACACACCCTGTGGCATTCCTGAGATGCAAAAATTGCAAGATGCCCTAGCTCCACGATACACCCTGAAAGTGCACCCTCAAGAAGTGCGCGGGTCTCTGTTTTTTCGAGGGAAAGATTTTAAGGATGGAAAATACATTCACCTCTATCTTCACGATGACCATTTCGATACCATTACCACTATCACTGGATTCCTGGGATACAAATATTACTGTGAGAAATATGACTATGGTTATAATAATCGAGAGCAACACAAACATTGTGGATCGAAATGCTCAGGATCTTTGGCCTCTCAACCCTGTCTGAGCGAAGGGCAAGAACCAGTGCATTGTCCTGCTTGCCTGCCCACGTTTGTCAGCCCTGCTTGTTACCAGCAACATCTGAAGACGCAAGGTTCACAGAAGAAATATGCTTGTCAGCTGCTGAGATTGTGCCCATTGTGTGGACCAGGTCTATGTACCAACAGAGCCAAGGCACACGTATGTTCAGGAAAGAAAAAATGTCACATTTGTCACTGCATCGTGGACTTGGAACACCAATGCTACATGCAAAAATACCAATCCCAACCAGAGAAAGAGGATGGTCACAAGAAGACGAAAGGCAATTTGATCTTTTTCGATTCCGAATGCATGCAAGAGACCGGTATTCACATTCCTAATTTCTGCGTGGCTCATCGAGCGTGCGAGAAGTGCATTCAAGAACCGATCTTGAGTTATTGTCCTCACTGCAGTAAGATTCCTGGAGGGCGTGAAAAAATCTTTCAAGGACCGAACACGCTAGCCGATTTTACACAACAGGTCTTAGACCCCATCGACAAGACATGGAGCCAGGAGGACATCGAACATTATTATGGAGAATGTCATCACCATGCCACGGTGATGGCTCACAATTTCTCCGGATACGATGGACAGTTTCTTTTGAGGTACTATACGGAACGTGCCACCGAGCGTCCTAAAATCACTTTGAACGGTGCCAAATTCATTTTCATGCAAGTGGGACAAGTGCAGTTTAAAGAATCGATGAGCTACTTAGCCATGCCTTTGAGTCGATTCCCTAAAATGTTTGGAATGAGAGAAATGGCTAAAGGGTACTTTCCACACTTTTTCAATACGGAAGCCAATCAACACGCCGTTCTACCCCATTTGCCTGAGGCTCACAATTACGACCCGGACAACATGCGTACCGAACAACGAGAAGCTCTCTACGCTTGGTACCAGGCTCACGCCTCCAACCCTTTCGACTTTCAGGAAGAAATGCTAAAGTATTGTCGTTCCAACGTGGACATTTCACGGCGATGCTGTGGAAAATTTCGAGAACTGTTCATGGAACACGGAGGGGTCGATCCTTTGAAAGAAGCTTGCACCATTGCCAAAGCGTGTTCCTTAGTCTACCGACAACGATTCATGCCTGAAAACACTGTGGCTGTCATCACTCCTCAAACGACCAACTATGTCAAACGTCAATACTCGGTCAAAGCCCTACGCTGGTTGCATTACTTGTGCGACAAGGAAGACAAATGGATTCAGCATGCCCGCAACGGAGGGGGCGAAAAGACCATCGGAACGCATTCGGTCGATGGCTGGGACTTAGAAAACCCCAAGATCGTGCTACGAGTTTAACGGTTGCTTATTTCACGGATGTCCCGTCTGTTACCCTGACCGCGGCACTAAAAATCAGTTTTTACAACGAACCACGGAAGACTTGTACCAGGCCACTTGTCAGCGACGCCTAAAGTTAGAACAGGAAGGATACCAAGTGGTGGAAATGTGGGTACACAAATACGATCACCGTTTGAAAACCGATCCCGAGTTTAAACGCCTCGTGGAAAGTTACCAGTTCATGGACCCCCTGAACCCGAGGGATAGTTTGTACGGAGGAAGGACCAATGCCACCTGTTTGCTGTACCAAGCTGACGAAGAGAAAGGAGAAGAAATCAAATACTTGGACGTGTGTTCACTGTATCCCTACGTGTGCAAATATTGTTGCTTTCCTGCAGGGCACCCACAATTGTTCACCGAACACATCGACCTGAAAAACATTCGACAATACGAAGGCTTGATCAAGTGCAAAGTTTTGCCTCCCACGAACCTATACCATCCCGTCTTGCCTCACCATTGCCAAGGCAAACTTCTGTTTCCTTTGTGCCGTACTTGTGCTGAAACGTGCAACCAAGATCAACCTTGTCATCACACCCAGGAAGAACGGGCCTTGATGGGGACATGGGTCAGCGTAGAATTGTTCAAAGCTCTGAACATGGGATACCAACTGTTAGAAGTGTACGAAATTTGCCACTTTCCCAAGACACAATAATGCCACAAGGGTGACCAACGCAGAAAGGCATTTTCGCAGACTACGTGGTTGCCTTTTTGAAACTGAAGCAAGAAGCCAGTGGCTATCTGTCCTAGTGTCACACTCCCGAAGACCAAAAGACATTCAAAGAGAAATTCTGGGCACAAGAAGGCATTACTTTAGATCACGTCGAGAAAAACGAAGGCAGCCGATCGTTTGCCAAAGTGATGTTAAATTGCTTGTGGGGTAAAATGGCACAACGACCGTGTTTACCCAAGACGGAGTATTTGACAGAACCTTCCCGTTACTTTCAGATGATTCACGACAAAACCAAATTCATGAAACACGTGGACGTCGTTCGCGAGGATTTGATCTTGGTGAATTACGAAGAAGATCTGAACTTTGTACAAGACGACCTCTTTGGAAATGTCATCATTCCAGCTTACGTGACAGCTCATGCTCGCTTAAAACTGTACGAAGCTTTAGAACTGTTAGGGGAACCTGTCCTGTACTTTGACATGGACAGTTGCATTTATATCGATCACCCGAGTCAACAGCATCCTGACATCGAAGGAGACCGTTTAGGAGCCTGGACAGACGAGCACCCCAACGTCAAGATTCTAACTTTCGTCAGTGGCGGTCCAAAACATTACGGCTACGAATACCGGGACAAAGAAGGAGAAGTGCACCCGAAGTGTTAGTGAAATGACTTACTCTGAATTATCGTACCAGTCGAGTGGTCAACTTTGGCGTATTGAAAGAAGCCTTGCAGTCTAGAGAAGATGAACACTTTAAAATGACCACCTATCAACCCAACAAGATTGTACGTTTACCCACTCACCACATCGTCAGTCGACCCTTGGAAAAAGTCTATCAAATCGTGTACCAGAAGCGAGTGCGGCTTCCCAAACACTTTACTTTGCCGCATAGACATGTCGGTATAAAACATTGGTTGTAAGAGGATAGCCACCCACCAGAAGGATGACTTCGCCACAGCAAGAAACGAGTGAGAAATCCAGTGAGAACTCCAAGTTCAAACCCTACCATTTTCGAGTCTTCTCATCTGACTATTGTGATTGTGCCCGTCGATTGGACACGTTTCAAAAATGGCCTACTGATAGGGAAGGATTACCTTCTTCGTATGTTTTAGCTAGAACAGGATTTGTCTACTTCGGACCTGAGTCGGGATTGGGATACGAAGTACAGTGTTTCGCTTGCGGACTGAAGTTACGAATGGATCTATGTATCTACAAAGATTCAGCTATTCTGGAACATACTCGATGGTCTCCGCACAGCCCTTACCTTTCTAAGGCCTTTCCACCCATGACACTATGGTACAATTATGACGGTACCTTAGAGACGGTACCTTCTAAAACTAGACATAAAAAAGGAACGATGTACAAGCTTGAGACTAGTATAAAAAGGGACTATGGTCAAGAATCGATAGTTCATTGTGGCTACCAAGACCAAGCGAACAAGATGAATGCTTTCAGAGAAACACAAAACAAGTTCAGACAGGCACAATTCAAGTGTGGGGCTTCTGAAGTGGAATGCGATTGTGAGCCTTGCGGTTGAAACAATGCTGTACGCTGTGACCTTAGCGATGCCGTAAAGCATCATGGGAACTTTATTCTCACTCCCCCTATCATGGAAAGTGACGCTGTACATGCCAAACCTGAGAGATGCGAAAGCGATGCCGCTCGTCCTCTTGGACACTTTACTGGGTTTCGTTTTAAATTGGATGTTCACCTTCACGTCTACCCCCCTACGGATGTCATCCAGCCCTGAGCAAACTCCTGTCCATGTCACCCAACCCTCATCGAAACAAACCTGTGAAAGACGAATATTCGTTCCCTGTGCATTTGTCTGAATACTGCGACTTTGAAAATCGTCTTCAATCGTTCAAAGGAAAATGGCCTAAGTATCTGGGAGGACCAACCCCCGAAGAATTAGCCAGAGCCGGATTTTTCTACTTGGGCGAAGGGGATAAAGTCAAGTGCTTCAGTTGCGGTGTGTCACTTCACCACTGGGAACCACAAAATTCGGCCTACCTAGAACATGCTCCTTGGTCACCGAGTAGTCATTACTTACCGTTAGTGGGACCGAGACATTGAAGTAACTTACCATGTCTTTGATGAAGAAACCAGATTGGTTAGGAGTCAAAGTTGGACATCACCGAGACCAGTATTTAAACTTCATTTCAAAAACGATATTGAATCATTACCTAAAGAACTGCAAGAGGAGATTTACAAGAAAGTTTGGCAGGGACTTGCCAGAGTGAAATCTCAATGGGTAACTGTAAAACTTTTGTGCCGAGAAATTCACAAGGAGAAAGTGAAAAAAATTAATCAGTGTGTTAGATTTATCTGGGTCAAGTGTGCATTCGTCCTATTATATCACTCTAGACCGTTTACATCAAAAGAGTTCAGTGAGATTCTTGGACGTTTCCCTGAGTGGCAGTGGTCAGAAATTACTCACTATGTGGATTACTTTTGCTCTAGGAGAAGATTGTGAATTGTACTGACTGACGTATTCATGGATACTTTACAAGAGAACATTCGTGCTTTGCCTGTGGAGTTGAGAGAAAGGATTTACCGAGAGCTGGTCAAAATACAAGTCAAACGTAAAGAACAATTGCATTCGTTACGTCACCGATTTTTAAATCACTGGTACCTGAATGCTATAAGAGAACTGATTCGTCAGAAATTGTTTCAGTGGTCAGACATTGTTCAACACTTCGAGGTCGCCAATGATCGACATGTTCATAATTTTGGTTACTTCGAGATTTACGTAGAGCAATGCATTGAGGAAGACAAGTTAAAGGATTACCAACATATTTTACGTGGAATCTACTGAGCGGAAGAGGAAACTTCTAAACAAAGTTTGAAGTGTAGGTTACAGTTTGGATCATTTAAACTTTCAACTGGAGAACGAAGATCTCTGGCCAGAAAGTAAGTACATTGCATCAAAAAAAAGAGAATATAAAAACAGGCTCCATGCCAAGGTTTTTATCACATGTGATTGAACAGATTCCGTGGAAGGAACTCAATGACCATATTCAAACCGTGGATCATTACCATCAATTATTACAAGAACTGTATCCATTCAATTTGGGACGACAAGTGGTGTGTGTCTTAGTAACTTGTTTTCTGGGATTTCGTTTACCAGCCGATTCCTTGTGGACTCTTTACGATCAGTACTTACCACCCAAATGGCCTTAAATGGTCACGAAAGACTCATTTTACTCAAAGCCTTGCGTTTTCATCTGGATACTTCTCGACCTCTACGGGAAAAAAAGATTCGTCAACTTTTAGCTACCGAAGACGTGTATGATGATGTGTGTGTAGCTTGTGACTTACACCCCCAATGGACAGATGTCCGTGCCTGGAAAGAATGGGATTTTGAGGCTTGGACCCAAGAAGTGGCCCAGTATGCACAAGAGTTGTTCAAGAAAAAAAGTCACTTTTCAACCTGTGTTAGTGACGGTGCCAGAAGAACCCGTCACCCAGGAAAGGACTGTCGTGGACAGGCCTGAAAGAACCTTTCGGGAGGACACTTGTGTGACCTTACCCCGTATAGAACTGGTCAGAACATTACCTAAAACATGTTGTACAGACACTTGTTTCTATTCCACGTTGATGATTTTGATGTGCCTTTTTTCGTTGTACTTAAGACTTTGGCTTTTATGTATTTTTGTCTTTCGTATTCATGTTTAAAACATTCAATAAACGTGTTCTGAAAAAAAGTATATAAACTCTCGTCTTGTCTGTTTTCGTGTCACAAGTGACATTCCTAACACTATGGCTACCTCTGCTGTCTCTGCTCCCTCCTCCTCTACTGTCAAAGTCATCGACGAACACTTAGATCGTGTCAGTTGGGAGGATTTGTATCTTCGCCATCCCTTTTACATGCTCATTGCTGGGCCCAGCGGTTCAGGCAAAACCGAATTCGTCAAACATTTGATCGAACGTAAACATCATTTGATCTATCGTCCACCTCAACGCATCGTGTGGTGTCACAAAGAGTGGCAATCGGCGTACAGCCTCTTGCGAGAAAATCGAGGCGATTCCATCGTGTTTGTGGAAGGCATTCCTAAAGAAGACGACGGAATCGTCTCTGACTCCCGTCAAACCCATTTGGTCATTTTCGACGACATGTTAGGAGAAGACGAAGAAGAAATTAAACTTGGTTCACGCGCAAAGGGCATCACCGTAATGCCAGTGTCGTTTACATCACTCAAAATTTGTTTCAACACAGTAAAGCCCATCGCACCATCAGTCTCAATGCGCATTACGTCGTCTTGTTCAAAAGCCCTCGAGATAAATCGCAAGTGTAAGTCTTAGCCAAACAGTTATAAACGCCTTGGCTGACTCAGGCCACTCAAACTCCACACGCCTATTTACTCGTCGATTTGAAACCTACGACCCCCGATGATTTGCGATTTTGTACCCAATTGTTTCACCACTGGTGCCAAGACGGAGGGCCTGTCCTGTACACGTCTCCGTCCTCAACTTAATTTCGCTATAAAAAAAAATCTATAAAAACCTCGGTCACTTTTCGTCTGTCTCACACAGTTTGAGCATGATGTCCCTTCAGTCTAATCTTCACGTCAAATTGATTTATGCCTTGTATGGCATCAGTCGAGAAAAAATCCACAAATACGATCTCGTGTCTTAGAAGCTAGTCTCAAAGAAGTCTTACGATGGTTCAAGGTGACAGCACGTCAATTACTGCAATGGATCATTCAGATTCCTCATCAAAGGAAACGCTTTTTTTTTATCGAAACAAAGTCGCTTTGACCCAACTGGCCGATCCCCGCATCGACACTCACACCAAAAAACAAATCATTTTGAAACCTGGAGGGAGCGGTACTCTAGGAGGGGTCATCATTTGCTCACACTTAAGATGGGATCCTAATGCTCCCAAAATCCTCCCCAAGAAAAAAAGAAGTCAAACGAAGCTCCAAGAAGAATAAAAAGAGCCACGGTGGCAAGACCAGGTCCCCAAGGAGACCCGTGTCTCCTAGAACTTCTCCAGTGGCAGGACCCTCCTCTTACCAGTCACCACCCAGGTAAAAGAAAACCCCCCAGAAAAGGAAGCAGAGAAAATGTCCCCAGAAAAAGAAAAGCCCACAGAAAACTAGTCGCAAGAGAGGCACTTCGGCCAGGATGCAACCTTACACTCGCAACCAAGACCTGCCACGGCTGTGACCGCGTCTCCGGTAGCCTCAGGTTCAGTCACTTCTACGTTGATGACACCAAGAACTGAAAAGTACTTGGAGACGTTGATCACACCAAGAACTTCTCCGTTGACGACCCCAAGAACTTCCCCAGTGGCAGGACCCTCCAATTTAGCGGCAGTGGCCGCGGCTCACAAAGTACCATCTCCCAAAATCAAAGTCCAAGAGAGATCGGGCATGTTACAAAGTTTACTGGATTGTCAAAGCAAGAACTGGCTCGATTTAGTCCGTTGCGTACCCCTACACGACGTGTCATGCCTGTCCTCAAGTTGATACGCTGTAAAGACAATCAGTGGCGACGCGTTCCAGTATAAATAATGCCTGCGACCAAGTAGGGGTATCAGTGAACTCCCAAAAGATGTCACCTCCATGAAGTCAAAAAAGAAAGAGACAAAGGCAGACTCATCATCCAACAAAACGCTTAGCCAAGAATCGATGTTACCCTAAGAAAAGACACAGTCGTTCCAAGAAAAAGAGGCGCCAACAAAGGGGAGGATTCCCTGGCGATTTTGGAAACAACATTGTCACCTTTATGACAAAGCGATAGTCCCCACCAAAGAGATAAAAGGGCGTGTGTTAAGTCATCGGCGTTAGTGTCTGTTTGGTGAATGTCCCGGAACCCACAAGCAAAGATGTCACCCTCCAGAAAACATCTCTCTTCTAAACCCCAAGGAAAGAAAACAAAAGGACTGCCTCCACGTTTACTCAAACATGGGGACATGTTATCTGTCCTTTCCAAAGCTTCTCCACCCCTGCGAAAAAAACTCATTTAATAGGCCTCCAAAGAGGTCATCGATACCGTATGCGAATGTTGTTTGAACGTGTTGAAAGGCACAATACCTTTGTCCAAACACCAGAAACAATGTTTAGGTAAACATCGTCACATTCTTCGCCAAATGGTTCAAAAGAAAATCCCCATTCGTCAAAAGAAGAAGATGTTGGTTCAGCGTGGAGGAATTTTACCCCTCTTGTTAGGTCCGTTGCTGAAAGGAGTCTTGGGAACCGTGTTGGGAGGACTGGTGGGAGGAAGATAAAAAGGCCCTCTGGAGTCCCAAGATCTCAGAATCGACCCCTGACATCCCATGGAAGGACGAAAACTAGCTTTAGTACCTTACAAACGATGGATGGAATACCATCGTTGGCAAGAACAACGCACCCCGCATTTACCTCCCAATCCCAATTTGACTGAAATCTCCCAGTTACAACACGATGTGATGTGATGTGATGTGATTTTTATTTTTAACGTAGCTCAACAATTTTTCAGTCATATCGCTACGATGTCCGGAATGTGGCAGTTTATAGTGATGTCTAGCACTGGGGCATCATGCCGCAGACATGTAGCATGATGTCCCACCCAGTCACATTATCCTGACACCAGGCCGACCAGTCCTAACACTAACCTCTTAATGCTGAACGCCAAGCGAGGCAGCTGTTAGTACCATTTTTTAAGTCTCCGGTATGACTCGACCGGGGATCGAACCCACGACCTCCCGCATCCGAGGCGGACGCTCTAACCACTAGGCCACCGGAGCGGTCTACAACACGAATTGCAGTCCTTGATGGATCGCCAAGATTTGTCCGAAACAGAAAAATCACAAAAGTACGGTCAACTCTTGCAACGACTGCAACTCTTTCACCAGAAAGCCTCAGACGAAACAGCTCTTCCCACTCTGAAAGATTTTAAGACCGTGATGAAAAGTCCAGCACCATCACCACTACCACCACCACCACTACCAGTGAAGATAGAAAAAGGAGAAGAAGAAGAAGAAGGGTTTCAAACTCCACCAGAAACAGTACGCAAGTTAACAACACCACCTACCTCCAGAATTGGATGGATTAAAAAGATGATGACCACCCCTTCTTCATCAGAAGATAAAAAGAAGATGAAGACAGAAGTGAAACAAGAAAAAATATCCCATGTTCAGACATCCTCCTCCTCCTTCACACCTATTGCCGGTCGCACACGCAAAGCATTACAATCCAAGAAAATACCCCAAGAGAAAAAGAGTAGCATCCTCCAAGACTGGGTGCCTTATTAACAAACAAACAAAAAATGGAAAAAATGTTAGCCAGCATTTGTTACGATCCCTCCCATCCTGCAGGTTACGCAGGAGTTCAAAAATTGTATCGTGCTGCCAAAGCGCAACTGAAAAGTCTCCGTTTACCTCAAGTGCAACGATGGTTACAAGAACAAGCTACTTACCCTTTACACAAACCCATTCGACATAAGTTTTCCAGAAGTCGCACCCGAGTGGAAGGCATCGATCATCAATGGCAAGCCGATTTAGCCGAAGTCTCTCATTTGGCCAGCTACAATCGTGGCTACAAATATTTGTTTTGTGTCATCGACGTCTTTTCCAAATTTGCCTGGGTCGTCGCCTTGACTTCCAAATCGAGCAGCGAGTTAGTGCGAGCCCTGCAACGAGTGTTGAAACAAAGCGGTCGTCACCCTCTTTGATGGCAAACGGACAAAGGTACCGAATTTCTGAACCAAGGTTTCCAAAAAGAATTAAAGAAACGTGACATTCATTTTTTTAACACCGAGAATCCTGAAACCAAAGCCAGCATCGTGGAACGTTTTCAACACACTTTGAAAGAACGCATGTGGAAATATTTTACGCATCACCACACTCTGAAGTACATCGACATCTTACTGCACCTGGTGCAAGCGTACAACCAATCTTACCATCGAAGCATTGGACGTGCCCTGCAAGAAGTGACCCCCGACAACGAAGTGCTAGTGTTTGAGCGCCTGTTTGGTACGTCCCCGACGAGGGCTGTCCCCAAGAAAAGTGGTTTGTTGGCCTTTGGAGATTGGGTGCGCATTGGCAAAACCAAACGCACTTTCTACAAAGGATACTTACCTAACTTTACCACCGAATTGTTTCTTGTCACTGAACGAGTGCATGGCCGTCATCCTGCCGTCTATAAATAGGAAGACATGAACGGAGAAGTACTCAAATGAACGTTTTATTTGCCCGAGTTACAACGTGTCACCAAAAAAGAAGACGACGTGTACGACATCGAAAGCATTCTCGAACGCAGAACCCGTAAAGTGGGCAAACGACGTGTCAAAAGAAGTCAAAGTACGTTGGAAAGGATACCCACCCAGTTTTGATTCTTGGATCGATGCTTCGCAAGTCATCGACTATAAAAAGAAGTGACCATCATGCCCTTTCACACAGACTCAGCTGCGGCGACTACTCCTTCACCCAGTTCTTCTCTGCAAGATTTACAGAAACAACCCTTGTGGGTGTGGTGTGGAGAACGTATGCCTAAAATGCAAATCGTCTTTTTCTGCCAAATCTTTGTGGTGTATTGTGTCATCGGTGCAGCCATTGCCAATTTGAGATTGCAACAAGGAGACAAACAAATGTGGACCATTTTATTAGGCAGATGCATCGCTTACCTGCTTCCCAATCCCTCCCTGAAATTCTCTTCGAACGGTAACAACGGGAACCTTGTGTCCAATGCCAGTGTCAGTCACCACTCCAACAACAACAACCCCATTTTGAGCGGAGATACGCCTCTTACGTCCAGTAACCCCTCGGACAGCCACAGAACTCTGGAATTATGAGTCACCAAAACCAATTTTACTTAACCTTACACAGTGACAGTTCCATGGAGGTGTTTCCCGACAACACGTGCTGTTACACGGGCAAATTACCTCAGGCCATCCAATTAGATCATGAAACCCATTGGGAAGTGGCTTTGGTAGAAATGATTTACCCAACACAAATCAAAAACTTCACTGAAACTCAAAACACTTTTGACGTCGAAATTCTGGACCAAACGGTGCAGCAAACCATGATTACCACTAATCAACATAAATTACTTCCGAACGACACAGTACCCCGCAGCAGCAGTGACACTTCTCCTCCATTTTACGTTTATCACTTTAGAATTAACTCAGGCCATTATTTTAGTGGTCAGCATCTGGTAGAGGCAATCGTTGATAAATTTCATGCAGCATTTGACAAAGATCTGACCGGACTAAAAAAACGTGTCACCACTGAGTACCATAAATTGTCTCATCGTCTACTAATTAAATTTGAAAGTGAGGAAAAAAGTATACGTATTAAATTTTGCCCTGGATTGTATGACAGTTTGGGTGGAGACCTCAATATGGTCACGGATAAGCAGACCAAAAGGATTCACATCGCAGACATTGACAACAACGGGCATTTTGCGAGGTATTTTCGTTTCCCGGTAGAACTGAACCATGGACTGAATTTAATCTTCGTGTACTCCGATGTGGTGGAGTACAACGTGGTGGGACACACCTTCGTACCGTTACTGTATGTCATTCCTTTCAAAGTGGATAGTACCACGAACAATGACCAGGAAGGTGCAAACACTTATCACGTTCACCGCGAATTTGTACATCCTCATTATTTGCCTGTCAGCAAGTCTTATTTGGATAAGGCCAACATTTTTATAAAAGGAGATTTGGGACAAAATATTCCATTCACCAAAGGAAAAGTCACGGTGAAACTCCATTTTCGAAAACGGTTCTCTCACGACTCGTAAGTCATGTATCCAGTGTACCGAGGGGTTGCTCAACAGCGAGGACACGGTTTAGGAGATATGTTAAAATCTGCCTTTCGTTCGGTGGCCCTGGTGTTGAAACCGATTGTGACACGCGGATTGTACGCCTTGAAAGATGCGGCACTGACACAAGGCAAAGAATTTCTCCAAAATGTCATCATCGACAAACAAAACCCTAAAGAAGCTTTCATGATAGCAGGCAAAAATGTCTTGCTGCAAACGGGTAAGGATCTTTTGGGACGACGAGAAACACCTATAAATGCCCAGCACGCTACCGAGTCAGGCATTCCTACTTCCCTGACGCCACAGCAAGGACAAGGCAGAAAGAGAAGATGAAGATAACATCCTTTCACCAGACTTCACACTTCTAAAGCTAGAAAGACAAAGAAAAGAAGAACCGTTCGAGACTTAGACGTTTTCAATTATTGAGAAAGAGAAGAAGAAAAAAATGATGCACCGAGAATCTTGCGCTTGTTCCAAGTTGGAATTGGATCTGTTTGCCATGCTACCTACCATGATGACGATGCAAGAATCCCAGTGGGTGGAATTTTACCCCGTTTCCTCTTTGACAGATTCCACTCCCATCGAATTTGAAATCAAGGGACAGCCCGAAGATTACATCGGTCTGAATAGCAGTTACTTGTACTTGAAAGTCAAAGTTCTACAAAAGGATGATGGTGGAATAGAAGACACTGAGAATATAGCTCCCGTCAACAATTTCATGCATTCCTTGTTCAGCTCAGTGGACTTGTACTTGAATAACAAACTGGTCAGCAGCAGCATGGATACTTACTCTTACCGTGACTACCTGGAAAATCTCTTGACGTACGGAATAGATGCCAAGAATACTCATCTCAATGCCTGTATGCTATGGGAAGCTGACGAAGCAAACAAGTTTGATATAATAAGTAAAGACAATGACGGCTTTGAGGAAAGACGAAGCAAAATCTTAAATAAGAAGAGTTTAGAACTGATGGATCTTTTGCATTTGGACATGTGGTTGCAAGAGAAATATTTGCTGAATGGTGTAAATGTTCGCTTGAGACTGAATCGAAGCAGTACCTCTTTCCATTTGTTGGCTGAAAGTGCTGCCAAAAGCAAAATCGAGGACGTCAAACTCTACGTACGACGCGTGGAAGTGTTACCTAAAGTGGGAAATGACATCAGTAACACTTTGAGCAGAACGACCACCAAGTATCCCATACGACGTGTGGAAGTGAACACGTTCACTATTCCCGCTAACCATCATTCCATGATCGAAGATCATCTGTTTCAAGGACAGTTACCCAAACGTTTAATCCTTGGTATGGTCAAGAATTCAGCATTCAACGGAGCCTTCACTGAAAATCCTTTTAAGTTTAAACACTTTTTGGTGAAGAAAATCGAAGTCAGTCGCGATGGCAAGACCTTGTGTACCCGACCTTTCGAACCGGACTTTGATCCCACGAAGATGAATTACTTGAGATCGTACTTGTCTCTGTACGAAGCCACCGGCCAGTAGGAACCAACACCAGTCACGGCATTATGTACAAAGATTACGCAGGAGGCTATGCTTTGTGGGCTTTCGATTTCACCCCTGACCAGGGCAGCGACGAGGGACATTTCCACCCTATAAAATCTGGTTAGATTCGTGTGGAATTTCAGTTTGCAGAACCTCTACCCAAGACGGTCAACGTTATCATGTATGCAGAATTCGATAATACGATAGAAATCAACAGTTTGAGAGAAGTCATTCTAGACTATTAGAAGCTATGGAAAACTGTTATCCCTCTTTACCTAGTGGAGAAACCTTGGACATTGAATGTGAGGAGACCATGGAAGAAGAAGAAGAATCTTAAGACGAAGAAGTTATCATGATGAAGTCGAGATGGCCAGAACAAGAAGCCCATTTAGTCTCCTGTTTTGCTACAGTCCTGGAAGATATAATGAAAGAATTGATCAAGGAAGAGTGCTATGGATGTCACAACGATCATCCCAGTCAAATTCAACACGACAGATGTCTGATGTTGAGTCAAGAAGAAAAATTGGACGAAAATCTGGACAAAGCTTTGGGTCATATCGAGATAGAATTCGTGTTGAATGAGTGGTATAAAGGCTTGGATAAACATTCTTCTCCTCCATTAACGTCTCTGGAGTGCCGTCGCATCGAATCTCTCTTGAACCAGAGTAAGAAGTCGGAGCAAAACGCCATTTTACTTGTCAGACATTTTCAAGCAAAAAGTCAGAATCGGATTGATCACTTATCATTACCTGTGAAGAAACAAACCACACAAATAAATGGATACCTGAGAACTTTATTATCTTTTGAACCATAGTTCGTACACTGCTTCTTGGAATCCTATCGTCTGTGCTAAAGATGAACTCCCTCATCGCAAGCCTCAAGACCATCAAGCTTATGTGATAAACACGGACGACAGTCATCTCCCAGGAACCCACTAGGTAGCCGTCTACTTTCCTCAAGAAGGATGTGTGTAATATTTCGATTAGTATGGATTGCCCCCTTTGGAAGACGATATCATTGACTTTATGAGAAGAAATGCTCAGACCACCCGATTCAATAATGTGAAATTACAAGGCACAGATTCCTTGGTGTGTGGACAATATTGTGTGTATTTTCTGCATCATCGCAGCCTGGGATATTCCTTAGAACATTTAGTGACTCATTTTGATCCTCGTTCTTCTTCTAGAAATGATGTGAAAGTAGATCGATGGTTTTGTGACCAGTATGCTTATCTTTTGTCTCAAGCAAGGAAACGTAGTGTCCATCAATGGCCTAATGACTTCCAACAGTGGAAATCACAATTTCATTCACAACGTTGTCAACCCTGTCCAAAAAAAATGTTTGTGTTTTAAAAAAATGTTTGATGTTATATTGTTTGGTTATTGTTAAAAATGTTATAGTTGTTTGTTAGTGTTAAGTGATTTTGAATTTAAAAATGTTGTTTTGAAGAAAAAATGCCTTTGTCTTTTGTTTGGCTATAAGAATTTTGATTCATGATCTTTGTCTTCTTACTATCCCTCCCATGACACTCATTGAACGATCCGACTAGAAAACCGTGTAGGAATGTTTTCCTTCACGTCCGCACTTTGACTATTAAAACCTGGGTAGTTTCCAGTCTAACCATCCATTGTCGACACATCCTCCTACGAAGATGTGCTCCAGACTAGCTACGTTAACGAAGCCTATGTGAATTTGCTTATGGTCAGACACAGTCTGATACCGAAGCCGGAAGAGATAGAGAATGTGAGAATGTTAAAAGTCACTGAAGACCTGATAGAAGGGCTCTTCAGAGAAGAAATGAACAGGGAGAAAGAAGAATGGACAGAGAAGTACAGACTTCAGAAACAGCAGAGAGAGCAGCAACAGCAGCAACAACAGGAGCAGCAGCAACCTGAACCTGACAGAGGCTTTGTCAATTGTCATATTGACAACAAAGAGTTCTTCTTCTCTTTCCGAAGAAGCAGACCTATCGTCAGAAAGCCTATCGTCAGAGGACGTCGCATTCTTAGAATATAAAAGATCGCCTTAGCTTCAACTTCACGCAAGCAAAAAAACAGCCCTTTTCAGGGCTACCCCATTCTCTAGAAAAGAAATAAGAATCGATTTGCCAGTGTGTGTATGTAGAGTAGTGTGAATATAAACACTCACTCATTTCTGGTGTGATTGGTATATGTTTATGTGTTTGTATAGTAGATTATGATAATGTTTTTTGTTGTTGTTTGAAGTGTGGGAATAGTAGATTTGGGGTTTGATTTGACTGCTTTAGGTATGTGAATAGTATATTATTTGTTTAATGAAATTTTTTAGAATAGTGATGGGTGGTATAAAAAGTGAGTGAGTATTTCTTTTAGGTCCGCGCTTTTTAAGTGATCTAGGTAATATAAGTTTTGGGTCTTAGGGGATGTTTTCCTTCAAGTCCTCGTTTTTAGTATAGATTGAAAACCGCTAGGCAGTCTAGCTACCCTTGTTGATTGATCAACACTACAAAATGAGCAGAAGGCTAGCGAAATTGCTTCAACTTCATGTGCACCTGGAACATGCCAGGCTCATACTGAATGAGCTGGCCGCAGAGGCTATAGTGGAAGAAGGAAGGATGAAAGAGGAGGAGAGAAGAAAAAAAGAAGAGGAGGAAAAAGAGAGAGGAATGGCTGTACCACAGACACAACAAGGAAATGTCAGAATCCCAGAGACAGAAGATTGGGATTATGTAGCCACTCATTCCGCCTCTGCACTCCCAGCAAAAAGAGTGAAAGGTGATTGGAGTAGGAGATGCGTCTGCGGTGCCAGGCCAGGGAGGTGCAACCATTAACCAGGTGCCCTGAAGTTCAAAACAAGCAGCCATTTTCAGGGCTACCCAATACTCTAGAAAAGATATAGTAATCCATTTGCCAATGTGTGTCTGTAGAGTAGTGTGAATATAAACACTGACTCTATTTTCCTAGTGTGATTGTATGTGTTTGGGTTTGTAAGTGATCAAGTAAGTTTGTGTGGATAGTACATTATTGGGCTTTGTAAGTGATCAAATAAGTTTGTGTGGATAGTAGATTTGGGTTTCATTTTAATGCTTTGCGTGTGTGGATAGTAGATTTTGGGTTTGTTTATTGCTGCTTAGCGTATGTGAATCGTAGATAATATGAGATGAAAAAAGTAGGGGATGTTTTCCTTCACGTCCGCACGTTTTAAGTGATCTAGGTAATATAAGTTTTGGATCTTAGGGGGATGTTTTCCTTCACGTCCGCGCTTTCCGTATAAGAAACCACAACGTTCGTCATTCGCACCTTTCTATAAAGAATAAAAAAGAAGATGGCTTCGAACCACCTTGATAAAATTAAAAAATTGCAAGACGTCCTGGACAATTTGGGCATGATGGAGCAAATGTTAGTTAACCTAAATAAGGATCCCTATTCTTATAGTCCCCATCGAGTGAAGATGGAGATCAACAATTTAAGAAAACTAAAGGAAATCATAAGTGATCTGTTGAAAGAAATAAAGGAGGAGAAGGAGGATGAAGAGGAAAGGATAAGGATGAGAGCACGGAACGAAAAAATTGAAAAGGAAGAAGAAAATGAGAAGAGGCAGAAAGAAGAGGAGGAGAAGCAGAAAGAAGAGAAAAAGAAGGAAAAGGAGGAAGAAAAGAAAGAAAAGAATAGAAAAAGTGTAGGACAGAAAATAAGAAGCTGGTGGAGAAATAGAAGAAATTAGAAGAAGAAGAATACCAAAGGCCCTTTTCAGGGCCAATCCTATCTCTCGAAAAGATCTTGACTTTCAATTGCCTACTCCTTTTTTTATTTTTTGTTTAAAAAAGTAATAAAAAAATAGAGACCCCTCCCTGTTTTAATTTTTGCCTGTTCCATTTTCATAGACCCATCAGGTCGGATCCTTATTAAAATAGGGTCCCGACCCTGTTCCATTTCCCCTAGTCCCTAGACAGTCCCACTATTTATTCCCCATGTTCAATTTCCCTTGTCCCTAGAGTGGATAGTTTTTTTCTTCTCTCCCATGTTAAATTACATAGTCCCCAGAGTGGATATACCCTTTTTAACATGGAAGTCCCCAAGTCCCTAGACCGTCCCTATTCACTACTACCGTTGTCATTACCAGCCTGAAACCTAATTTAGTGCCATTTGTATAAATTAATTTCAAATAAATATTATGATATAGTTGAAGTGTAAAGTCAAGCAAGTATTCTGTTTGCAGATTTTACATTTTAGATATTACAGTAAAGTCATATTTTCTCTTGTGTAGTAAACTTTATTGCAACTGGTTCCAAAATAGTAAATCTTATTTAATTTTCATTCACGAGAATAGGCATTAATACAATCTTGAATTAACTATATGGTAGTAAAATATACCCTGATTTTGTGTGAGATTGTAATATACAGAACTATACCTCAAGACCACAATAATATATTGAATTTATATTATATCAAGACTGTCATGGTTATGAACTCCAACTTTATTCAATTTTTTTCATAATAAATGATCATCTTGTGCTATGGTTGAAAAGAAATCAAAGTTCATTTTAACTCCATTCTCTCCATATTTGTCAGTTGTTAAGAGGCATACTCATCCTCAGTGTTATAGTAAAATGTAATCTTATTTGGATCAATCTTGGTGGTGTAATATATGAATGGAGAAAGAATATTATCATCCAGATTAAAATATTTTTTTTATTCATACTCTACTAAAATTTTTAGCTGGATATGGGTTACGGAGCCTGATGTGTACGAACAAAGCAATGTGTACCATGACCTTTTTAATTTAACATTTTAAACTCCTGCAGAAGAGATTTGTTAGATCCATTAAACTGTATTAACAAAAACATTTCTTCAGTATGATTTTCCTTTACTTAGTAGTGACAAAACTCATATTTTAAAGTTGTTGTTTTTTGTGTTTAGTTTGGCCTTTTATGGTAAACCAACACAAGTACGTTATTTAGTGCTAAGGCACTTTAAGTATAGTGCCTTGCCCAAGGACACACCATGGTAGCTAACCCAGGCTGGTCCGATGGTAGAATTTGAACCTACATTATTTCACAGGTCCAGAAAGCTAACCACTGAGCCACTACAGCTCCCCATCTTATAGTGGAATGCTTGTATACTTTATGATCAAGAAGGATGGGTTGGGGTATGCATGTTGCATCTGAAAAAGTGCTGAAATTTTTGTTTACATAATATTTTAGTCATACAATATGAATCATTTTCTATAGATTTAAGATGTTTCAGATCAAGTTAAGAAAAATCATATATTCTGTTTCCTGGGAATGTACTAAAATCCACTGATATTGTTTGATTTTTTGGCAGTAAGCTTACTTGGTATATTTTTCTTTTTAACTTGAATACTTGATTTGTTAACATCCTGTCCTAAATCTTCATAGTTCTGTCTATTAAGTGACAACTGTTGATACATTTAGGGAAGTTTTTGTTTCTATCTTTTGATTTTTGTGGTTCTGGAAGTTGCAGTATTTGTTGTTGTATTATTAACCATTTCAGCAATTTAATGAATGCAGAGTATACTGCTCTATAAATGAAATTTAAAGGAAGATAATGTAAAAGTATGTTTCACTGCAAATATAAATTGTTTAAAATAATATATCATTTATCATATGACTATTCAATTGTGGTAACTAGTATTCCATCCAATATCTATATATTAAAATACGTCTTTTCATACAGCTGGTGATCATTTAGATACAAGTCCAATTGAACATAATCAAATTATCAATGCAGGTGTTTTTATTAGTAGTAGTATTGCAAGTATAAGTGTTAGTATTAAGATTTCATATACAGGTATGATAAGTGTATCATAATGTTTAAATGATGCTCCTTGTTACAACATAAAATATGTTCATTGAAACAAATGGTTCACTGGTAAATTGGCAGTAAAGGTCTTCACTGAATTATGTTGCATAAACTACTTTACAATAAAACATATATGATGCATCTCAATTATGATGAATGTGAGGATGAGGATTAATAATAATGCAATTTAAGTTATCTTCATCACATAAGTTCTAGCAGATGTGTAATTTTTATGTGGCTCATTATCAGTTTGAAACTGGTCTATGATTTCTCGATCTGGACATATCTGGTCCCCTGCTTTTGTGCTGCTACGGTCTTTACAGTTCATTAGGATATCAGTTACACTTGATTTACATTTAGAACCCCATGGGATGGAATGCCCAGTTTGAAACTGAGAGAATGGTTAATTATCCATAATATAACTCCTGCAGTTATTATTAGGTTCGATATTAAGGTCTTTCTTTAAAAGCTTTTCAACTCAGGTTCTGTTCTACCATACAGATAAATAAAGTCAAATTCAAGGCTTTCAGATTTGTCCAGTTTGTTTCATGTGTTGCAGCAGACAGACTGTATATTGCCACTGTACCATATAAATATCAGTGCTTAGTCTGCTCTCAGTTGCTGTGGTTTGATTAGTTACAAGTGTCATCACATGTGACTAATTATTGACGAATGTAATGAAACTTGTATAATTAGAAGGCTGTATTTAAAAACTCTAAAGATCTTAAGTGTGTGCTAGAGGGTAGGGTTAGCAGTTATACTCCCAATTATGTTTGTGATGAGCAAAAGCAGCTGCACAAAATTTGGGCTTTTAGTTGGGTTCTGGTAGGATCAAAGGATGCAGGTACATTTTGATTTTTAAAAATTAACATAATTCCCATGTAATACATTCCAAACCTAAGAATGCAATTGATTTGATAAAAGTTTGGAGATTATTGTTTAGGTTCTGTTCTTATAATACTTGATATACCTGACTACTCCATAGTGAAATGGCCAACTGTTAGTTATATAAGCCAGATGATTAATGTTAGCCATTTGTTTAAGTGTTTTCTCATTACTTTCATTTGTGTCACAGAGTTGCATGCAATATTTCTTTCTAGAATAAATTTATTTTATTTTCTAATTGTGTATTTTATGGTCTCACTGGACAGCTTATCTGGTGAATTTTCATCCAACAATGAAGATACTAATAAACAAACTAATGATATTTGTAGAAAGCATACATGTGAGATTTTGACTGCAGTAATCAGGTTAATTCCTGAGGCATCTATTGGTTTCTATACTGAACCATCACTGCCACCATCTCCTAAATTTAACATTCATTTTGTACTAGAAATAGCTATTTTCAATATTTTTCTGTGACAAGGCAACTAAAAGAATCAGTATGTGCCTTATGCATGAATAAAGTTCACTAGTACTATAACAAATTAGCATACTTTTCATCACCCCTCTACCATCTAGATTTTTTTATATTTACCTCTGTAGAAGACACAAATAAAAGTCGGCAGCTCATTTGCAGACTAAGTTACGCATATGATCTCCAATGCTCATCTAACTGTTACAGGCAGTCACCAACAAGCCAACCTATTTCCATGCCTATCTCAAAGTAAATCTGAACCACATTATAGATTTAGCTTATGTGTGAATTTATAAATGCTAGGCTTGTGATAATTAGGTTCATGCCTTCTACCTTAAAAATTAGAGGGACTTCAAAATACGAAACTATCCAGTGAGACATATGATGTCAATTTTAATCCCTATGGGATTTGTGACATAAAAAACCCAAATGCTTTATGTATTAAAAGGTAACTAATAGGGGTAAGATCTGCAGTGAATCAATGGTTAGTAGGCTAGACTCCTTATAAAAATGTTTGTGTTAAAATCCTGTTATGAAGTCAACCAGGTTACCTACTGCAATGTACCCTTGCCTTTCTCCAATTCCCTCAGTACTCAGTAAACAACTAGTGTTGCTGTACATAACAAAACCAGTCCATATTGATTTTACATATTTTACTAAATCCTGACAAAAATAATTCTCTAAATAAAGAATGATTAATATGTAATATTCTCGCATGTAATCAAACTCTTCCAAGCTTTTAATGATATGAACCGATTTATCAATGTTTATCAAATTTACATGAAAAACTATTTCTTATTTGTCATCAAATATGTTCAATGTTTTGATCATATAAGCATTTCTGCTACATTAGATCAAAATAATCTTTTTGTCAGAAATAGAGCCCTTATAGTATTTGCAAGGTCAACCAATCAGATGCAGAATTTGAGTTTAATATGAATGAATATTTTTTGTTACAAAATTGCTCTTTTGCTATATCTTGATGAGATAAATATATTTACCAAGTCTGATAAAATTAATGAGAAATAGTTTTAAGAGCAGTAGCAAGAATGGCTAGTGAGATGTAGAACCACCACATTATCTGCATAGATTTTGCTTACAGCCTCAGACATACAAGCAACTAATTAAACAAGTCAGATCTAAATTGGATCATAAACACTGTTGTGCAAGTCATAAGAAACTCTGCCAATCAGATGCAAGGTCACTTCATTACCATACCCTTATCACACTCATAATAAGCATCATTGTGAAGCTTGACTATATAAGCCCAATGGCCAAGTATGATCAAACTTGAATCAGCAGTAGTGGTTATAACCTCGTGTATTTGTATGCATCTTCCCTTCTTCAATCTAGATCTCATTTATATAAGCATGTATTCTAAGTTTAGTAAAAACTGCACTATATGCATAAATATTGCATGCGGTGGTAACATACTCAGATGAAAGATCACCTTATTATTGTTAATGGTTAACACTCATCAAACTTCTAGGACAACTTAATGATTTTAGTCTATATTGTGGAAGTATGGCTTTTAGGCTGGTTAAAAAACTCAACTAATCTTATACATGATCACATGTATATACTTGGATTTTGCTCATTATTAGATTTATCCAAGATGTTGATTTAAGCCCAAAACCAAGTTTTATATAAACAAATTGATCAGAACTATGGACTCCAAAGTAGCTAATTTCTTACTGTTGAAAGACAGAAGGGGATGTGAAATAAATAACACACTCTGGACCATTACATAAACCCACTTAGCCTTTTGAACAGTTGAGATAAAATAGCAACGATAATGTTAAATCAGATTGATAAATTATGTTTCCTCGCATTACCTCTAGCCCTTTTCAACATGGATGGTATTTTTCTTTCACATATGTCAGCTCTTAATTAGTGGCCCTTTCTCATCATGAATGTTGTAGGTGAAACTCTCAGAATTAGGCTTTTTAATTTATATCTGTAGAAAAAAAAAACTATTGGTCTGCATATATCAATGTCACCATTTCTGTATTAGATTAAATTACCATATGTGTGTGTGTGTGTGTGTGTGTGTTAATTTTAGAATTTAAGCAAACTTGTCTCCATGTGTTTATTTTAAAACTGATGATGATAACACATAACAGGTTCAATGGATAAAATGTTATTTCTTACTTACAACTGCTCATTATATCTGAATTTACATTCAATGTTTGTTTTAATTACCATATTGGGGATAATGGGCAAATTATTCATTTTGTAGTTTATCATTGTATCATTTACCAGTCTTTTATCATTCAAATATGTAAAATATAGTACCATTATACTGACTTCATATTCTATATGATATCCCAGCAATACATATTAAGCAGATAAGTGCAAATAAAAATGTTCAGAATGTAATATTATACCCGCTGTATCAGTTGAGAAATACATCGAACAGATCAGGTCCCAATACTCTCGCTCTGAAAAACATTAAAATAATTATATGCAGAATATCGGTAGGTCTCCCTCTTGAGGAAAATGTCAGCACCATATATATTTTGCAAGTAATGTAATGGGTATAATAACACACACAAACACACACACTTTTTTAGGGGGTGGGGGCACCGGACAGATGCCCCCATTTCCAAAAAAAATAAAAGTATTTTATGTTTGTGTGTTTCCCCCTCAGACGTGTTCTACGTTTTATTAAAACACAATTTTATATAAAAAATTTAGTTTTTAGAATTTTTGATGGGGTATTAATGTTTCCATATTGTTATCTAAGGGTTGTTCATCCGAGTCTGGTTTCCCTCACCTTGCTCGAAGTTCCTTCCCTTGAAATATTTTGTAACCTTTGCTATATGTCGCCTAGGTCTCAGTGTTTGCTATATGTAATGGTGCTATATTGTATGTATGCTATATTTTCTTTATGTTTGAGACAGCAAGTATAGATCAAATATCTTTCCCAGTTGTATTTCTTCCTTTATGATGTTATATTGTATCTTTTAATTTGTTTTATGGTTTTCTAATTTTGACGATGGAATGGTGTACTATTTAGATTTTGTTCAAAAAAAATAATTTCCTATTTTATTATTCGAGTGATAATATGTGTCGTTCCTCATAATAGTTTTTCAAGATGTTGATAGGTAGGTTACACTCGATGCAAGGTTCACGCTTCTTTATTCTCTATTTGTTTTTCCTGGGTCGCGTTAGGCCTCCTTTATTTAGTTTATATGATTATGCTTTATTGAAAGATCCCATACAGTGCGGGAGAAGTTAGTAGGGTTTTAAACTAAGTGTTATACAGTATGTATTTGTGTCTATGTATTTGTGTCTCTATTTTGTCTGTTTATGTTCTACATTGGGTATTTTCAAAGACTCTTGATGGGCCTGTCCACTTCACTGACCCCTGTGACTTAGCCCCATGATGTCATCGCCATTTACTTCCCCCTCATATTTTATCTGTATCCCTTCCTATATATCTCTTTAGAATTTTCTTTCAGAGAAAGAAGAAAAAAAATTAAATTACAAAATTCTTTTCTATTTTTCTTTCTTCCTTTCTTCCTTTTCTCTTTAAAAAAGGTTATATGGGTTTCTTTGAAATATTTGAAATAGAATTTGAAATTTTCTTTGAAATATGGCTGTTGTGGGGTGCGAGGAGGGGGTATGGGTATGGCATCAGCTCGCAATTGCGCTACGCGACCCTTCGGTCTGTAATACCTATTCCTCCCTCCCCCTCTCTCCCCCAATTCCAACATCAATTGCGTTATATCAACCTGACGGTAAGTATCTATTCGTCGTAAGACGTATTGAGTTCTTGTTGTGGTTAATATTCTTATTTTTACCACGTATCTTATTTAAAAATCTTTATCACCTGTCCACAGGATATCATCGTAGTTACTATATAGTCTATACATTTTAGAACGATTTTGTTTTCGTAGTCTAAATCTATGAATAAAATGTTATTTTTGTTATACTTATATTTTTTTTCAAATTTTCATTATTAACTTTATCCTATTATGTTTAGTTTTATCACATTGGGCAATCGTATGTAGTTTGGTGAAGTTCGCTGTTTTACATAAAGGGCATTTCGGCATTATCCTCAACATACGATGTTTGATTGTTTCTTCGCCTGTTAGCCAGGTGTTATGCAGGTATTTAAAATTATACTTTGTGTTTTGACAGATCTTATTTTCCCCAATTTTTCCAATTTTTTGTCCATTTACCCTCTCAGATGTCCTGCTCTACTCTACATTTTATATTTTTGGTTACCACCTCCCTAATCCAAGCGTGACTTTTACTTATTAAATTTTGCATAAATCTGTTTTGTCTCTATATTTTCAAATTAGTTCTCATATGTTTGCTTGGCACTTCGACTTTTTTTTTATATTAATTTGTTATTTTTGTATACCTCTGGTCGGTTTTTCAAGGTGAAGCCGAACCAGTAGATGTACAGTGCTTCTCACGCTGTAGCCGGGTCTGATTACAATTTTTTTAATCTATTGATTATGTTAGTTAATTATAGTAGTAGGGGGCTCGGCAACCCCAAGCCCCCTCTACTTTTCGCCCTATATAATGTCTCTTTTTTTTACATGATGCATTTTGACCGCTCCGGTGGCCTAGTGGTTAGAGCGTCCGCCTCGGATGCGGGATGTCGTAGGTTCGATCCCCGGCCGAGTCATACGAAAGACTTACAAAAATGGTACTAACAGCTGCCTCGCTTGGCGTTCAGCATTAAGAGGTTAGTGTTAGTACTGGTCGGCCTGGTGTCAGGATAATGTGACTGGGTGGGACATCATGCTACATGTCTGCGGCATGATGCCCCAGAGCTAGACATCACTATAAACTGCCACACTGCAGACATCGTAGCGATATGACTGAAAAATTGTTAATGCTACGTTAAAAATCCAAATCACAACAACAACAACAACAACATAATGCATTTTATGATTCCATATATAATCTATTATTTCGTTGTCTGTTTTGTTTAAAATTGTATTATCCATATCTATGGATTTAATTATGTAGTTAATATTTGAGTATAAATAAGTCTTGGCCACTTGGGCTCGCTCCATGATACGTAATGGCGCCATGGCCAGATTTTCACATTTTCTCTTATTTGATCGATAATATGTTCATAATTTTCTACAGCTTCTTTTTTTATTACCAATGTAAACCCCTAGAGCCTTTACAGTGTCTCTCAGTAAGTGTGTGTGTGGGGGGGGGGGGCGATAATCCAGGGTGGTTGCCCCTCCAGTTAACTATTTTTAAGATTTCGTGCTTGTTGTGGTTTATTTTGGAACCCGACGCTTATAGCATTTCCCCTCTCTTATAAAGTTGTTGCAATCATATGCATGTTAGAGCATTTTTTAAATTCTTTTTTAGGTTTGGTATTTGTATGCCTTGTATAATCAGGGGCGGATTAAGGCTCACTGGTGCCCTAAGTACTGACAAATCTTGGTGCCCCCCTCTTTTCCACGTGCACCTGGGAAGATAACCCTAGGGTGTACCATGATCAAGAAACAGAACATTATTATCAATTTGCACTAGTTTTATCAATTTTTTTTACAAATCTTCATTCTTTTTTTTCTTCTTTCTTTTCACCCTTTTCTCAACTTTGTGGTGCCCCCTTTGGCCCTGGTGTCCTAAGCACGTGCTTAGTCTGCTTAATGGTTAATACGCCCCTGCTTGTATATCTAGGTTGTTTCTTATCGTGTGACTTAGGATTTCTATTGCCATTACGTATTCTAGCATTGATAGTGGACATCCTTGTATCACTGATCGTTGTATTTCAAATTCTTTCATGCATTTCCCGTTTAATTATCCCAGTGTGTAGGATTTTGGTCCATTTTGGAAATTGGGTCCGAAACCAAATTTTTTAAAAACATTCTTTATATAGTTTTGTTCAAATCAGTCGACAGCTTTCTCCTGGTCCAAGAGTACCATAGCACTCATCATACCAGTTTCATTTATGTAGTTAATTGTAGTTTTAATGTTTAAAATATTGTTTTGTATATCCCTCCCCAACAAGTCTGATTTACATTAATTATCTTGTTTATCCTACCCTTTACTGTATTTGTTAAAATCCTACTTAAAATCTTATAGTCCGTGTTTAAAAGTGATATAGGCCTCCAGTTTTTAATCTTGTCTCTATTCCCTTTCCCTTTGTATATAATTGTGATAACTCCCTCCCTCGCAGATTTAGTCATTTTATTTTTACTTAAAACTATATTATTATACAAAGCGTTTAAGATCGGCGTCAGTTCACCGTGGAACTTTTGGTAGAATTCCACGGTGAGTCTATCTTTCCCTGGTGACTTTTGTGAGTGTTGATATACTTTTTGTGATTTCTTCATCTGAGATGACATCATCACATTGGTCTCTATGTACTGCTTATGTCATCTCACAGTCGACAATTTTTAAGTAGCTGTCGATTGTGCTGAAGTATATGTTCTGTGTGGTGTGTGGTGTATAGTTCTTATAATATTGGGAAATATTATTTAGGATATCTTCTTTTACAGTATGGGTTACATTGTTTATTTTGATATTGTTTAAAATTGTATCACCCCCTTTTCTAAATTCTTCTCGCTTATATACGTTTTTTGCCTTGTTGTAGATCTCTGTAAATTTTCCCGCCCTTATTATTCTCCCCTGATTTTCGTCTTCTTCAACGATTTTAATTTTGTCTGTCAATCGTTCTTTTTTTCTTTATCCATCGTCGTTTGTTGTTTTGCTTAGTTCTAATTTGAGTTCGTGTTTGTCTTTTTTTCTGGGGTTTTTCCGCCCTCTATTTGAGTACTGAATATTTATTCCTTTTATTATGTTTTTTAAAACATCACAATCAATTATTATATTAATATTTTCTTCATCATTGAAGGTTTCAATTTCTTTTTTAATTATTATTTCGACATATTCTTTGTCATTTAAAATCTTTTTATTTAGTTTCCATAGTCCTGGCCCACATTTTTCTATTTTTTTCATTTTGAGGTCAATAGTGAGCATGAAATGGTCTGATAGCTTTTGGTTGGTTATTGCAGTATTAATATATATTAATGGATCATAAAAATTTCCGTAAAATTTATCAATCCTGCTAGACTGGTTTAATTTATAGTTACCCAGTTGAAATCTCCCCTATGATTAGATTTTCCATCGAATATTGTTGCAGGTAGGTATATAAGTTTTCTTTAAAATTAGTTTCTTATTTCTATTAGCTGGCATGTACACATTTATAATATGCCAATTAAACATTTTAACATGTAGCAACCGTCCCTTAAAAAATCCCCCCTCCTCAAACCTTTCCCAGCTTTTTAAAAATATTATTGTTGCAACCAACTCTGATATCATTATTTGCAAAATTGTTGTATATCTTTATTGCGTTAAGTTTGTCTTCTACTAAAATTTTGAATTCTGGCTTAATTCCATAGTGTGTTTCTCGTATCAATATTACATCAAAGTTTGTTTCTTTGGCTATTTTGTCTGCTTTCGCTTTGTCTATCCCATTGATGTTGATAGTAGCGATCCGGAAATTTGTGTCTTCCATTTTTGCTTTACTCCCAGGTGCCGCATCACTTTTATATAGAATTTAATTGTATAAATTTCAGTTAAAGTTATTATATTCCATTTTTTTTGTACACACACACCAGCACGCTCGATAAAGAGCGCTTGAGTAATATACAGTTTGATACATCCTACATGGTAGTGGGCAAGAATACATATATAGGTCGTTATCCTTCTCGACCGAAGTAGTAACATTGTTCCAATGTTACCACTCGACGTCCTCGATTTGTGCTTCATCGTATTTGCAGTCTATACACTTAAAAGTTACAATGGAAAAGTGTACATGAACATATTTATACCATAGACAGAGCCTTGAAGTACTACTTATTTCGGTTTAAAACTGTCCAAAAAAAAAGAAAAAAAGCATGTAATAGTTCATTTCGATACAGTTGCACAGAGCATTTGACGTTCATTTTGATGTAAATATATATTGATATCGACTAAGTGCGATTTGTTTTCAAAGCTGCTTTATTGTTGGTAGTGCTTCTGTTTTCAAGTTCGATATATAATATACCCATGGAGCAGTAGTAATACAGAAATCAGGACAACAATCATCATCATCATCATCGGGAGTATTATTATCGTATATGTTGGTCACATCGATGATCATTAATAAAAAGCGGTTGAAATATGAATAATATTCCATCTCTTCAACTAGCAAATAACCAAGCAAAGTGTGTATGTGTGTGTGTGTGTGTGTGTGTGTGTGTGTGTGCGTGTGTGTGTGTAATTTTTAACGTAGCTTTAAAAAAAAATGCAATCATATCGCTACCATGTCTGCATTGTGACAGTTTATAATGATGTCTAGCAATGTGGCATCATGCCACAAACAGACAGCATTTTGTCCCACCCAATCACATTATCTTGACACCAGGCCGACCAATCCGAAAACCAATATCTTAATGATGGGCGCCAAAAGAGGCAGCTGCTAGTACCATTTTTATGTCTTTAGTATGATTCGGCAGGGGTTTGAATCCGCGACCTCTCGCATCCAAGGCGGACGCTCTGTAGAGACACTGCGCCACCTGAGCGATCGCTTAGCAAAGAATGTACGATATTGTTTCCTGTTGTTCATAACAACTCGACCTGGAGACCGTCCCGACGGAAAATGAAAGCTTATTATAACGTTATAATATACGAATCCGGAATTTTTTGATTATTATAATTTTCAAGAAAGTTAGTGCCTTTTAGCATTTGACAAGTGTGCTTGCAGTTGCATAATAAGGGAGGGGGAGTTTACAACATACTTCGATGCTGACACTACTGATTTCAAGCATAAAATTAAAACTAAACAACAGCATAATATGTTTATATATCTTATTAAATACGTCTTCATTTGTCTTTCCGTGCGCCAAAACTCCTTCCTACACGAACATGATCCGTATAGGTAAATAAATTGTACCAATCGTAAACAACCACCGATTTCGACGTATATGATATCAATTTATAGGCTTCTCATCAGTTTAAATCGATCTCTGCAACAAAAAAAACAAAAAAAAAAAAAAAAAAAAAAAAAAAAAAAAAAAAAAAAAAAAAAAAAAAAAAAGGTGTGAAAATGAATAATAAAAAAGTTGCTATTTGTGACTCATTGTTGCTTGCGACTTTACCGATCTTCGTATCCTTGATTCTTCCATCCTTCCCGTTTAGGGATGGTAGCACATACTTGGATGCTAATACTATAGATTTGAAGCATATAATTACAACAGTAAATAATATGTTTATGTATCTTCTTATTAAGTACGTCTTCATATGTATGTTCGTGCGCCCAATGCCTTCCTATACGAACAGTTTCGATATAACGAATAAGTCATACCAATAGTAAACAAACACCGATTTTGACAAATTTCATATTAATATATAGGTTTCTCATCTGTCTAACTCGATCTGTGCCAACAGACATGTGTGAACATGCAGAATACAAAAAAGTGTACTTTTTGCTGAATACTGGGTTCGACTTTACTGATCTTCATATCCTTGCTACGTTCATATACCGTTCCCGTTCTGCGATGGTAGTACATACTTCCATGCTAATACTATAGAGCTGAAGCATAGAATTAAAGCTGTACATAATTATAAAATATGTGTATGTATCTTATTAAGCACGTCTTTATCTGTCTTTCCGTGTGCCTACATCTGACCTATACGAAAGTTTTCCATATGGGCGATAAAGTCATACCAATCGCAAACAAAGAACGATTTTGACACGTTTGATATCAGTTGATAAATTTTTCATCAGTCTAAATAGATCTGTGCCAATATAAATGGGTGAAAATGCAAAATAGAAAAGTTAGTATTTTTCACTCAGTATCGCTTGCAACGTTACCGATCATCGTATCCTTGCTACGTCCATCTGCCATTCCCGTTTTGCGATCGTATCATAATTTTTCGACGCTAATTCTATAAATCTGAAACATATAATAAAAGCTGTTGAACGGTAAATAATGTGTATGCATTTTATGAAGTACGTCTTCATTTGTACGTCCTTGCGTTTAGTGCCTCCCTAACCGAATATTTTCCATATAGGCGAATAAGTCATACCAATCGCAAACAACCAGCGATGTTGACAAGTTTGATATCAATTGATACGTTTCTCATGATTCTAAGTCGATCTCTGCCAATAGACATGTCTGAAAATGCAAAATAAAAAAGATTGTTCTTTTTACTGAATATCGGGTGCGACATTACCGATCTTCATATCCTTGGTACGTGAAACTACCATTTGCCGTTTTGCGATTGTACCACATATTTCGATGCTAATAATATAAATTTGAAGAACATAATTAAAGCTATACAACAGTAAATAATATGTGTGTGTATCTTATTAAGTACGTCTTCATTTGTCTGTCCTTTCTCCTAATGTCTTCTATACGATCGTTTAACAAACAGGTGAATTTGTCATTAGAATAGTAATAAACACCGATTTAGCAAAATTTGATATCAATTGATAGGTTTCTCGTCAGCCTAAATCGATCTGTGCCAACAGAAATGTGTGAAAATTAAAATAAAATAGTTTGTAGTTTTGACTGGATATCGGTTGCGACTTTAACGATCTTCATATCTTTGATACGTGCCTCTACCATTGCAGTTTGCCACGGTACCACATATATTTCAATTTTAATATTATAGATCTCGAACATATAAGGAAAGATATACAACAATATACAATATGTGTATAAAGTGCATCTTTATGTGTCTGTATGTCCGCCCAATGTCTTCCTCAACGAATTTTTTTCCATATAGGCAAATAAGTCCTAATAATAGTTTCAAAAATCCGATGTTGACAAATTTGATATCAATTGATAGGTTTCGCATCAGTCTAAATCGATCTGTGCCAATAAAAATGTGTGAAAAAGGCAAAATAAAAATGTTGGAATTTTTTACTCGGTTTCGATTTAGACCTTGCCGATCAATATCCTTTATACTTGCTCTACCATTACTGTTTGCCACGGTACCACATACTTCAACGCTAATACTATAAATCTGAAGCATATAAGGAAAGTTATACAACAGTATATACTATGTGTATCCATCTTATTAAGTACGTCTTCATGTATCTGTCCCTGCACCCAATGCCTTCCTCAACGAGCGTTTTCCATATGGGAAAAGTCATACCCATCGTAAACAACCACCGATGTTGACAAATTTGATATCAATTGATAGGTTTCTCTTCAGTCCCAATCGATCTGTGCCAATATAAATCTGTGAAAATGCAAACTAAAAAGGTTGATATTTTTTACTCGGTGTCACTTGCGACATTACCGATCATCATATCCTACCTACGTGCCTCTACCTTTGCCGTATTGCGGTGGTACCATATAATTTTTACTAATATCTCCCAAATGCTTGACAGGTCTAAGAATACAGAGCCTAATTTAGACAAACGTACTAAATTCGTGAATGATAGGGTACCCGATCATGTTAGTTTCAACATTCCTTTAATAACAATAAATGACACTTTTGATATTATAAATAAACTTAACACAAACAAATCAGCTGGTCTAGATGGAATTCACCCCAAAACTCTGAAAATGTCGGCTTTATCAATCTCAGAGTCGTTGAAAAAAATAATTAACTGTAGTATCACTTCCAATAAATTCCGGGAGTCATTGAAGTTAGCAAAAGTATTCGCAATTTATAAGGGAAATGAAAAGAATGACCCATCCAACTATCGACCCATATCTGTTCTGTCCGTACTTTCAAAAATTATGGAAAAACATGTCAGCAAGCATATTTTCAGATATCTTTACAAGGACCAACTCCTCCATTGATCACAATCAGGTTTTCGAAAGAATCATTCATGTCAGACTGCAATGACAAAACTTATAGACCAATGGCTTCTAGCAGTAGAATCAGGTGAGCTTACTGGTGCAATCTTCATTATTTTAAAAAAGCATTCGATTTGGTTGACCATTCGGTGCTCATTACAAAAACTTTCAGCCTACAAGTTTTCTCCAAACTTAGTTGCCTGGTTCACGTCGTATCTCACAAACAGACACCAGGTTGTTTGCAGGGGTAAACATATATCCGAACCAAGTCATATCTTAAGTGGTGTTCCTCAAGGATCTATATTAGGGCCTCTTCTTTTTCTACTATTTATCAATGACTTAGCCTTGTATCCAGAGCACGCTAACACAGATCTTTTCGCTGACGATTCGACATTGCATTTATCTGCTAAATCTCTAGATTCCATTAAACTTCAAACCGACCTCAGCAGTATATCAGTTTGGTGTCGTCAAAACAAAATGCATATTAACATCCCTAAAACGAAATGTATGACAATTGGAACAAGGCAGCGTCTATCTACTAATATGGATTTACTTCTAACTCAAAATGGCTTAGACGTATCTATTGTCAAAAATCAAAAACTTCTTGGTATCTACATTGATTAACACTTCAGCTGGAATGCGCATATCGATCACTTATGTGCAATGGTAGTCAAAAGAATAACTCTATTACAATTGCTTTCAAAATGTCTACCTCCACAATCACTTGAAATTTATTTTCTCGGGTTATATACTAACACTGATAGGTTACGGCTGTACCATATGGGAAAATACATCAAATTATAATCTGTCCAGGATTGATTGACTCCAGAAAAGGGCAGCCCGAATAATACTGAAACTTCCTGTTATGACTCCCTTAAATGTTTTGTTTTCACGTCTGAAATGGCTACCTATACAAAAACGTATTCTTTATTTTAAAGGAATCATGACATACAAGTCTTTAAACGGTCTTTCTCCAGATTATATCTCTAACATTATTGAACTAAGATCATCAAATACTGAGCGTAATCTCCGATCGACGACATACAACGATCTCCAGATTCCTTGGTCGAAAACCAATCATTACAAAAGCTCATTTTCTGTATCAGCACCTACTGTATGGAATTCCTTACCAATGAGGACACGTAGTTCAACTTCCCTTGCTTCTTTTAAAATATCATTAAAGAAATTCCTTCTAGACCAGCTGGAATGATATATTAAAAGCCCTGAATAGAAACCTTTAAAATTATATCCATAATTGATATATATATATATATGTATGTTTCCCAGTATAGTCACACATAGTCATTCAGGTCAAATATGTACGAATGAGTGTGCGACGATACATGGTTATGTGCATGAACTTCTATTTTTATTATTTTATTACAAAAACTGAGGACCACATGGCCATGACCAAATGTGTTATCCTCGTTAAAGATAGTTTATTATTATTATTATTATTATTATTATTAATTCGATGATAAGCATTTGTCTGTTTCGTGCGCCTAGAATTTTACAACACGAACGTTTACCTTAGAGGCGAATAAGTCATACCAATCGTAAGCCAACAAAGATTTTGACAAATTTGATATTAATTGATAGGCTTCTCATCAGTCTAAATCGATCTATGCTTATAGAAATGTGTGAAAATGCAACCTATAAAAGTAGGTATATTTTACCCCGTATCTTTTGCGACGTTATCAATCTTCATATCCTTGATACGTACCTCTATCCTTGATCTTTTGCGAAGGTATCGCATACTTCGATGTTTATACTAATGATTTTAAGCATAGAATTAAAGCAATAAAACAGTAAATATCTTGTGTATCTCATTAAGTACGTCTTCATGTGTCTGTCCGTGGGCCAAGATCCGAACGATACGAACATTGTCCATATAGGTGAATAAGTCCTGCCGATCGTAAACAACCACGGATGTTGACAAATTTAATATCAATTAATATTTTATCCATCAGTCTAAATCGATATTTGCCAATTGAAATGTGTAAAATTGCAAACTAAAATATTGGTATCTGTTTATTCGTTATCGATATCGACTTTGCCTATCTTCGTGTCCTTGCTACCTGCTTCCACCCTTCCCGTTTTGCGATGGTAGCACATGCTTGGATGATAATACTATATATTTGAAGCATATAATGAAAGCTGTACAACAGTAAATAATATGTGTGTATGTATCTTATTAAGTACGTCTTCATTTGTCTCATTTGTCTCTCCGTCGCATAGTGCCTTCCTATTCGAACGTTTTCCATTTGGCTAATTTCATAGCAATCGCAAACAACCAGCGATGTTGACAAGTTTGATATAAATTGATAGGTTTCTCATGAGTCTAAGTCGATCTGCCAATAGACATGTGTGAAAATGCAAAATCAATTGTTTTGTTCTTTTTACTGAATATTGGATGCGACATTATTGATCTTCATATCCTTGGTACGTGAATCTACCATTGCTGTTTTGCGATCGTACCACATATTTCGTTGCTAATACTATATATTTGAAGCATGTAATTACAACTGTACAACAGTAAATAATATGTGTATGTATCTTATTAAGTACGTCTTCATTTGTCTGTCCTTTCGCCCTCTCTTCCTATACGATCGTTTTCCATATAGGTGATTAAGTCATAATAATAGTAAATAAACCCCGATTTAGACAAATCTGATATCAGTTGATATTTTCTCATCAGTCTAAATCGATTTGTGCCAACATAAATGTGCGAAAATGCAAAATAGAAAAGTTTATATTTTTGGCGTTTTGCCGTTTGCCACGGTACCACCTACTTCAACGTTAATAGTATAGATTTGAAGTTTATAGGGAAAGCTATACAACAGTATATAAAATGTGTATGCATCTTATAAAGTACATCATTATGTGTCTGTATTCCGCTCAATGTCTTCCTCAATGAGCGTTTTCCATATAGGCAAATAAGTTATAACATTAGTAATTTTTTAAAAACGCGATTTAGACGAATTTGATATCAATTGATAGGTTTCTCATCAGTCTAAATTGATCTGTGAAATATATAAATGTGTGAAAATGCAAGTAAAAAAGTCGATATTTTTCACTCGGTGTCGCTTGCGATATTACGGATCATCAACGGATCATCATATTCTACCTACGTGCCTCTACCCTTGCCGCTTTGAGATGGTACCATATAATTCGATGAGAATCATTTGAATGTTAGTGCTCCTAGATCTTTACAACACGAACGTTTATCTTAGAATCGAATAAGTCATACCAATCGTAAACACACACAGATTTTGACAAATCTGGTATTATTTGATAGGTTTCTCATCAGTCTAAATTGATATATGCCTTCAGAAATGTGTGAAAATGCAACCTAGAAAAGTTTATATATTTTACCCAGTATCCTTTGCGACTTTACCATTACCAATCTTCATATCCTTGTTACGTGCCTCTAGTATTGCTATTTTGCGATGGTATCACATACCTCGATGCTGATACTAATGATATGAAGCATATACTTAAGCAATAAAACAGTAAAAATTATGTGTATGTATCTTATTAAGTACATCTTCATTTCTCTGTCCGTGCGCCTATATCCTTGCAACATGATCGTTTTCTATAAGGCTAAATATATCATGTTAATCGTAAAAAAGACTACAAAGATTTGGACATATTTGATATCCATTTATTGGTTTCTCATTAGTCTAAAACGACCCGTGTCAATATAAATGTGTGAAAATGCTACCTTGAAAGTTGCCTTTTTTGTCTCGGTATTGCTTGCGACTTACCGATCTTCATATCTTTGCTACCCGCTTCTACCCTTGCCGTTTTTTGATGGTTTGTTCATAATCAAATAAGTCATGCCAATTGTAAAGAACCACCGATGTTAACACATTTGATATCAATTTATAGGTTTCTCATCCTCCAAATCTTTCTGTTTTTAAGAAACGTTTTTCTAATTCAACTAACGGGTCATCACGCTAACATTATGCTACTGACAAATGTCATCTTAATATCCTACATACTAAACTTAGACAAGCAGGTAGTCTCCTGAAATCCGACCTTTACACGGTGAATTTAGTTAACTCTTTCACGTGTGCATGTGCTTATGATAATGAAGAAGTTGAACACTTTGTCTATTGTCCCTTACCTAATGCCAAAGATCCCAGCTCTTTCGCTCTACCTTTCAACACACTTCTTGGTTAAGTCTAGATTTATCATTGAAAAGTGACGTGACTACCCACCTACAATAAGATGTCTTTCTGCTTGTGGGATGACACGTTAGTTAAATTAGAGAAACGTTTCTTAAAAATAGAAAGATTTGGAGGATTTCGGATATCATCAGGGACAGAGTTCTAAAGACGAATCGTATATGGTAAAAGGTAGTGTGAAAATATAAAGTTCGGTTGAGATTGGTGATACTTTGAGAGTAACGTCGACGATAATTAGATGCCTCATATCTCCTTTGTGGAAGAAGTTCGCTTAAATAGTTAGGTACTTGAGTATTTATAATAGAATACATAATGCATAATCTCTTCCTTTTCCTTCGTTGTGCAAACCAAACAGTTTTCGCATAAAGAGACTATCTAGAAGAATTAAGGGGTATAGATCTGGAACGATCCGTGCATCTTCCATCTGATTTTCCCCCCTTTATTCTGATCTTTCCGAATCTTCAATAGAGCAATTATCCCAGACTCCAGAAGTATATTCTAAGGTTGGACTTATGAATAGTGTATATAATTTAGCCGAAGTCAACAATTAGTCTGTATTTAGATGGTAATGTTTTATCTCCTTTCTTATACATCGGTATGTCATACGCTAGCTTTCACTGTGTTAGGACCACGCTGGCTGGGAGTGATTTATTTAAAAGTATTTGCAATGGAACATACATTTCTTCAACTATGCTTGTACAAGTTTATTACTTATTGGATTGGTTCCAGCGGTTTTGTTTAGGTCAAGACTAGTTACTACATCTATAATTTCTTGTTTATATATAATGATGGCAGAAATAAAAGTTTCATTTATAACTTCAAAATACGGTAACTGTTTATCATAATTTTTTAAACGTGTAACATATCAAACTTGCGAGTTCAACAGGTCGCACTTCTCCTGGTCACTTGTTGCAAATTTAGATGATCATTTCGTACGTTTCAGTGGAGGTAATAGGTTCCATGTCTTTGTAGAATGTACTTGTTATCTCATTATTTTCCAATAAGGTCGAGGATTTGATCCGATGGCAGGGGTTGAACCTGCATCCTTTCGGTCGCAGGTCTGAGACGCTAACCACTGAGCCAATGTGGCTCCTCTTAAGATTAATATACCCATATAATATTTTCCAGTATCATACGTAACTATATGATACGTTTAATAACACCCAATAACTCAGCAGATGCCGGCATGACGACATATGAATTGAATGTATAATGACGAATGTAATTTAAAGTCAATTATGTAACCTACTTTTATGCTTTTTATTGAATATCATTTCTGTCATGTGATACACATAACATAATCTTACATTTAAGATTATTTAAAATGAAATTTATGAAATTCGTTAAATAGTTTCAATCTTTTGCGACTCTCGTTAAAAGATCCTTCATTGTTGTTCATGTAATTTTGCATGTCATTATATTCCTTTATTGATTTGCACTTTGGTTACAAAAGAGACAACTTTTGCAATTTAAAACTTATTTCATCTATACTACACTAGTATAGCTCATGAAATGAAGGCAGTTTACTTGGCCTCTAATTCATCTATAGGGATTGATACCTGCGGGAGACTGCTCTATCTGATCAGTGTGTAACTATGGAAACGGTAATTTAGTGACCTTTTCTCCAGCATCGAGCTTTAGGTTAAGACTGAAATTCGCTGTCTTATGTAATGTTCTGTATCTGTAGTTTAAAGCTGGGAGAATTATACAAAGAGAATAGCAAGTAAACCCTTCTGTAAATGGAGCAAACTCGCACTTTTACATTGTAAAACTAATTTATCTTACAATCATTTATGAATAATTAAAAATTACTGAGTAGTAACTAAGAATATATAAATTCTTTAGATGGAGACCTAAATTTCATTTTTTAAATTATCGTATTTTTTATGTTTACTTTCCAGATACATTTTTAAAAAAATTCTCAAGAAAATATGAAATCTAACAAAAGATGAATGAAAGTCGTATTATTTTGATTTTTTGTAAAGAGCAAAGAAAGAAAACTATTAATGACATAAGCTTTCATCATGACATATACACACTAGCCTCCACAGAAGTACCTTTATGACAGTACGGTTAAAATAGAAATAAATATCCATATCTAGTTGTAAACTTTCCCGATTTATGACTAAACATTTATACTGTGATAGGGTATTCTTAGGGATACTGACAGTCAGTGATTTCCACCTTGTAAAATCTTTCCTCTAGGGCGGACAATAATAATAGTTTCTGAAGCTGATTTTATTAGCTATGGTTTGCAAAACAACAACAAATATCCTTGTGTTTTATCAACTCATTATGGTTCCGCTGCTTTGACAGAACAGAAAGGAATGTTCTTTATTGTTTTATGAATTTTATGTCCTGTGACAATGGCTAACAAATTTTGTAGGTCACGATCACTTTGGCATAAACTTATTTTATGCATGGCAGTTGGAAACTACGAAAATCTTCTTAGAGGCGAGCTGTATAATCGGCAATTACATTGTTATTCTGAAAGAGTTCTGATAACTAAATAAATAAGTAAATAAATAAAAACACCATCTTTTATCATTAAAAGTTGCCAAGTGTTGTTTATGCATTGTACGTGGCGTAATTCGTAAGTTTACTCGGCATATTTTCAACTCAGTAACTCCTGGTAACGGTCATACTTTTACCTAAATATGTGGGTCCTTTGAGAGCATCGTAAATGTATGGAGGAAGAGAAATAATTGTATTTTATGCTCATCTGAAAAGATTTGTTTGTATTTCTGCGAAATAGTCATGCCTAACCAGATAATAGCACAGAAACACACCCCCCCCCCCGCCCATTGTAACTACAAAGCCTTGAGCAAGTGCGAAGTTACCAGTTAATTGTATTGTTTGTTTCTATTTTTCAAGTTGTCTTCGTGTGTGCGCGCGTAAATTGAAAGCTTGTTATTACTAGTCAATATCGTCAATCATATTTGCTCCATTATTCCATACAGATAAGAAAGGAACTAATTTTGTGTTGAATTTGTGCCCCCACCCATCCCACCCCACTCCGGCACGGTACAATAAACAAACACTTGATTGAAAATAAAATAAAAGAAACTAACCTAGCATTGTTATAACGTATTCCTTCTTTTTTCATCATGCGAAATTTACAGAACAAAATATATCAACGAACTCCGTAAATGTAGCGGATGCCGGCATGCGTATGCATCCTTACTGTGTGTGCATCGCTAATGTCAGATAAAAAAAATATCGCAAAAGAGACGAAAATATCACCAGATTGCTTGAAGGCGCCTGCCAGTTACGCATGATAAGTTACAAGGTGCAAACGGACCAAGATTGTATTGTATCCAGGTTAACTATACGACGATATCTCGGAAATAAAAAAAATCATTATTTTAAAGAACATACAATGTGAGTACAAATGATAATCTTTCGCTAGTATGGGTTACGAAAGTATCATTATTTTCTTTTTTTTTTTTTTTTGGGGGGGGACACCAGACAGATGCCCCCCCCCCCCTCAAAAAATAAAGTGTTTTCATGTACTCTTGTATACATCAAGATGTGTGTGCTTGTTTAAAGTTTTAAAAAAGGAATTTTGATCAAACTTTTAGTTTATAATTAGTCCTAGTGTTTTCTAAAGGGTAGTAGTCTGAAACATGGGTCTTATTCCCATTTTCTGATTTCATATCCTTGATTTTTAGTGATCTTTGCCAAGGATTTTCTATGTTCCGTGTATGCTATGTGTATCAATGCTATGGTGTGTGTATGCTATATAGTCTGTGTGTAGGGACAGCAATGCTATGTAAAATTTGTCTCTGTTGTCTTAATATATATTTTTCTATGGACTTTTCAAATTTATTTGTTTGTCCTGGTATAAATTTAGTTGCTTTTGAGTTAATTTGCAATTTAGAATTCCGGCGAGATGAACGGTATACTACCAGTTGAAATTAAAATAAAACCTATTGTTTTATGTGAGTGACTATGGTGTGGCGTTTCTCACATTAAAGTCTATTTTCAAAATGAGGCAGGCTGTATTCGAGTCAGGGTCCGCACTTTCTTTCTTTATTTATTTTTGTTTCTCCCGATTCGATTTAGGCCTCCTCTCTAGTATTTAATTTATAATGTAAAAGAAGTAAATATCCAACCCAAAACCCCTTAGGAAGCTTTATACATTTACTGGTTTGGTTTTAGCATGAAAAACATACGTGACATCTACAAAAATAATAAACTGGTAAAAAGACTAGAAAAAACAAGGACCTTTAGAAGTATAAAGGAACTTTTATGTAAATATAGGGAAAATGAGGAACTTTGGGGAATTGTAACTAAGGAAACATATAATTGGATAAGGGAAAATTTAACATCTAAAATTAAAAATAAAGTAGAGGAGGAAATATCTCGGTTAATTGGGACATACCTTGGAGGTACTGGACCAACATCGGCTCTCCAAAAATACAAAGCTTGATATTCAAATATCTACACGACATATGGCTGACTGGTAAAGTGGCACTCCGAAGGAGAATGATACGCATACATGTAAAATATCTCATGTGCAAATGTGCGAACTTCACAAAATATCATGCGATGGCACAGTGCGAGTTTAGGAAACAAGACAGGATAAATTAATTATGGAGATATCCAAGAAATATAAATAATTTTATATCAAGACGGCAACTTAAACAAAACTTTAATATGAAAAATAACAGATTACATAACTAAAACCATGATGGCGTGTGACCAAGTCATAAACATAAAAAAATGAATTGGCCAATTTTTTGTAATCCTTTCAAATTAATTAGAAAAAAGAACTTCTAGGAAGATTTGTGAATGGGAGGGACGGGGCTGCAAAGGATGAAAAGAAGGGGAGGGAGATGGGGCAATGGATAGTCTCCCCTTAAAGGGGACCACCACAAAGTGAACCCTTGCCCTCATACCCCCACCCCGGATTGGAATCTGCTGTAGCCGCCACCCTTTTAATTGCTTATAAAATTTCCTAAAAATCTTCAGTTTCTTTTTATTATCCATTAAAATTAAAATTAAATAGTTAAATAGACTTTAATTATATTACGCAACCTATCAACAAATCCTAATTATCGGGACAGAGAAACTATATGGGAAAAGTACGAGATAATGACGTCATGGGGCTATGAAAGAGTCGGGGAAAACACCCCATATAGGAAACTTTACATACAAACACGAAAACAAAGGATCTAATAAGTCTCTCTTCTAATTATATTTGCTCAAAATGTGCAGTTCTCGTACTGCACGGTAAATCCCCACTGTGTGTGTGTGTGTATGTGTGTGTGTATGGGGGGAAGAACAACCATTTATAGCGATTTTGCAGAAATCCAATAAATAATTTGAGACGGCCTAACTCTAGGTGGGAGAAATACAAGCAAATAAAAAAGTGTATGGACTCCAACTAGAGTACAGCGGATTTCATTTTACAAACCCAATTTGTAAATAATGACACAATATATTTGCACACAGAACACATTAAGTTTTTTTTTTTTAATTAAATTATATTACACCGTTACTTCGCCAAAATTCAAAAATATATTAAATAAATAAAAATAAACCTTTTCTTGATTCGATTATAAGGTCCGAAGATTACTGGGGAGATTTGGGAAAAAATATAGGCTATCCCAACATGGAAGCAAAATATAGCATACACAAACTATAGCATATATACATATAGCACACACGGGATATAGGCGACCTCTAGCCAAGGTCAACCAATAGTATAGGGAAGGGATTTCAAGTCAGGTGATGGAAAGATGGAAACCTACTCGGAAAAACATCCCTATAGATAAAACTAGGTTTTAAAAAAAATACCCCGTTAAAAAGTAGAATTAAATTTTTTTGACCTAAATTCTTTTGCATAATATAAAACATACAACACATGGGGGGGGGGGATAAATACACATAAAACACTATAATTTTTTGGAAAAGTGGGGGGATCTGTCTGGTCCCGCCCCCCCCCCCCAGTACTTCGTCTTGTGGGGATAAATGTACGTCGTTTCCTGCTATAGGTGGAAAATCGTAGCTAAGTAACAGTGATGTATACTTTTATTTCGAGAAATTAAATTATTTTTTCTGTACACTTGATAGTTGTTTTTGGTTCTTTTTGTTCAAGTATAACTACTTTTAATCATGTTATGCAAATCTGATGTAAAAAGAAAAATGTTGGTGCATGGCCGGTAACTTTTATACGTCATGGCAAAGGAAATTAAATTCCGCGCATGCGCATTTTGTGTGGGAGCACAAAAAAAAACCCACACAAAAACAAGCAATCTACTAAAAGAAGCCATTACGTGAGAACTTGGCCTGAAAAGAGCAAATATAGGTACTATAAAATATTGTTTGTCTCGGATTTGACAATCCTTAGGTTTTTATGCTGATGAAACATTTTTCAGTAGAATTTTTTTTCCTACAGTTTAAATGCCTAATTTTACTTTTTATAATCATACCTGTTCAAATGTACTGGTCACATATAACAATATCGTCGAAATATTAACTGATACCATGCTGGATTTATATAGAATGTCTAAATAATCATAAAACTAAAGGTGTAATTGATTATGACCGATATATATTTTTTGCAATAACAAGATAATGAGATCCGAACATTGACCAAACAGTACTTAGAAAAATTCAATAACGATTAGTTCATCCTCAACCTCGAACTGATATACTTTATTGCAAGGGGTAAATGGTACCGTATTGAAATGGAACCGTATTGAAAGACGTGTTAGGATAAAAGATACCGTTGTTAAAGAATATCCTGACCGACTGAGATCTCAACATCGTACATCATAGCTGAAAACAGTGCAAGCCAGTATACATATTTGCATTATGCTCACGCAATAAATATTGTATCAATCAAAGGGGTTTCTTGACCGAGCGATGTCAAGCCCTTGCGCGAATCCCGCTACGAGTCATAAGTTTCCCCTGATTCAAAGGAATCCTGTACCACTACTTCTGCAAACTGGAAAGTCCAACGCGTCCAATCTATCAATAATGTTACTCTAATTAATACATGACCACAAATCCCAACTTCCCAATTGTATGTCAAGGTCACAACTGCAAAGCTTCTCTTCGTTAACTTTCCGTAACTTACCGCCAGTATTTCACGCCGTGAAACTATACAACTCAACAACCTAATACAGGGAACCGTTTTTACTATGCCACCTTAGGCCTTTTAAATCATGATTTTTAGCTTCATTTCGCCTGTAACTTTGTAACATATTTACCACCATAGCAACAATAAATGGCGCCTGCCGACGGCGGAACAGTCCTTTACTGTTGATTCCATTGTATAATTTACCAATCTCCAGTCGTAAATACTGCACCTGGAGTCACACGATCAATTCATGCAATTAGATTTGAATAGGGACTACTGAGTGACAGGGACACTCATGCGGCTCTGACCTGAATTCACCAAAAGTAAACCATGTCATCTTGAAATTCACTTACACTTCACTCCGTAACGTTTGCCCCTAGTAATTGGCTAATTATTTCGGTCTAAAGACTATAATCCCAGCACCGACTTCCCATATTCAAGAAAGTATATAAGGAATACTTAAAATGGAGAGCGGTAAACAAATGCGCATACTCCAAAATATATTACAATATTATACATACCTTGGAATTTTATTAACTATTTTTGTTTACATATTTTCATTGTACTCGTGGATGGGCAATGTGATTTTGCGTTCTGCCTTGCTTATAAAATGTATTGTCTTTGGTCAACAAAAGTTGATTTAGAGAGGATAAGAAAAGAAGTTTTGTTAAACGATGATGGAATTAAATAAACACTGGGGACAATATCGTACGTTGCATCAAAACGATAACAAATAAATCGCAGAGATTAATTAAGATTTTTCTTAACGGTCTATCAGTCCGCACTCGAAGTAGGGAAATAAGTGAATAATGCAAAAGCTGACCATTGTCTGATAATCGACGTACATCTGCCACTGCCATATATTGTAAAAATCCCATTACTACAGGTAAAAAAGAATTAACTACAACTGCTTCTTTGGGGCGTCATGTGTGACCAGTGTATATTAGTATTGTGTTAGAAAAATATTGCGACAAACCAAAGTAAAGAAAACAGTCACTTTTATCAATCAGTCCATATCGTTTTACAAATTATACTGAATAATTGACTTCAGTAGAACTCAGAAGAATGTATTCCTGTAAGCACATCACGATTGCGGTGTTTGTACATTTATATAAAGTGGGATCATTTTACAAGCAAAGTATACATTTAAAAATTAATACTACAAATGAGACAACACATAAGTACATACGGATTATAATCGTGAGATGGCAAAGAATGGTTCATATGTTGAGAGGTAACCAATACACTAACAAAATAAGAGTTTGTAAGAATATCTTATTTCCTTCTTAGATATACTTAGCCATAATGCAAATTGTTTCCTAATATGAAACATTTAAACATATTCCGACCATGCTGGAAACAAAAATAGTAAATTTAATTTAGTTTAGCGTAAACTGTAAGTTAGTTCTTTCCTTTTGGCATGGTGTCTGAATAAAAAAGTATATTTCTCAAATTTGCTAACCACTACACTGTCATTATGTAATTAGATACCTAATTGCTGTACCATGGTTGTATACATATATCTATAAATATATATAGTTTTGTGGACATGTACGGTTGAATAATACCATCCCGAGTTTGTGTAGGGCAATTCGTACATCACATTCGCACTCGTAAATTTGAATCAATACCATCTCATGAATAGTTAGGGACCGTCCATTTAGTATGTACACATAGAGGGGTGAGGGGGGTAAGCCAAATGCATAGGCTTGCGTATGGAGGTATACTGATAATATATGTACGCATTTAAGGGGGGGGGGGCGCTGAAACCTCGAAAATAAGTTGTATAATACGTAACCTGTTCGACTTGGTTCAGTAGGCTTTTGCATTTTAGCGGACATAAGACAAACTTGTCCCACCCAGTCACACTATCCTGATACCAGGCCGACTAATCCGAACACTAACCTCTTAATGATCGGCACCAAAAGAGGCAGCTGCTAGTACCATTTTTATGTCTTTAGGATGATTCGGCCGGGGTTTGAATACGCGACCACTCGCATCCGAGGCGGACACTCTATAGACACATTGCACCATCGGAGAAGTCGCTTAGTAAAGAATGTACGATACTGGTTCCTGTTTTTCATGACAACTCGACCTGGAGACCTACCTGATGGAAAATGAAGGCGCATTATAAGGTTATAATATACGAGTCCATAAATACATAAATATTTTTTAAATTATAATTTTCGAGCAATTAGTATCTCTTAGCATTTGACAAAGTCTGCTTGCAGTAGCGTACTAAGGGGAGGGGGTTACAACATACTTCGATGCTAATACTACTGATTTCAAGCATAAAATTAAAGCTAAACAACAGCATATAACATGTTTACATATATTATTAAGTACGTCTTCATTTGTCTTTCCGTGCGCCAAATACCTTCCAACACAAAGATTTTCCATATAGGTAAATTAGTTGTACCAATCTTAAACAACCATATATTTCGACATATATAATATCAATGTATAGGTTTCTCATCAGTTTAAATCGATCTGTCCCCCAAAAAAGTCGAGAAAATTAATGTTAAAAAAGTTGGTATTTATGACTCATTATTGCTTGCGACTTTACCGATCTTCATATCCTTGATATGTGCATCTACCCTTCCCGTTTTGCGATAGTAGCACATACTTGGATGCTAATACTATAGATTTGAAGCATATAATTAAAGATGTACAACATTAAATAATATGTGTATGTATCTTACTAAGTACGGTTTCATATGTCTGTTTGTGCATCCGATGCCTTCCTATCCGAACGGTTTCCATATAGGTGAATAATTTATACCAAAAGTAAACAAACACAGCTTTTGATAAATTTCATATTAATATATAGGTTCTCATCTGCCTAAATCGATTTGTGCCAATAGACGTGTGTGAAAATACAAAATAAAAAGTTCCACTTTTTACGGAATATCGGGTGCGACTTTACCGATCTTCATATCCTTGCTACTTTAATACACCCTTCCCGTTTTGTGATTGTAGCACATACTTCGATGCAATATTAGAGATCTGAAGTATAGAATTAAAACTATACAATATTATAAAATGTGTGTATATATCTTAATAAGCACGTCTTTATTTGTCTGTCCGTGCGCCTATATCCGACCTATACGAAAGTTTTTCATATGGGCGAATAAGTCATAACAATCGCAAAAACAACGGTTTTGACACATTTGATAGCAGATGACAAATTTGATTTTAATTGATATGTTTCTAATCATGCTAAATCGATCTGTGCCAATAGACATGTGTGAAAATGCAAAATAGAAGGTTTTGTTCTTTTTACTGAATATCGGGTGCGACTTTACCGATCTTCATATCCTTGCTACGTGAATCTACCATTGCCGTTTTGCGATCGTACTACATATTTCGATGCTATTGCTATATATCTAAAGCATATAATTAAAGCCGTACAAGCGTAAATAGTATGTGTATGTATCTTATTAAGTATGTCTTCCTTTGTCTGTCATTTCGCCTAAAGTCTTCCCATACGATCGTTTTCCATACAGGTGAATAACTCATAACAATAGTAAATAAACCCCGATTTTGACAAATTTGATATAAATTGATAGGTTTCGCATCAGTCGAAATCGATCTGTGATAGTAGAAATGTAAGAAAATGCAATATGAAAGTTTTGGTATATTTGACTCTGTATCGCTTGTGAATTTAACAATCTTCATATCCTTGATACGTGCATCTTCCATTGCCGTTTGCCTCGGTACCACAAACTTCAATGTTAATAGTATAAATCTGAAGCATACAAGGAGAGCTATACAACAATATATAATATGTGTATGAATCTTATAAGTACATCTTGATGTGTCTGTATGTCCGCCCAATGTCTTCCACAGCGAGCGTTTTCGATATTGTGTATTGTTCCAATTCCTATTTTTACACTACCTAATTTTGACCTAGTTTAATAAACACCCATTTCTACAGAGGACACATCTGTCGCAGCCTCGACATATTTTTACACTTATCAGCATTGAGTCACTCAGACAAAAAGATTTGTCAAAAGTGATATCATTATTATTGAAGAAGTGAAACAAGGACACATACGATGAAATAAATACTCACTGCTGATAACTGCATCTCCAACACTTTTTTAGAATTGTGTTTTGTGTTTTACATGAATATGTCATTACTGATTTTCTGAGGTGGTTCTTGGGTATTTTACTTTGGAGTAATGAACATGAAACACACGTTTATGGTATATTTCATAAATAAATCAGCATCCTCTACATTACTGCTAATTTAAATAAAATTACGTGTATTACTATTAGGATTTTTCTCTCAAAAATAGGCAATTTTACTTTAATAGTAAATTTTCAAACGTCCATTAAACTAATCTTGATATTTAACTTATTTTGACAAATTAATTCTTTCTAAATGTCTTCTGTCTCCTATTATTTGCACTATTAGAGAAATAAGTTATGAAGTATGCAAAACAGTTTTGTACCTTAAACAGTACATTAAAGAATTGGGGTTCTGCATATTCACAATGCCAAATAATTATTGCAAGGATGTTGTACACTAAATCTAGTATTCTTTTATTATAAGTAAACAATTGTATTATTATACCATCATGATTTTCCCCCAATTTTATTATTTCAGCTTTTCCAACAAAATCTGTTCCAAAACAAATTTTTTGATAAATATAGGAACAAATTCTGGGCAAACACCATTTTTATTTTGTTGTTGTTGTTAATGGTAGACTGAGAGAAGAAAATGCAGCAGCATATAATATGAACTTAAGTGAAGTTATGAACTTACTAAACCTGGATTTAAATAAATGGTATCACTTGTATTTCTAATGACAGCCAGAATCCTCTTAGTTTGGGCTCAAGACCAGCAATAGTGGATCGAGATATTTCAAAAGACATATAACAGCTCACTCATTATAATGTTACTAATTAGCATTATTGAAAACTTCTTAGATATCATAAATAGTATATATGTATGGTGTTTGTTGGCGACATTGGCAGATTATTCACTCCACATCCTGGTTCCCGGGCAGTTGTGATCTCTCACAATAATAATCACGGGCACAGATTTGGGTTCTAACCTGTAACACTATTAACATATTATATTGTTACAGGTTAGAACCCCATCCCTTGATTTTCTTTGTAACGATCCCCTGTCATCATGGGCAGTAAATCTGAAACATACTACTTCCGGGTCAATCTATTTTTAAGGTGCAATAAATGCTAGTACATAATGGGAGGTAACTCAAGTTGTACTATTCAATTCAATTCATTAATGAAAAAATGGAAATAAATAGGTAGAAAGGCAATTATTTATTTTGCAGATGAATATTTATCGAATATTTATCATTCAGCAGCGTATATATGCATTTATTTTATTGATATTTGTGGCAAGAGTGCAGAAAAGGACGACGTGCTTCGTGGGCAGATGGAAATCTGCCCACTAACCTTCATCTGCCCACGAAACCGGTCCGAGGACGACAAAACTGCCCACGACCCACCTTAAATAATAGTATTTAATTGTATTATATATATATATATATATATATATATATATATATATATATATATATATATATATATATATATATATATATATATATATATATATATATATATATAATCTACGTTCCAAAAATGATAATAAACGTTTTACACATTACAATTCAGAGTTTTCGTGAATGAGAAATGTACATGTATTTGAAATTTTGGTAGTCACGCCACGACTGTGGTATAGATTGTACACACATAGAAACACAGACAGACACACACACTAGGACAATCCTACCTTCCATTAATTCATCTGTACATCCACTGATTCATCCATACTTCCATCTGTACAGCTAAGGCATAAGAAAGCAGATCACGAATTCTCAATTAATCTCTAGAGGCCCCGAGTTGCCGAGTGGTCTAAAGCGCTCTTCGTTACGGATCACTGCTAACTCATCTCTGTCTGCGTAGGTTAGAGTCTTGGGTTCGGCCAATGTGTATATGTGAGAAAGCTTGCCAGTAGCTTCTCGAGGGTCGTTGGTTCTTTCTGGGGTTTTCCCCGGGTTCTTCCTCCACCATTAATACTGTTCGCCATACATAGCCTATCGTGTGCTGAATCGTGGCGTTAAACCCAGTACAACAACAACAACAACCATTAATTTCCAGTTGGATAGGTGTGAATATTTATTTTGGTAGGAAAGAAACATGTTCCTAAGATCTGCTGTTCTGAAATTCCATTTCCTACACCATCATCAACCTCGACATGAAGTGGCCTATCACATTTCGATGCCTTGGGTGTTCCATGTTTTGAACTTCGTTGAGTTCCTGTTTCAATCCCTTGGTTGACTCTCTTTTTGGGGAAGCTAATATTAGATTTGTAGCTTGTATAAAACATTCGTTTGCACTGCATCCAAAAATAGAATCAAACATGTTAGAAAGGAATCTATAAAAACGGGGACCTGTGAAATTATTTTAAATTGATTCAAACTTATATTTACCTGTAAACATATTTCAGGCTATACAATTTTAATGGTGCCAAAAACAATTTGACTAAAAACTCATTACTTTCGAATGGTACATCCAAGCTTGATTAAGGTCTAAAATTATTCAGATTAGGTACGTCCAGAAACTGTTATTATTTAACTAAATTGAATATCATATTGTATTAAGTTAACGGAAACAAAATGTAAACTTTCATGATCATAATTTACCTTCATTATAAAGATGTAAAGCAGTCACATCATGAACACTTATACAGTTTTAAGAATTTTACAATTTAATATAATCTAAACCTTTTACTGGCTTAAAAATTTATACACCACACACAATATACTCACAGGTTGAGTTCAACTGCGAAGAACATGGACCATGATGTGTTGTCACATAATGAGCCAGCACATCACAGTCTATGTTGTTTATTCAACTGATTACACAAACTGCAAAAGACCATGATCAGACGACAAAATGTGCTGGCAGATCTAGCTTGGTACAGTTTGCAGTTAAATTATAAATAAGTATATATGGTAATCAATTAAAGTAGGCATATATCGTAATAACCCACCTTAATTTAAACCAGAGATAAATTTTCACTGTATTAATGTTTTGAGCAAGTAATGTTTCTGTTGTGAAATCAAAGTTAAAAAGTATTTGTCTCCATTTTGTTTGTGTTCATGCAACAAATCAGGGCTCAAGTTATGAGCGTGCTTCTTCCGTAAATGGAATGTGCAAGGGAAAATAACAAATCAATGTATGTACTCAGGACCCAACTTTTACCAACAGTGCGTTATACTCAAACTATTTAACAAAGATGTAATAAAGCTTGTTATGCCTACACTTCTGTAATAATATAATTTAGTCTTAAACATTTAGTGTAATACAGTGTCAAAAGTTATTTCAAAGTTGAGTGTAAAATATGTATTTTGTTTACCTGTATCTAAATGTTGAACCGTATTATCACGAACAAAACAAATTTGTGTTTTGCAACTGTGCAATTTATGGAGGGCTAATGTTTAGCAGATATGATATAAACAGTATTTAAGTGCTTCGTAATGGTACAAAATTTGTTTTTACAAGAGACCCAAATGAATGGCAAATGGATAAGTCATTCATGGTCACTGCCTGATGACATTTGTTGTAACAGTATTTGCTTGTGACCAATCATTTGGGAGTTTCTTGTTGTAGGGTTTAACACCATTTTCCAGCACAAGATACATCGAGGCCAGTATAAATGGTAAAAGAAGAACCTGGGAAAAACCGGAAAGAACCAACGACCTACTAGAGATTACTGGCAAGCTTTCTTATACATCCACGTTGGCCTAACCCAAGACTATAATATATGCAGACATAGGTGAGATAGCAATGATCCGTAACGGACAGCCCTATCGACCAATATGCCAATCATGGCCCCATGGGAGTTTGTAAATAGTAAAATAATGTTGTAGAAAAGCATGTAAGTGTTTTTAACGGATGTGACTACAATGCCACTGTAAATGGAGAAAAGGGCATGTTAAGTTGATGGGACGCTCCTCAATTCTAGACCAGAATTTCATTGTTTAATAGGCCTATTCAATTATATCTTGTACTGTTAGAATTTAATACAAATTTTGGCATAACGATATATTCAAAAAAAATCTAATACAGGTGTTAAGACCCGACGTTCGTCAATGTATTAGTCAGCGGATAGTCTGCCCATTTTACCTGGACGATGGATAACCAGGCAGTTTCGTATTTATATGACCATGAAGAAACATATCAATTTTAACAAGATACAGTCAAGCAAAATCAACTTACAAATTAAAACTAAAGATAATAACAGAAATCCTGATTTGCTTTCTGTTTATGCTGTATATTTTTGATAACAGTGTAATGAGATTCAATGAACTGATGTATATTCTTAACACCATATAAATCTGCCAGCATAGCACAAATATGGCTGCTGATGACAATCTTGTGTATCTTAATAAAATAACGTTAACATATTTTATTTTCCACACAAGTGAATGAGCTGCTTTTAAAATATTTTACTATTCAATTGTCAAAGAAGGATAACCAGTCCTACATCATGCAGTAGAGAGGGTAAACAAATCTTTGGCTCAAACGTCATTTGTTTAAAATAAAAGCTGCTTACGAAATGAAAATATGAAGGTCAATAACGCTAAACCAAATCATCTAACTTTACTGAGAGTGTCTCTAGTTGGGTTAGATGTTTGTTACTTTTTTTGTCGTTTTTTATAAAACATTTGTGCGCGCGTTTGGTTTACTTAGATAAAGTTTCATTGATGTCGCACTCTCACTGTTGCTGTAATTAAACTTAGTATTAATTCTATCTACTTTAAATTGTCTTGGATTAATAGTTGATTACTGGCAGAAAATTTCTGTATCACAGTTCGCACATTATTTTACTGCTGTTTTAATGTCAAAGTAAGTTCAGCTTCAAGATCAAAGTTGAGCTTTTTTATCACACCATTTATAACTAATTATTTATTTTCTTACTATATCATTGCCAATATCATCGCTATTACCAGTAGTTTATGTAAGGTCTGTGACAATTCTCCGCAGCTTAAATATTCTTCTGACTCGAGACACTGCGAGATAAACTAAAGTTTACAATGCCATACGATCATCGAATCTCAAAAATTTGTATCAAAGATAGTTAATCGTTGTGATGAATGCATTGTCATTGCGTATGCTAGCATCCATGGAGTTTTTTCCATTATTAATGCTCTCTCAACATTATTGACAGGAGCTAAAACAATAGTATTTAATATAATATTTTGTTTTTCTGACGATCCTGTTATATCACCGTCGATATTCTGCCGTCGGGTATCAACCGGTCGATAACACAATGGTACGGGCAGATTTGAAAACTTGTATTTATGTAACACAGATAACTGTTGTTGAAGTGTATCACGAACTATCTTTCTGCATGTAACTATGAAATTATCTGGCCTCCATAAATTCCAAAAAGTAGTAATAGGAGTTTCTGAAACAATTTCAAGCATTATTTCATACTAAACTTTATTCGGTTTTAGTCTAATTAATTGCTTAAGCTCTCTTATTTCTGGACCAAGTGCTCTATGATCATTAATTATTTTTTCATCATAAACTACAAGCATTTTAACCATTCGTTGAGAAACAATCCAACAATAGCTGGTGGTTCACCATGATCGCCTCACTTTATAACAGCAGTATTTTTATCAATAACCAATCAAGAAATGTGTTTAATGTTTCTAACGACGCTTTACATATTTCAACCCAAACGATAATCATTGTATTATATGTATCTCCATTTCATTCAGAAGTCAATTTATTTTCGTTCCTGATAGAATTTATGATAAGCATATGATTTAATATTTCTTTCTCTCATTTATCTTGCGAGTAATTGTGTAGGGGTTAACAAGATCATAAATATATTTAGAAACTCTTCAATCGCACGAGTTTTTCTACTGCAACATCCATGTCGATTAAGACAATTTTCATGTCTAGCTACGGGATCATACGATGATGGTGCTGATGACAATTTTGATAACTGATTATTTTTTAATAAATATTTTTGATTTCAACGTCGGCGAATTTTGAATAATCGAGTATGTTTTCTTGTGTAATTTGCCATTCGCTCCATGATGCATCAGGGCTGTTATTCAATTTTTCTAATAATCCTCAATAAATTCTATTAATAATAAACTAATCCGTAGCGACTCTGACAACAAACAGAAATTGTATTTATTATTGATAATATATTTATCGAAAGGTAAGCGAGCATTGAATATCTTAAATGAGTAAACTGCGGTGACTCACCATCAATATCACCTAATTAATTTAATTCCGTCCGATAAATTTGCATTAATTAGACCTATAAACGTATTCGTTTGTTGTATAAGCAATTATATGATCTAACTCATCATCGTCTGTAATCAACGTCATTCATGATCACGTGATCATACTTGGGTAAATTTATTGATTATTTTCTGACCAGATAGTTTGCGATTTTATTTTCGTAATCGGTTATATCAGGATAGTCATCATTTTCTAAAAAATGATTGCCAAACCAGATTTAACAAATTGGATGAAGACCTCTCGCAATCAAGCGAATACAATCAAGTCTATATCTGGTAATGGCCCGTTTGTCGATACTCTGTTCCTTTCGTGTGTGGGATGACGAGATCGCTCAAAATACTTAGAACAGTCTCCCATTCCAAGAAAACATCGTGTCCTTATTCGACACAACTCTATATTATGTCACTGAGAAGAAGCAGTCGTGCTGCTGTCAGCGAAATTTTTCTTCATTCTAGCAAAATGAGCAGCAACTGACGGAACAGTAAACAGTTATTGACTAATTGGTCAGCCCTGGAGATTTTTATGTGTTTAGGCTGAAATTAACAGTAACGCCGAAAGAGTGAGAAGAAGAAGCATTTTTAAATATAGCAACTATTTTATTTCCATGGGAGTTTTCTGTAAAATTGAAATAAAGGAGAATAATTTACAGTTTCAAGAATCAAATCCAAAAATAATCCACAAATAATCCAAAATTGATCCAAGAATAATCCACGAATTTAATTGCAAAAATCCTTTTAATAATTTCATGTTCGAATCCTGATGGAAAGTCCAGGATGGATGAGGAGGATGTATGCTGTAGTCAGTATTGTGCTTATCTACAGTTCCTTGTAGAAATACAAATAGTGACACTCCGGTGTTGCAAATTGAACTTAAATTTGGAAGCAATGAAGTTCCAAAATCTCTGTGTAAGCACTCATCAAAATATTTCCAGAAAAAAATAGAATTAATCCTGTTGAAATCCGACTGATCTGAAGAAAATTACAACCCAAAATCTGGCTGCAAGAACAAAACATGACAGCAATGTAAAGAGCCCAAAACTGCGTAATCTCTCTCTCTCTACACATCTCTATTAAAACTAACAAATGCACTCTAATTGAAAACCCTGAATTACGAAATCGACAGGGGATTCACGTCATCGTGTTTATGTCACATACACCAAAAATGAATCTGACGAAAGCCAATCATTTTAAAATAATTTAAAACTTGTTTAGGAAGGTTGCTACAAATTCGTAATCGGTGTCTGGATTTTGATCAACATCTGGTTTTGACGAAAGAATAATTCAGTTGAACTCAGTTTCTGGACACAAATCATCTCCATTGAATATATTTACATGTAATATAATATAATGGAATAAAAATAATTAAAACTGCCAAACAATTAGATTGAAATTAATATGAATTAAATCAGATATATGTAACAATCGGTTACGTGTGATAAATAACGTCATTAGGTTATATAATCATATTTTCCATCATCATAATTTTCAAATAACCATACCGATAAAGGATCGTTTTCACTTATTTGGTAATAAAATTAAATGTATCATGCTGTACAATTTAACATTTCGATTCCGTGGAAATAATCTTACTGCATTAGTCCACGCATACGCATTATGATCAATCATCTCAGTTGATGCTCCTTTTGATTTATATTCGGATTAGTTCATAATCTCTCCGGTTTTCCTTTTTTCAATGATTGTACATTTCTGTTTATTTCGTAGGTATGCGACATCTTTGACAGACTATCCTGGTTCCTTAACTATTTCTCCCAATTTGTTTATTATTTTACATCTTTTACATAGAAATCGTAAAATGTTCCGTGATTTGTTCGGCTATACAATTTAGCCTTTAAACTTTCATTGGTTTTAAATTATAAATACTGGGCTTATCAATAACGAATATCACGCGTATTTAACAACGGTTACAGGATACGCATGTTCATTATATGGATGGTCAACACCAGTCTACGTTCCTGGTTTGGAATTTATGCTCAATAATGCATTGTTTTCATTATGAGGAACATGATCATGTTTGTCACGGATAATTCAAGTATATTGTATGTTTTTGCTAATACAATCAATTATACTTTTCAAAGATATTTTCGATTGGCGAGATAATTAATGATCGTTACCGCTCGAGTGTCGATCATTGTAACATCAACACCTTTGTTTTGTGTATGAATTTACAATTTGAACACACATAAGATGCGCCATCTTAGCGAAATTCTTTCTTAGCGTCATGAATAGTATTAAGCTGTATTAGTATTAAGTTGTATTCGTCGGTTCACCCAGAGCTCACTTCGATAAGTCGGGGGATACTCTGTCAAGATTTAATGTATCTACAGGGGGCTTAATTAAGGATAATCTCTCCAATTCGCTCATATTATAATTAAGACAAAATTTTTGTATTTAATTTTAAATATATATGTATATATGTATGTATACACACACAAACACATACATGCATACATGCATACATACATACATACATACATGCATACATACATGAATGCATGCATGCAGACATACATACACACACATGCATACATACATACATACATATATTCACACACACATGCATACATACATACATGCATGCATGCATACATACATACATACATACATACATACATACATACATACATATAAATATTTGCATATATATTTCTGCCTTGACAAAATCAGGTTTATTTAACATGTATGTTATATTATTCATGAACCACATATTTTTCCACCTTGACTTTGTTTGTATATTAGAAACCATAAATTATTATTCTCCTATATTTAACTGTTATACTCCTATATTACTTCATCGATATTAAGTATGAAATAGATGGTTAATTAATTATTACTAGAATAAAATAAAGTACGATCTACGCAGAAATATATAATACAGCATTATATCTCTTGGCACATAATTTTCTATCTTGGCAGTAGTAGGTTTAAATAGTGGTTGTGAAGAATTATATTATGCAAACTTATTTCTCTTGGAAGTTGTGGAAAAGAGGGGTTTTCATTATTTCCATTTACAAACCCTCGCAATGACGTTTTAGTGTCACATTGACAACCTGTCATCTTTCATCATTTTGAAATGAGACATTGCCAGTGGTCTCATAATTAATTAGTTACTGAAGGATGGCAAAAAATAAATTAAAAAAATAGTAATATAAGCGGGATAACTACTTAATTATGGTTGGATGCTGTGCAAGTTATTTTTGTTCCAAATTTATATAATATCATTAGTTTAATTGATTATTTGTCTAAATCATTAACTACATCTAATTAGATAATCTAGATTTTGTATAACCTTGTCACTGTCATTTTTTTGATCGTATCCTCTTTAGAGCTCTCTGTGTCTTTACCACCATATTGCACACAAAACTGCTTGTTTTCTCTCACTCCATCACTGCATTTTAAACACAGGTTTAGTCCTAGACCTTCATTACGTACGCTTTGCAAAAGATGTCCGCATAATTCATATAGGCAGGCTTTGTTACAAGGAGTAAATAAACCTATAATTAACCACTTAGTAGCAGATAAAGGTGGAGGGTTATGGACTGGTACGTCAAGACGGCCTATATTTCAGAGACGATCTTATGCAAAATAATTGGATACCAGGGAGGACCATAACATGTTAACATCAGGTTATGAAGAATCCAGTCTAAAATATGACCATGCTTATCGGTTGGTTAACTGACTGTTTGAGGTTGAAAACATTGATGGAATCTATTTTGATGTATTTGGTTTTACGGGTTAGTCAATGTGAAAGTTGAAATCTCCAAGAATAATCATGTTGCCATCTATCGAAATTACATAGTCCAGGAGATTCGGAAACTGCTCAACTAAGAGAGAGTCTACCAGCTTGGTTTTTTTTTTACAGTAGGAGGAGGATGGTATAGGCATAAAAAATTAACTGACCTTTGCTCAGTGTGGTTTGAATTAGTTCAAACAATGTGTCAGTCGAAATGTAATGTTGTGGTGTTATATATATATATAGGGTTTTGCAATATCATTTGCAGGCGAAGAAATGAATTGTACTCTTCAATGTTCTAAAATTGGACACCATGCCCTCGAATATGATCACATGTGATCTAGATGGTCAGCTATTGTTAATTTTCATCCTCCTATTAATGCGTTCATCCCTAATCACTAGTGTATCAAGCTCATAATCCAAACATCAGATCGTACTATTTAGTTTTCGATACATCCGTTGAGATTATTATTATTTTGCTATTGATTTCTTATCTAGTATATAACATATCTGTATCGAATAGAGGACGATGGAGAATGAAATAACAAGAACAGGAATGTATGAAACATGACAAAATTTACAAAATTTATCATTAATGCAATTAATTGAATCCTTATTTATATCAACCAACTCTTGTATCAAGAATTATACGATATCGTGATCAAGGATCATGTACAGTTATTGTTATAAATCCGAGCAGGGAAGCGTATGCTTTTGAAAATAAACCTTTGAACTTAATCATTTTTATATCCCCCACTACACCAAGCCTAATGAATAGTTCGCAGATTATGAACATCAACTCCTTTAAAACAACGAAAATAGTACAATTATCTCCGATCACATTAGGTATTTGTTGTATCGCTGAGTAACATAAATCACATCATTATTTGTTTGCCTAATTCGAGAAAATTTCTGAGCTAGATTTGTTTGTTTGTCCAGCTTTACGTCGGCGTATAGTACGAGATTATTGATAAATCCATCAAGGTTGTGTACGGATGGTACATCATCATTTTCAGATATAAAATTAATAATGTCTTTGCTATCTTCATTTAACAAGTTTGCGTTCTCATTATTTTTTAAGTACATTGAAGCATCTCTGATCTTCTACACAGTGAGCTACTAAATATACATTATCCCATTTGAGTCATCTCATTATCAAATTAAGTAATACTTGCGTTTTAGCGGACCCAGATGAACCTGTTATTTTCATTCTCATATAATTCGTTAATGTTGAAATAGGTTGTACTGGCTCTTGTTTTCGCTTTGCTGAGAAATCAGTGACATCCTAATTGTAGAAACATAATAAATATTATGAATCCATATTGTGTTCAATAGAGCCTCCAGCCCCACAAGTGGTTGAAGAACAATGGTAACACAAATGGTAACCGTTCACTTACATGTAAATTTGTAAAATGAGGTACAAACAAATATACCTTTATTTCCCTTGACTAGTCAATGAAAATTGGTGGTGATATAGCTACTTCATTATGACAATTACCAGGAACTCCATTGCCTAAATACCCTCCTGAAAACATCTTTCTGGATATACTTTTTGTGGTCATGGTACCCTACTCGATATCAAACTTGATAAACAACATCAACCAGGAGCTGGATAGTATCATAAACATAATCCTGATTGATCGTGTCAAGCTCATGTTGTAGCTTATAAAACAAAGACCTTCAACAGCGACATATTGCAGTTGATTCGTGCAATACATTATATAAAAATAAATCTTTCAGAGAAGCATTAGCTAATTGTCTGGTAACATATGCTATGAAACGAAAACAATTTTTCGGAACTAGCAATTATGCAACCAATTATTGGAAAGGTATAGCAGCAAGTATTAAACTTGCTGATACGCAAATGTTACAGGTTATTTAGCTGCTGTGTGGCTAGGACGAAAATCTATATTGAAACTTGATCTTCCAGCACCTAAAGAAATTACACATGCATATGGTGAAGCCAGCAATACTTATGAAGTTCGTCATGCATATTGTTTGTTTTTATCACATGATTATATGACAAATTGAATCGTCAATTACCATACACAAACACGTTAACTGTAGTTGACTTTGGAAGTAGATATAAGGAAGAATAGCCTTTATTAACTAAAACAAACTGAAATTGTATCTGTTTTTGAACGAATTGTTCAACGAGTATTTGGATCACAAAGTGACCTACGATGGCCACAACTATTACAAACTTTGTGTAAACGAATTATGCTGGTATATCATTAACAAAGAGTGCAACATTGAAGTCTAAGATCAAAACCCTTGTTTCGGTATGATATTGAAGTTTAAGGAAATGCGCAGGTCTGTATGCACTGTGGTGTACAAAATATATAGAGCTCAAAAGTTATTATGATAAGAAATAGCAATGACCTTAATGATACAATCACATAAGAAATATGCAAGATTATCTATCTAGATTAAAAAAGTAATTAGTTCGATAAATCATTATTTGAACAAATGGTTTGCTATATAAATGGAGCAACACGAATTTGTCAGACATCCCATCATCAAAAATTTCTAAGAATTTCGTGATGGTTTCATCAAGCACTGTCGACTAAAAAACAGTCGGTATTGTCGCTAATATTCGTATCTCATGATCAAAACTAAGTGAATAAACCTTATTTTGATCATATTAGTAACCAGAAACACGAAAGCTCCTTAAGCAATTTACGAGCCATTGCACAACGACTGAAGAGCATATTTGGTAATACCGGTTTTAAGAATTGCTAAGTCTGTATATACAGAAACTGATGAAACAATATTTCTATCAATTAAAGCATCTGGCAAATATTTTGATATTTTAGTGCGTTCGGTAAAAACAAATGTCGCAGATAATATTACCAGATCGGCGTTTTCAAAGAAATATAAACAAACAATTATATTTCATTATTGCATAGAGCAATAATTATGAAGGGAGATACCTCTGACAAGGAGAGAGTTATTTCACATATGTTTTACAACAGTATTTGCTGACGACTAATTTTTGGTTATTGTTTTCCCCTTCGTGTTGCAAATACTATAACCAAATCGGTATTTCAAAGAAATAAAACAAATTGGTATCTTACTTCAGTGTATATATCAATTGTAAGACAGAAAATCATCAGCAATGATAGTCATTGAACTAATTCCATTGATAGTAAAAATGAGAGCGTTAAGGGGAAAAACTCGATTCTGACTGTGCCATGACTATGTTAGGGACTAAGCTGAATTAATAAATAATGTTCTTACTTGTCTTTTATCACTAGTTTTATTTTTAAATACATTAATTGTATGGTTTATTCATTGTGGTTCTTTTTTTAGGGAACATTATCTTTAGTTTCGGAATCTGCCAGGCTTCTTGCTTCTTCTAGATTTTGTCAGCAGAACCAATTAATACAACATAAAAATACAAACAGCAAACAAGCCAGCCCATTGGGTGAGCTACTTTTGGATATTAAGTATTAGTTAGCTTATATAGCATAGGACCCGTTTTATCATTGGGTTCCTCTCATAATTACTCGAAATTCGACAAACACACTCACAAACATATCACCATTTAGTCGGACCCTTTTGCATTCTCCCTGGTTTATTTTGGGGAGGAATACGAAATAAAAATCCTATTAACACTCGTATAAGACAATTAAGAAAGCTTATTTCAGATCGTGAAAACAAGCGTGCTGTCGTTAGTGAAAGTGATAATGTCAACATTTCCAAAGGGGATTATCAAAATGAAAGTTAGGGCAACTGGGGTCAGTTTTGTGGATAGTGATTGTGAAGAAAGGAAGTTGTGTCAAGTGATTCAGCTTCTTTTTTAAATATTTTGTAATTTTTTCTTCTGCTTTTCATGAGATTTTCTAAGAAACTTTCGAGCTTAAATGAAATGTATTCAAAATTAATCGTTTTGTCACTGCTTTTAGTCGATTAGTCAGTAAAACATCATTTAAACTGCAGATTTTTGAAGGGTCAAACATTATGCTTTGCTTTATACTGTATTGATAAAGTTTGATGAAAATCAGTCCAAAGTGTATTTTTCTACTAAAAAATGTGTAATTTTTATTGTTGTTTGAGCACAAAAGGATAGATTAAAGTATTAAAATAGTACAATCATTTAGAAAAATGCGTGTTGTTAAGCCCATCATGATTAAACTATCTAGCTGTCTTGACTTTATTAAGGTTGTCTAAAATATACCCGCATCATATCAACGATATATCAGCAGAAAAAAATAAATTCTGTTACAAATATATTTTTTTATTATACAATCTTTTGAAGAAAATTTATTTTAATGTATCCCGTGTTATTTAAATTGTTAGTTATGAATATACCCATGAAATCGTTAAGATTAAAATTCTATGATTTTACGTAGATATTTATATTAAGAAATTATCCACGTAAATCAATTAAATATCTGGATTGTTCAGTAAGTTTGAAATTATTTTTTTTACAATAAATTGTATGACACCTTATATAAACTTGATTGATCGGCTCTTGTAAAGTCAAATATTCAGGAAGAACCTGCGGGGTAAATGCATATAAAGTATATAACTGTTGAGCCTGACTAGAAGTTTCAATATCTATTCGATACTTGCCATCAACAGCATCACACACAAGATTGATTGCGATCGTTTAATTATTTTTACAACTCCTGTCGTCGTATGCCTGCCGCCACCGTATAGATCATTGTTATATTTAAGAATAGCTTTGGTGGGGATAGTTTTATCCATGACTCAATGATTTTATAAAAGTTTCCATTAATAAGATCATTGATTTAGTTCTGTTTTCGTCGGGATTAAATCCGGGTAAAACAACTTTTAATAAATCTGTTTGATCTATCTTATAATGAATAATATATACATCAAAATGGTTGTTATATTGTATCTCCTGTATCATACATATTATCATTTATTATTTCAATAATAACTCGACTGACATATTTACAGTCTGACAATATGATGTAAATTTTTTATCGTTTCACTGATTTGCTTTATTAAAACATTCTTAGGATTCTCCGAGATATAACTTTTAAATAATTGCTCCAATGTCGTATACATAGTTATATGTTCAATTTTAATTTCATCAGCCAGTAATATAACCTTTATTTTAAAACAAATATATTAATGGAAGTTTTTGGATGAAAATCGATTATTAAAAACGGTGTGATATAAACCAGTCTATCATCAGAATTTTTAATGATGTATGCAAGAATACATGTATATCTATTTCGATATCATGGAATTGTTATAAATTTATTTTCGTTATTGTTAAAATCAAATAAATTTGGTTATGGATGTCCATGATCTTATGTTGTTATATTTTGGGTTCTCTTTTGGTTACAGTCTTTATTATGTTTGAAAATCATCATTAATTTATTCGTTATGATAATTACCTCGCAAATACAATTGAAGTATTTGCTGGTAATCTACTAAATGATTTTGATCTGAATCTTGGCCAAATGTGATATACTCGTAATTGTGCTAGCGCTATTTCCTTCGCTTGAATTGCATCTGGAAAGTTGACACTAAATTCAGGATTTGGTGAACGTACAGATATCATCGTGATTTGCGATTGAACTGTATCATTTACAATCTGTTACAGCAACTCGCATGCCGATATCAGTGGAATCGTCATTCTTATTTAAATCCTGATTATCTAAATCAGGCGTGGATTATATCACATCCATTTCTATTGTAATCATCTCCGCAAACTCACATTCTAAAATTTTTCCATCGTTCCAACTTGCTGATAATAAAGAGAATACATTGGAATATGCTAAAGTCGATGTTTGTAATTTTATTACATATTCATTTGTTCATGTGCATATTTGTGGGCGCTGTCAGTGTTATTGTTAATATTAATATGCCGGTTCCAGCAATAGTAGCAGACATTGCCGTTCATTTGCTGGATTGTATCTAAAATGTAGAACGTTGATTGGGGTCACGTTTTGTTTTAAATAGCTAGCAATTTAACGACCAATTCACGACACCAATGGGAGAGTAATAATAAATTCAGACCATAATTATAATGATGTTAGTATAAAATAATTTTGACAAATCATCATTATTCAGGTTAACACATACACATGGACACGTAAACGTTTGAAATGATGAGAATTTCGACAAAGTTTATTCAGAACTTTAAATTATTAAGATTTGCGTATCTAATTGTAGTATTATTCCGGGATGGATCTATATGTTTAAGGATAAATATTCAACACACACACACACACACACACACACACACACACACATATATATATATATATATATATATATATATATAGAGAGAGAGAGAGAGAGAGAGAGAGAGATAGATAGATAGATAGATAGATAGATAGATAGATAATAAAAATTAGGGCAGTGATTTGCCCACAATGTACAGTTCATATTAGACAGCAAAATGTGACTTCAATATCAGAATATCATTCTAAAAGGCTATTAATAGTATTATATTTCTATATTATTAATACTGTAAATTTAACTTGACACACAAATCTGACCAAACTGGTGACTAGAAAAACTCTTCAACACCAACTGATCATATCAATCATTATTGTGCTAGCTTGACACTGAATAAGATCAATTAAATTTTGAATACATTATAAGCAACATCATGAATCTATCATGCTAGCATAAAGTGATGATAGCTGAAGACTCACTCTACATATTAGTTTCAAAATATTACGAATCAGACGGATACTCATTTTGATATCGTGGCTGTATTCCTTCCAGGTTTCGCCAATATACAGCAAGATAGGAAACACACTGGCTTTGCAGACTTTGTGAGACCCATTGCCATGAGTTCAAACAACATGCACAGCGTATTTAATTCTACATAATACTCTCATTTGATGAGGCCTCACTAACATAAACAAGTACTACAAACTATGGCATGGGGTAAATAAATAAAATTACATTATTTACTACCAATATATATCTCAGATGTTCCGATCATCAACAAAAAATAGTTTATCTTTGCTTTGTTTTGCTATATCTTGACACTATATTCAGAGGCACTAAATTTGAATACATCTAATTTTGACATAAATTAATAAAGAGCTGAGAAATAATAACATGGCTGTTTACTCTCCCTTATGAACGACTCGTGTCCAAGGTTCGAAAAAAATACCAAAGCAGTCACAAATGTACAGCATTTGTATATATACAGTATATGTTCCTGTTATGATGGACAACACTGGAGAGAGATATACAGTATGGTCTTATAAATGACCTACGTTTAATTTTACTTTCCATAAAAATAAAGTCAGAGTGGCCATGACCAGAACAAAAATACACTAATTTAATGAATGAACAAATCTATTACGATTATAGTCTTATTACACGCGTTTAAAGATGTATGCTCCAGCTGACTCCTCTCAGTTCAAATCAGCAATGTGTGCTGATAATGTAATATGCTAATGTGAAAGTTTACAAAATTCTGTATTTTTTAAAAGGATACACTATCTGATGTTTCCGTATGCCATCGTAAGTACATACATATATAAGTATGAATACACAAACATAATTATTATATATGTACTACTATGTGACGAGAAGAAAGAAAAACAAATCATTTGCTAGAAAAAATAATTAGCAATAAAGAACAAAAATGACAAAATAGGTTAAATTATTAGTCTTGTTCATTGTTTGACAAAATGTCATTTGGACTCCCCAACAAATGCCTGAAATAACCTAGAAACAAAACGTAACCAATGTATCGCGTTTGACAGACATCTGTAAGAATAAATGGCCCTAGACGGTATTTGACTTAAACATTTTTAGAAAGATTCTCTTGTCCAGCAGTTTAGTTTCCATCCTCTTGAAATTCAATGTTATACTTAGCTGACTTTGATAGTAGAAGTTGTAACATATATAAAGTCTCCTCATCAGATGAACTCAAGTCACTTACACGTGCATGGTTACACGATTTATATTGGTCAGTGTATTTGGGTATATCTTGCAATACCTAATTATATCTGCCTAACTGTGTTGAAGTGTTTGGAACTTTTAAATTCACAGGCAATTGTAGATTATTATTATTACCCAGACGTACTTTCATTATTTGACATCTCTTCTAGCATCATTCTGTGTAGCGCAAAGAAACTTGATTATGTTAGTAGAAACAAGTCATAAATAAGTACAATTATTTAAAATGTCTGGAATTGACGTCCGTATTTCGGTAAAAGCTTGATTCTTTGAATTCGTTTAGAGCAATCATAAAACGTTACAAAATATAAATATTTAGAAACTTAATTACAACCTATCCATCGGAATTGAACTTATGAAAAGATGGTTGTAGATCATCTTCTGAAAGTATCATCACATCAACAACTAGCAACTAAAGGTATCTAAATATGAATGTCCTGAACTGTAAATATTCTCAACGTTTTTTTAGTCGCTCCGAATTATATAAGTCTGATATCGGCTTGGATTTTATACATAAGAAAATGCATTCTTAACATCAAGAAATTACACAACGGATTTTTCTTGAAAGAGATAGCTCTAACATAAAAACAGCATTAAAATAAAAACAGCGTCTACCGAAAACATTATTATTCTTAACATCAAATCATCATCACACAAGTGTAATATGTTTTTACTTGAGCAAATATTCCTGCCTATATTACATATTTTACCTTTCCTTGTTTTAACTTACACCTATCTCATTAATGGATGTATATGTCTGTATGAAATAATTGCAAACCATCATGCATTGAAATAATGCACAAATTATTTAGAACTGGAAAATTGGTACGCAGAGACAGCTTATCTGCATTCATTATCTTGGATGTTGCTTTTACTTAAAAAAATTATAATACTGATGTTAAAACAAACATATCCATTTCCGAAAATTACTGGGTTGGGGGTGATGGACAGGTAGTAAAATCATGAATATGTTAATGTCGTATTATGTGGCTGCACACATGCTAAACACGCGAAAAAGTACAATGGCACTGCCGAGTTATCTTCATTTAACGTGCACATATTGAATTTCAGGTTAAACAGGCACATGCTTCTAAGTAATAACTCCAAGTGAACCATGTATAAAGCAAAGTAATTTAGAAAGATATATTTCAAAGACGAAAAGGATCGACATGATGATATTTTGCATTTATTATTATTGTTGCATTTACTCTGATTTAGTACACTAGAGCACGGTAGAGTGGAGGAAGGAGTCATCGCATAATATAAATATCCGATTAGGATGTAACAAACACTTTTCGGAATTAGTTAACAACAATTATCGTGTTTGTACAACGTTCAGTCAAACAACCAGAGTTGTTGTCACGAGAAGAACCCCGTGGCATCACATGTTTATCCAAACAATGTTATAAGCAACTTCAACGAAAATTCTATAATTAATTACCAACGGCACGTATGCCATGCTAATATCTTTCTCTATTTCAACGTGAGTTCTGATTTCGCTGTTACCTTCTAATGTTGGTGTTCAACGTTTCGTTTTGTAACAGGTTTGTTTCAATCTGATTTGTACGCCAGCGAGGGACTTTTCAAATAGTGAGACTCTCAACTGAAAGGGCTTGAATTTAATATTAGGTCATTTTCGCCCCTTATACCAGCAGGAAAACCTACCAACTGGTTAGAAGATTTGGTTAACCTCCCAAAAAGAATCTCAACGTTTGCTATATATATATATATATATATATATATATATATATATATATATATATATATATATATATATATATATATATATATATAATTATATATATCTTTACAGCTAAATGTATGTGTGTGAGTGTGTGTCCTTGTTCCAGTAGCTTTCAAAGTAGCACGTATTGCAAAATGAATTAATTTAAAAGAAAAAATCGTTAAATTTGATCTAAAATCCTCCTTAAAAGATTTGGAACATAATCAAAATATTACCTACGCACACTCAGACTATTGCTAAATATAGAAATCATGAACACTGGAATAGTACATGCAAACATACACACATACACACATACACACACACAGATATATATATATATATATATATATATATATATATATATATATATATATATATATAATTTACGGACAGGATTCACAAAATATGCAGGAAATTCACCATATATAAAATGTGGAACTAATACAATACTGACACAAGATCGGACGGTTGTACTAGAATGCATCATTGTGTGTGTCTGCAATTGTGTTATGCATTTTTCCTGAATAGTTTATGATCAATTTGCATTTATACATTAAGTTCATAAAACATTCTCACAATCTAGTTTCATCAGCTAAATAGTACTACTTGATGAAGTTTTGTCGATAACCAAGGAATATTATTATAACTGAATGACGTATGAGACAAAGAACGATTCAATTTGCTTGTGTTTAACTTACTGGTTACTTAACCATCTGTTTATGTACATTCCTCTGCATATCTATATATAGTAAAACCTATCAAAATCGAACACCAATAGGAAACAGTAAACACGGATTTCTACCAAAACAATCTGTTTAAGGTTCTGGTCGCGTCTACTTCCCTTTATGTTATATGGTAGTCTTGTACAATAAGGAAGTATCGAGTATATGTTTGAATGTCCATACATATATGTGTTTGTTTACTGAATACAAAAGTTAATGTATCTTTACGTTTAGCACACTGGATGAGGTAAATTCGAGTTATAATCGTTTTAATGATCATAATATAATTTTAACGGAAAGTTATATAAAATCATCCATATTTGACTTTCTAACAGTTACGGCTGGCGTTTCGGTCACTCTGACATTTTAATCCTCTTAAATCCATTACAAAAATCCTAAGCATTACAATCCTTAATAACCTCCTAGCTGATTTCCTTTCATACTAGAACTATGTAGTGGCGTTAACATATTAATGCTCAATTTAGATATATGGGGACAATGATAAATAATTTTCTTGTACAATACTAATCGTTTCAAGGAGCTTGTTATAGTACGGTGGTTTGGTCACTCTGATATTTTTAATCATCTTAAGTTCATCACCATAATCCTTATTAATATAATCCTTTAGAATCTCGCAGCTGATTTCCTTGTATACCAGATATAGTCAGTGGCATTTAAATTGTAATGTTTAATACAGATGTATGGGGTCTACACTGATAAGACGTGTCGTGTACAATACTAATCGTTTCAAGGGGAATGTTATATTACGGTATTTCGGTCACTCTGAAATTTATAATCCTCTTAAATCCATCACCATAATCACAATTATTACAATCATTAAGAACCTTGTATCTTATTTCCTTTTATACCATAAATATTCTTATTCTTGTTCTTGGCGTCCGTCCATGTACGGGAGACGATGGCGTAGCTCCAACGTAACCTTTTGTTTATCCTTCTTTCTATCTCTCTATTCAGCTTGTTTTATTTTTCTCTCTTCCTTTGCGTTTTGAACTCCCTTCCTGGCAGCTAGACGCCAGCTGGAACGGTTGTTTACACAGCTCTCCCAGTCATTGACATTGATGTTTGCCGTCTTCATAGCCTTCGTGCAATCATCTTTGTAGCGCAGATATGGTCGTCCAGTTGGTCGTGCACGTTCTGCTAACTCCCCATTAAACAGGTTCTTGAGAATGCGGACTGGGTCCATTCTCTTGAAAGGGCCAAGCCAGCGAAGGCGCCGCTCGCTGAGAATGGAGAACACGACGACGTATCCGAGAGACGAAGAATCCAAGATGGAAGGTAATGACGTTTGAAGTAGCCTGTACTGTGTTGACGTCAGCCGAACCTTTTAGAAGCAGACTAATTAATATTTCATTATGGGAAATCCAAATAAACGTTTCCAAAAAGGTTTTAGAGTCCAAGTAATCAGACAAAATAACATAATTCAAACGCACAAACCTTTAGTGCTGGTCACAGCATAAGAAAACAACCTGACATCAAGTGTTTAAAAGTCCTGACTCTCTCCTCTCTATAAATAAACATCACTATTAATACAACGTATTTCGCTATTTCGGACATGCCTAATTGCGGGCTTTATTGCGAAATAGAGGATGACATGTTTACATGTAAAAGTCACATAGCTCCTGTATAACCTTGATAAGAACCAATGATTTTACTCCTAGAAATAAATGTTGGTTACTTGAGCCTCAATCAAGGCAAGGAACTAAGCAAAAAATAGAAACAACTCCTTATAGTATTATGTATTTATAGAAACGTTCAAGCCAAACGGAAATTTCCTGGAAAATATGAAAGTACTAGTAAACAAAATTACATTTAAAGGATATAAAAAGGAAATGAAATGATCCAAATCCAATAAACAATCAAATAATAACAGGTACAACTTAAATTAAATATAAATTAAATCAAATATATGTAGCACAGGTTCCCCAAAAAGAAAACGGAAGATCGTAATGAAATGATTTCTTTTCACCACAGGCTACCACAGGCTACATTAAAATAAATTCATTAATATACACGGGAGAGTGCGTCTCATATTAAAGTGCGTCTGTTATTACATTATATTTCCCCTTGATATGACTGATGTCATGATTATATTTCTGCAACACAAATCTCTACATCACAAGTCTTCGATTTTTATTTTTCATCCTGCCGATGCAAGTAAGGAGGTTGTGGTCACTGAACATTACAATCGACGAAGAAACTGAACTAAGAAAAACTTAAAATGTTGTAATCTAGTATAAATTATGAATCTCTCTGTGACAGAAATTTAGATTTAAACAGCTTCATTGGTACACACACGGTTTGTATATAAAATATGCTACATTGTTGCTCAGAAAATTCAGGTCAAGAAAACAGTATAGTTAGATGTTATTTTAAGGCACATTTGATGATATCTGTGATACATTATTATCTTTAAGGAGTTCCAATCATCGGTGAACTGAGGATAACATGATTGTCCAATTGGTTTCTAATAAACAAAGGAATATTCATTTACATACATTTTATTTAAAAATACGTTTCATTTATGCAGATCACTTGAACTATTACAAGTGACCTTCTCCTTGAAATGCATTTCACAATCATTTTATCTGATGAATATTAGCCTCATTCATCATGATTCCAGTTCTACGAAATATAAAATTAAAATTGTTGTTCCCTGTCAATATCAATATACAAAGGGAATATATTTTGAGAAGTGCCTTACCTTGGCATTGCCTGAGTGTCTTATCTTTTAGCTTCGAAGTTGTATAGATCACACGTCGTACAATTGATCGTCCGACAATACATTCCTTGTTGTGTTCCTATCGTCCCGATCAACATTTTTTCAGATTTATTGTGCGAATGTATCGATATACTGCATGAATGGTACATTATTGTGTCATTTCTGCCAGATTGTGAATGCTTTTCACACCATTCACAACTTCTTTTAACACCACTGTCAAAAAACTACTTTGCTTGACCTTATACAAGTTGCATAACATCCTCAAAATGCTATATATTTTACCTGTTAAGTTTTACAGTGCTTTACCGATTTGTTATTTCAAGTTCATGCCTTTGCCTTAATTTTTGTTTTCGAGGTGGATAAAGTTGAATATCTACTTAAATGATTGATATGCAACTTTAAAACAAGGACATCTACTATAATTTCCTTTTTGTTTATACTATCCACCATCAATAAAACGTCATAAGCTTAAGTCTAAGCTTCTAATTTAGCTAATTATTCATGTATTGATTTGCCAAAATAATACAACACTTGTAAGGCACAGACTAATATGCTAAATTATGCTTTGTTTTCACTTCTTATGTCGTTTCAAGAAAACAATTACTGTACACATGAAATGGACGGTAATATATATATCGTCCTGTCGGCAATAAATGATAGGAAAGACGATATCAATCAACCGAGATAACTTACGTCTTACCGATACATTGAGGATTAGTCCCAACTTTTAGGCACCCCACGTGGCTACGTTCCTTGGCGTGTCAAAAGATACTCTTCGGGCCTGTTAAATTACATGCACGTATTTTTTAATATTATGTCTGATACGAATTGGCCAAGTTGATGGTTCATCCATTTATGTCAACCTAAGATTATTTTAATATGTTCGATATTGGACAGCACTTGCTGTAATCTGCGTATCAAGGACGTGCACAATTTATGCCAATATTTGAAAACATCTAATTTCGATGACTTTTTGTTGCATTATGTTGGTTTCTTTTTCAAAAGCCTGTAATTATAATCCAAAGTATTTGCAAAATTATAATACTTTGCTTCCATGACTGTACTTTACATATGTCTTGTTCAATGTGAATTAGAATCGTTGTCTAGTTCGCTTGGTTCTTTTCTAATCTGCATTTTATTTCAAGCTAATCAATAAAAAGTGTATTCTATAGGTGAAAATATAAAATAATATTCAATAAGATAAAATGAGAGTTTTTATATACATTACTACCATTGTATAGTTAACTTTACTTGACTAGGATGATAGTCTTTAATTAATGCTAAACTTTAAACTACATGTTTGCAACTATAAAGATTACATGCAACACACATATATACATAACGTATTAGAAGTCAATTCTGACCTGTTTTGAACATAATATTAACTGGAATTAGAAACAAATCGTTCATATATGTTTACCACGTTTACCTAGATCTATAATTACAGTTTTTTAAATAAAAAAAATCAGTTAGATTTCTTTACATTAGGCAAGAATCAAGTCCTATAACATGGGTTTCGACCTGTTAACATAATATACTTTTTAAAAAGGATTTGCAAGATATATATGATGAAGGTTCTTGACATTGTTTTGATACAGCGAAGTTGAGCATTATGACATCAACGTCGCTGAATAATTCTAGTATAAAAGGAGATCAGCTACGAGGTAATAAGGTATTGTATAAGGTATGATTATGTCTGATTGATTTAAGAGGTCCGAGTGACTGAAACACCGAATTATAACAAGAAAGATGATGCGATTAATGTCGCGCTAGGTTATTTGCCAGTTCCTAAGAAGTGGGCAAGAGTATTTAAAACACACGAGTTAAAAGGAAAGTCTGAAAATGAATACAAACAAAGATATTTAAAAACTTTGATGTCAACGTGAATTCCCAAACTAAATACCTTTATGCCAGCCGTTACGCAAAGCCAAATGTGGTTGATTACAAGAAGTGTCGTTTTTTAAAGATATATGCTAATCAGTGATTCGATTAGAGCTGGCGATTACGACATCTAGTGGCATGTAGTGATTTTATGTTAAGGACATATCTGTACATCCAGGTGTAAGCATGCACCCGATCTTTTTTATCGTACAAAAGTATGATATAACATATGGAGAAATAATCAGAACTACATTCCTAAGCATGATATTTTTACAGAGATGCCGCTTTTGATTGCTCCATTGTGTAGCTGATATTGACAAGTTTGACGGAATGTGGACTTGTATAATGATATGTATAAAGACACGTCCACCAGTGCATATTATAAAAGTGCTGAATAATGTATTGACACCCATATCTTGCTACTGTTAAAAAAGACTACGTCTAAAACAAGAATACTCAAATATTGATAGAATTTATTTTTAAGACAGTGCGATATCGATCCTGCTTGCATAATGTTGGTGGTCTGTCACATTTTCTTCATCTACATCTGCCATCTTAATTGATTGAACTATCTGGAAGTGAGTTGCACCGAGATACCCTCTGGTGTTTTCAGGGGGAGGTACTAACCGTGAAATCAACTTCCAATGAAATGTGTTATGACCTAACTTTGTTTAGAACATTGATACATGCACAGAATATAATAATACTGCCTGCAATCAGCACTCCATTAAATCTTGAAAGTCATTAAATCAGAGTTGTTTGAGCATGAGTTCCATTGTTTTTTTTGTGACGTGTTTAGCTTCGCTGTAGCTGATATTGTATCACCTGCAATACTTAGGTTCTAGGCTTTTGGGAACATTGACATTATTCTGATTGTTGAAATTAAGAGTATACAGAAATGATGATGTGATAAAATCTGAGATGCTATTCTCTAATAGAAGATACCATGTCAGATTTGGTTGCTTAAACCCCTTGCAAAAGTAGCATCCACTTTCTGTTGAAATATTAATACATAAAAAGGCAATTTTAGCACGAATCTTCAATTTTGTTCATTCAGGTGGTAATCTTACGATTCAGAGAAGTAACTGAGAGACATTTTAAATATACCATTCTTGATACATGGTGATACTAACCACATATACTTAGCCAATGTTACAGTTAGCCACTAGGGTGATATAAATCATAGCGTTCAGACCCGAAATGATCTTTTGAATAAAAGGATGCGGTCATTATCGATAGTGACACTGTATAGTATTTTATTTAATTTGCTATGACTGGAGGAAACCATTGTGGCAGAGAAAAGTACCTAATGACGTTTTGCTGTATTTGGATGATGGAAAAGTTTGGCATGAATTTTCAAGTGATATATGGATTTTGTTTTACTAGTGAACGTAGTCATGCATTAATGTTGAATGGTTTAAGGAGGAAAAGACGAGTTCATTTGGTTTTATACCAAACATGAAAACTGAGCCTCCAACAAACACCTTTATATAACCATTTGTAGAGGAGTTAAACGTTGCTTCGAATGGTTTTTATTTGAAAAGTTACCAATCTCCAGATGCGAAAGTTCTTGTCAGGTTAGCATTGTTATGTGTTGGTTATGATATTCCAGCAAGTAAAAAATTATGTGGCGTTTGAGGCCATTCTGCCCCAATGGGGTGAAACAAATGTACAAAAGCATTTTAGGTGCATTGGAGATAAGAATTATGGTGGTTTTAATTTATCGGAGTGGAACTTGAGAAATAACTCATTGCATCGAACATTAGTGCAAAAGGTCATGAAGGCAAAACCCAAAGGTTACAGAGAAGAGTTAGAAAGGAAATATGGCATACGTTACTCTGTTCTCTTTGAATTACACTATTTTGATCCCGTTAGAACGACCCATCTTGATCCTACACGTACCTTTTCATAAAAAGTGCAACATATATGTTAAAATTTGAAATGAAACACAAATACTGCGTGATGAACGTTCAGGGATGATAATAGAGAAAAAAGAGTTGCTTAAATGCCACTCTGATATTAGAAAACTTCCACAAAAATGTTCGTCAAGGTTTGGTAGTTTTACAGCAGACCAGTGGGTAAACTGAATCATACTTTTCACAGTTTTTGCTCTTAAAGATGTGTTGAAATCGGTTGATTTAAAATGCTGGCGAGCATTTGTTCTTGCATGCAAGAATTTATGCACAAGAACAATGAAAATCAAAGTCCTTTCCCAGAGAATGTTGTTGTTGCTTTGTGAGAGATTGTAAGGGCAATACGGGGAAGAACGACTAAAACCTAACATTTATATACATGCACACTTAGATCAGTATATTAATGATTTTGGACCTATATATTCCTTTTGGTTTTTAAGTTTTAAGAGAGAAACGGTGTATTGGGCTCAATGCCCGCAAACAGACGAAATATTGAAATTAAGTTAATGAGAAAAGTCATCAATAATTTGCACACAGTGGATATTGTTTGCAATTTGAACATATTGAATGACATTGGATCAGAATGTAATAAGCTGTTTGGCTTAGATGAGTCTCCAGATCGTGGAACTCTATGAGAAATGGGTCGAAAACCAAATTTTGAGTATATAAACATGTCGTCAAGGACATTATACTTTCAGAATGCAGGATGGATATTAAATGATGTAATTTTCTATCCCTCTAGTATGAGTATAGATTTGACTGAGGTGGAAGTATTTAATTCTAATGTATGGTGTACTGTAAGCAAACAGTGTTGTTTATGCAGAGTCTGTGTGCAGTTCATATATGTTAGACAGTTATCGATATATGGTAGTATATTTGGTTCAAAACATGGAAGGAAGTTTAGATCATCATTGATACTGGCTCATTGGTCTGATGGAGATGGTACGATTGCAGGTTGTAATACGATTGATTTAAAGAATTTTGTTGCACAATCAGTTGTTGGATGGAAAATTGTGTTTGCATTTAATAGCAAAAGTTATTTTGTTTGCATAATTAGATGAGTCACTTAAAATAATGAATGGGAAGCCAGTTGAAGTTTGGAGAAGTGATACATTTGAAAGAGAGGGACCAGCAGTAGTTATACAGGTGCAAAGAATTAGGTAAACGTTTGTTTATACGTACAAACTAATCAAAATCAGGAAAGGCATACTTGTCTGCCCTCATTATATATATATTGTGTGAAATAAGGGATTTGTAGGTAAGAAAATTAACAGGGCAATATTACCATTGATATGTTTAATGGATTAGTGATCAGTTTCTAAGTGTATATATTTTTATTTTAATTGTGACCACATAACTTGATACGTGTCATGAATTAAAAAATTGTGATGTAAATGACTAAATATGAATGACTGTATTAGTCAAGTCCTGATTAGGTAAATTAAGTATTATTCAGCTGTAAATTTGCTGATGTAGATGATATGCTTATTGTTGGCTTCTTAAAGGCAAATTGCGCTTTTGATGTCCACTTTTGATGTAAATACAATTATATATGTCTATTCTTTTTAAATAACTAAAGCCATTGAACAGTTAATTTAAGTATTAATTGTTACTAGCAAATTCAATTTAAAATGCGCTCACACAAAGCTTGTGTGAAATCTGCACTTGTATAACTTACATGAAGCTGGTACACACATAACTTGTGTCAAACCTTGCACGTGAATAACTCGATTGAAAGTGTTACACAAACTTATGTGAAACCGTGCAAATGTATTGCTTGCATGGCACATAACGATGGACCTACCATTGATCATAATAAAAAAACGATTAGTTGATAGCAATGTCAAACTAAGCACTCAGAATCAAAACTAAATGCTCAGTTAATCGGAAACAAGGATGAACAAAATCAGAAAATAGTTTTTAGAAGAGAGTTATTCACTCAATTCGCCATTGTTGATAAGACAACATTTTCTGAACAGATGAAGATTTGTATTATGCCAAGCAATGATTTTTGATCATTTTTTCGTTTGTCGTTTGTTTGATATATGTTTTGAAAGAATTCAGATTTGTTTGACAGGTATTGATATATGCTAGTATATCGGGTACTAACCATGGAGGGAGTTATAGATCATCAGTCATACTGGCTTATAAATCTGATAGACATGATAAGATTGCTTGTTGTAATACGGTTGATTTGATCCCATTTCCTGGTCAGATTGAAAACGTTTTGTTACACAATCTGTGTTTGGATGCGGAATTGTGTTTGCTTTTAATATCAACAGTTATTTGGTTTACATAATTAGAGGAGTCACTTAATATGTATGGGAAGCCAGTTGAAGTTTGGAGAAGTGATAAATTTGAAAGAGAGGGACCAGCAATATTTATACCTGTGCAAATAATTAAGAAATTATGCATACAAGACAATTGTTTACATTGTTCTTTTAATTTTCACAACATAAACGTGCAACTGTCATGAATGTAAACATTGAGATGTAAATGACTAAGCATGTATGACTTTAATATTCAGGTCCTGATTAAGTAAATGAAGTATTATTCAGCTGTAAATTTGCTGATGTAGATGATATGTTTACTGTTGGCTTCTTAAAGGCAAATTGTTTGTTTCTGATGTCCACGTTTGATGCAAATCCATTTCTATATCTGGTTTTAAGTTAATTTAAATGTTAATTGTTAAAACCAAATTCTTTTTAAATTGTGCCTACACAAAGCTTGTGTGAAACTGTGCACGTGTATAACTTACATGAAGCTGGTACACACAAAGCTTGTGTAAAACGCTGCATGTGTATGACTTACATGAGACTGATACACACAAAGCTTATGTAAAACTTTGCACATGTATGAATTACATGAGGCTGGTACACAGAACTTGTGGACACCAATGCACACGTATGCCTTACTTGAGCTGGTACACATAACATGTGGAAAATCATGCACGTGTATGACATATGAATCTGGTATACACAAAGCTTGTGTGAAACTAAGCACATATATGACTTGCATGAAGCTGGTACACACATAACTTGTGGAAAACCATGCACAGTTATGACCTACATGAAGCTGGTACACACATACATTGTGTGAAACTCTGCACGTGTATAAATTACCTGAAGCTGGTACACATATAAACTGTGTGAAACCATGCACATGTATGACTTACATGAAGCTTGTACTCAAAACTACTGTGAAACTTTGCACATTTATTGCTTATATGGTACATAGCGATTGGCCGAACATTGATCATAATAAAGCAAATAGTTGATAGCAATGCATAAACATAACTTTAATATTCAAGTCGTGATTAAGTAAATGAAGTATTATTCGGACGTAAATTTGCTGATGTAGATAACATGTTTATTGTTGGCTTCTTAAAAGCAAATTGTGCTGTTGAGGTCCACTTTTCATGGAAATACATTTATATATCCGACTTTAAAATAACTAAATCCATTGAACAGTTACTTTTAATGCTAAGTGCTACAAGCAAGTTCTTTTATAAATTGTGCCCTCACAATATTTGTGTGAAACCATGAGCATGTTTTGCATTCATGGAAATGGTGCACACACAAAACTTGTGTGAAACCATGCACATGCATACTTTACATAAAGCTGGTACATACATAACTTGTGTGAAACCATGCACGTGTATGACTTACATGAAGATGGTATATAATGAATACAATTAAAATAAGGGAAGATAAGACCACATAGACTAAATTCTGTCAATCTAAAAAAATGTACTGCACGTCGAGTATATATGTTTTATTTTTTTTAATTATATTATGTACAGATTGGAAGCTGACTATAGTAGAACTGCATCGATATACATACGAGAGCGTGATTGTTGTGTTTGCATAATATAAGTTTCTCTTCAAATTCCAATATCTAGAATTTTAAATCCTTCTATTTCAATTGATGAAATCATGTGTTTAGTTTGCGGATATATCTTGTGTAACTGTAAATAAAATAATGTTTTAATGTGTTTCGCAGTAGTTTAGATTTTTTCCAATTGTCTGGGTCATGTTTGAAACATATCAATCATCAAAAGCTTAACCTACCATAAGGCGTTTTTGATTTTGTGGTTTTTGCGTTAAGATATATGACCATTTTGGTGTTTTGTTCCAACTGAAATATAAAATCTTTTGATCAAAATATTTGTAAAAACTGACTAAATAACCGAAGGATGTTCTTATATACTTTCAGCGATGGACAAACCACATATCAATTAATGTGTTTAATTATGGGCTAGCAACTGTATATCAGTTTCATAAAGCCGATCAGCCACAGATATGTTTTGCAATATAGTTATTAATAAAACGTATTTACCAAATGATGATTGCTTTTCTTTCATAGCTATTTAACCCCTTTGTTGTTCTTTTATAAATATTGGCCATTATCTTGATTAAAAACATATCGATTAAGAATCTGTAATTTTGATGTTGACCGTACATTTTGATGTAATATTTGCAATACATTTTTAGACTATTGATCATTTGTTATTGTTATCATTTTTTACTTTTATCTGGGTTTATTGTAGCTTTACTGGAACAGTCCCATTAAAGAAATCTCTTTGGTAGACCTAAATATACCATCTAACCTTAAATTAAAGGAAGCAGAGTTGACAAAGTATTTAAAGTCTGTATGTATGTGTCAAAAAGCTTGCAGTTTAGTTGGGATTTAATATATGTAAAGCCAAACGTTCAATGCCTTTTTTTTTGTTAAGACAACTCAGCTGCTTTTTTAGTCATTACAGTGATTAAAGACGAACTTTCATCTTTGTGTTATGTAAAGATATTGCACATGTGATACTGATACATTTCATATCTTTACTTGTGTTTAAGTATAATTTAAATATTTGTAAAGGCAACGTTTCATACAGTGCTATATTCACATGATATGTGCTTTCTACTGAATATAATGTTGGGAGGCTGATACGAATTTAAGAACTAAGAACACCCTTGTTTTTGTCAAAACATGTATTAACATCGATTCTTGCATACCCGATAAGCGTCTCAAGCTTGTATTTTCTAGATATACAGACGTGTAATTCATGCATCTTAACCAGTGGTTTCCTGATAGTGATATTGTATACGAGTAATTCACCACATTAGCGTTTAGTTGCATTGATAGTTTTGTGTATTGTCTCAGCGATGGATAACTTCGAGAAAAAAGTTGCTAAACGTTCATCCAAGATAAAATACAATTATACATTCATAACACAGATTCTCTTTGTAATCAGCATGAACACCATTTCATTATCCCACATCTACACTACTGCGAATATCCTTCATATTTCCATCCATATATGTCCTTTCGTTTAATCACAATCAGCAAAACAATCTTGACCGATCTAATCATATGCACATGACGTATGCCTTCTACTAATTATACCGTTTAGGGGGTGATAGGTATTTAAGACAACGAACACCTCTGATTAACTCACAAAAGTAACAATCGTCGAATAGTGCATCCGACTTGATGAAAGATTTCGTCCTAAGCTTGTAGTTTTGCTGATACAAAGACGTCTAATCAAACAGACTAACCTTTATGAGATTGATGTTCTCTTCATTTAATTCACCACATGAGCCTTTATTTGTATATATTTCATAATAATGATAAACAAGCTCGAGCAAACAATTGTTCAACGTGCATCCAACGATATATATTTTAAACGAATTTAGGTCATAACATTACACAAAAGTAGAACATATCAAATGCAAAGTGATCATTACATTCATTCATCAATACACAGTTGATTACACTTAATCTTAGTTGCATTAGAAATGTAAGCTATGTGTGTTTGTATGTGATAAACAAATGTATGCATATTTTGTACGCTGTTGTAGAAATACTTCACAAAAAACAAAGCCACCAAGTTTTGTTTCAAATAAATTCGAAATGGATGCATCTCATGGTATATTAACGATACAGCTTACATAATAAACACACACACACACACACACACACACACACACACACACATATATATATATATATATATATATATATATATATATATATATATAGTAATGACGAGTTTGTATAGCGCCTAATCTTTAGAAGCTATAAGCGCGTTACCATATTAGACAAAACCTTAAGATACAAAATAATATATAATGATATTATTGCAAGAACAACACAAATCAAAATTCAAACACATAAAACATGTTGCAAATATTTAAGGTAGGAAACCTTATGAGGTTTTTAAGTTTGCTCTTGCAGTCGAAATAAGTAAGTTTAAGGAGCACCCCTGCATGGGATCACTGCGTCTTTAAGTCTATGTTAAATGTGGAATTCATTCCACGTTGATGGGCCCTGGTATGGAAAAATGCATTGTCCATATTACTTCATTTTCTTTGTGGGAATAAGGAGTATACGATTGTCAGAAGAGGAGCGTAAGTATAATGCTGGTGTGTACACATGGGTGAGGTCGGATAATTCTATTTGATTGAAGTGCGTTAGTGAAAGATAGCACAGAGAACACAGGTTGTGTTTGATTCTGGATTGAATGGATAGCCAGTATAGCGGACATATCAGCGGGGAGGTGTACTCTGACCATATATGTAAGTATGATCCAAGCAGATGTGATTTGAACTTTTTGAAGGTTTTGAAGCAGATATTGAGATTAGCCAGTCATCATTGAGTTACAATAATACAATCATGAAAGTAATAATGAACATACAAGTGTATTAGTGGCATCAATTGAAAGATATTTGCGAATGGCGCTAATGCGTCTCACCTCATGACATCTATCCATGCATATGTTCATGACATGTTGGTGCAAAGAGAGAGTACTGTCCATAGTAATACCTAGGTTTCGTATTGACTGGGTGAATTTAAATATGGTGTTACTGATATGTATTGTTTGAGATACATGGTATGACTGAAAAGTCTTTATGTTTTGATCAGAATGGCCTCGGTTTTATCATCATTCATCTGCAACTTGTTACACGTCATTCATGATTTCACATTGGAAATGCACGTCTCTACACACAACTTCAGGCTATTCGCTATATTTGTATAACTGGGTGTCATCAACGCACAATTGGTCAGACATTGGAAGATGATTTATTACACTGTATAGAGGCTGAGTATACATAATGAAGAGAACAGGTACAAGAAAAGACCCCTGTGGAACACCAACACATATTAACTAGGCTTAAGTGCACTCCATTTGCAGAGTCCATTTGTTTCCTGTTGACAAAGTAAGACTTGAAAGACAGTAAGGCTGTATCATGAATGGCAATTATATGCTAAAGAAGGTGAAGTAAAATATCATGGTCTATTCTGTCAAATGCTGCAGTCAAATCAATCTGGATGTTGTATGCAATCCTTCCGCTATCCAAAGCAGAGACAATGTCATAAATACTTTAGAAGAGCAATCTCAGTAATGTGGCAGGTGCAACATGCAGATCGTATATGGCTAATAAGGCTGATCGTGTTCAAATGAGATACAAGCTAGGGTAGAACAACCTTTTCAAAGAAATTTTGTATTGAATGGGAGATTATAATATGGGTGGTAGTTCTTTAAATCCTTATGGTTGAGTGTTTGTTTCTACAGAGGCTTTACAATGGCAGTGTTGGACAATGATGGGAATTCCCCAGATGAGAGACAGAGAGACATTGATAGCATTACTTAGTGAAAGCAACACTGGACCTAAGCACTTAAGAAGCAGTGATGTTGGAATTGGATGAGTTCACAGGACACTCTTCATCACATTCGCACGTACTAAATATATATAGACAGGTTAAAATGGTGCTAATGGCAGCCGCAGAAACTCTGTATCCCATCTGTATGGTGCGACGAGTCAATTGAATTTTTGTTGTCAAGCTAATCTCTAATGGTTTGTAAAGTTAAAAACAGGTCCGGAAGGTCGACTAGAGTTAAAGTAGTTGGAAGTGTTATATATTTTCTCCTGGACATTAGATTGTTATTAATCTCGAAGAGCTTTTAACAGCTGGAACATTCCATGATCTTAATAATGTAATGGTCTGGACTATGTTTCTGACTTTCTTCTTAGCGGCTTCAAATATTGCTTATGAAGTGTGAGGCTATTGGAACACCAAAGCGTCTAAGTTTTACAGCTGTCTCTTTTAGAAGTGAGAAGCTAGTTCCTAATACTGTTATACAATGGCGTATACTTTTGAGTTGAAACTCTGAAATTGGTGGCTGGGGCATGTTTGTCGAGCAATGAACCCAGGCATTTAACGGAATAATATGCTGTAGGAGATAGGAACGTTGTTATTATTGCTTGGTTATCATGCCTATCATACAGAGGTTTCATTTAGTATCCAATAAAGGCGGATGGTTAGGGGTGGCGTACGTGAATATCGAATATAATGCAGAGGTGATATGATGCAAGTTCCGGGAATATCTGGGAGGAATGTAGGATTTTATCGTTATGTCAATGAAACATCAAGTCTAACATGTGACCAGGCTTATGGGTGGGTTGGTTAACTGACAGTTTGTTGATGAAAACATTAATGGAATTTGGGAGTTTTTATGTGTTTGGGTTTCCGGGAGAGTCAAAGTGAAAGTTGAAATCTCCAAAAAAACCAGGTTGACACCTATCGAATTTCAGTACTCCAGGAGATTCTGAAATTGCTCCAAAACGAGAGATCAGTCAGCTTGTTGTTTATGCTAAGAGGAAAGTGGTATAGTCAGAACAATAGGTTGACTTTGTTATATGTACGTGTGGTTTGTTCTAGTTTAAACAATGTGTGGCATAAGTTGAATATGGTGTGGCTACGACGTTTGATGATGGAGTTCTTTGTGGTCACAGCAATTCCACATTCGCGAGATTGACAGCAAACGACTTGATGGAATAACCTGATGTTCTCTAGCCATGTTTCTTTCAGGATGAAGACGTCGATATTCTGAGTATTGATTAAATCATATGTTTATGAGCGCTTGTCGGGTGGTCTTACTGATTGGGCATTGAAAAATGCAGTATGCAGTGGTATCTCTTGGATAGTTGACAAAAAGTTTAAAGATGTAATAGGGATTTGAATTAAGTTATCAAAATTACATTACGATTTCTTGTAATTGCTAAGCCGGAAAGGGCCTAAGGGAGGTAACTTGAACTCTTCGTCCGTTTCTACCACGTCTGGCTTAAAATCGTTTCTTTTCTCGCTCCTGTTAACATTATGTAATGAGTTTTACAGTCTCATTTCGTTTAGCATAGATCACAGTGTATTGTCGATAGCCAATGAGTGATCGTTTGAAGAAATTAATAAGGTTACATCATAGCTTGAAAGGATTGAATTGCGATTATCACGTGATGGCAGTTGCTTCAACTGTAAAGAATGTTGTAGCAGTGGAGCAAGACAGCTGAGCAAAAGTCTAATTGTTCTATTTTCCAAAAGGAGGAGATGACGAAACACATAGGAACTGAACAGCTAATGCACAATGAACACAATAGCATGGGCGAAGACAGGCAACAAGCACAAAAAAAAATGATAAAAGCTGCACAAACAAACAGAATAGCTGCTTCATGCCTGTTAAACGATAGCGACCATCTTGTGAAAGAAAAAAAAATTTAGATGTGCGTGTGTGTGTGTAACAGTTTAAACCTGAATGGATGCTTGAGGCAAATAAAAGATGTATGTTTAAATACATTGATTATTTCACGCTCTAAACAATGATCTCTTTCAATCTTCCTTAGTTCAACATGCGCAAAAGTTTACAAACTCGCAGTTTCGTGTTCGTGCTTAAATCATCTTCCATATCGATAATTACACACAGACGGCCAGACAGCCATACAGACAGTCTGATATACCTGCACACATGTATGCACCGACAACACACAGTTCACTTGAACTGGGTTGGGAGACATGTATTGGCCACGCACACCATTCATGGATCCACCATGCGCACAACATACGTATAAACATTCGTATTGACAGGATACGACATGTAGAGTCAGCTACAATAAAATCAAAATTGTCATAAGAACAGAATCTAATTCGAATCTAAAGATACCTGCTAATATTTTAGGCCCCTAATAAAAATTCGTAACAATTCAAAAGTTAACAAAAATTCAAATCATCGCAGTAACAAAGGCATCATTTACAGATACAACATTAAAATTGCATATGCATGATATATCAAATATAAAAGAAATGTAGCACTTACCCTATGTCTATATAATTAATATGGAGAACGTTCACTACTTGACAAGATATAAAGATATGTGTGTCAGTTAGAACACAAACTTGCATTGAATATACGAGAGAGTGAGTATTGTAAAGGGTAGATACCGGTGCATACCTTGAATGTAGTATATCTCACCACAAGCGATCTACCCCTAGATACATGCTAATTCAGTTGCTTATCAAAGAGCAATACTATCCATCCTAAACAACGTTGTACGGAGGTACGACGAAAAGGACAAAATTGTTCTAAGGCATACATACATAAATACATACATAAATACATACAAACAAGCATATATATATATATATATATATATATATATATATATATATATATATATATATATATATATATATATACAAACATACATACATTCATTCATACATACATGCATACATACATACATACATACATACATACATACATATATGCATGCATGCAGGCATTCAGGCAGGCAGGCAGACAGACAGACAGGCAGACAGACATGAATACATACATTCATACATACATACATATACCTACATACCTACATACCTATCTACCTACTTACCTGCCTATTAGCCTACCTACCTAGAAACATACCTACCTCCATACCTACCAACCTACATACTTATATACACACATATTCTTGTATTTTTAAATTTATGTATATGGCAAAGGCATGTCTGACAATGTGTGGCCATATGTAAGCATATTACAGACAAAGGAAATGACGATAAGGTTTTGAGTCACTTGCGATACTATTAGCACAAACAATATGGAAAGATAATTTTTTTTTTTGTTGATATTATCATTTAAAGAAATTATTGAACTTCGTGATAATGTATATGATGACGGTGAAAATGAAATCAAAATCACTTTTTTAAGACATGATAATTGTGTTACTTAGATTAATAGAAATTCAAAGTCCAAATTCTGTGTCTCACAAAACGTTGTTTGAAGTATGGCTAAATGCTTCGGTTTAAAAAATAAATGTCTGAAATACACGAATGTCATGCGTTCAGTTTGGATGCTCTTCTTCTGACGACAATATAAACCGGATGATTCAAAACATAAAATAGTGCGATATTATCCTGTTTATTTTTTTTATCTTCAATTGTATCACAAGCCTCGTTTACTGGATGGATTATAATATAATTGCTACATAAGTAATTAGTTAAATCAGTTTGAATTGTGTCCAGTAGAGCTGTCAATAACAAAATTAATCCATGTGTGATTCTCCTATATTTAAATTACAATCGATGTTTTCCCGGAGCAACTGTAGCGCCACAATACAATAATGACGACATTTGAGCACCTTAATCCAAGTTATTTTTATATTGGTATTATTCGTTGTATATTTTTTAAGCTATTTGCGAAGTCACAACATTTTTCGAATAAGTGTCCGTGATATGAGAACATTTTTATCTTATTAGAAATTCCTTAAAATGTCTCATTTAAACAACAGTGGACTTATCTTAGAAGTCCAAACTTTATGATTCATACAATATTTACTATTGCCAGTATATTCAGCAATTATATAATATGAAATCTGGTTCGAAAGAAGGAAGTTTTGTTTTTGCTGTACTATTATAATTGTATTCGCACGTCACAAATTATGATTAATTGTATTAATGCATTTTATGCAAACGCTGTTAAAGATAAGTCCAGATTAATATCTTCACTGCAGCTACTGAGAAAGATCTTCTTCCGGTATCAAAACAAACAGCAGAACAAACCGAAAAAATAGCAAGAAGAACTAAACAGACAAAGAAGATTTTACGAGATCTTCCAGCTGATATAGCTGGGGTTCAACCTCCAACTTTTGGTTAGGAAATACTTGAAGATATTGGAAAACTTCGTGCTGAAGTCGCCGACGTGCAAAAAGAACATGCACCTAAATCCAAGCCAGTAAGAGAAAATATAAAATTAATTGCAAGATTTAAGGAAGGGGTTGTTGAAGATATTAGAAATACTGAAAGAGAAAAATTACCCGAAAAAATATTATTTTATATATTTAACAAATCTGATATTTTAAACCACCCTTATAAAAGAATAAATGATGATAATGTTATTAAATGGATATATCGCATACATGCAAACAAAAGACAGGTTAGAAGTGATGATTCGAAATACAAAGATCTTTATAAAGAAGTAGAAATACTTTATAGAGAGAGACTGGAACAAGAACAAGAACAACTCTCCCAGTATCAGCTTCCTCCACCTTTACAACGTAAAAAAATTTCTGCGCCGGCAATGACATATTCACCGGTAGATTCACCACATGGATTTCGAATAAGTGACTCACCTGACATATCCCCGGTCACCACTGAAGTACTTTCTCCGGTAATGCAACCACCAGTATTTAAAACACCTCAAGATGAACCTAAAACAGGATCTGGTTTATGTCCCGATAATATCATTAACGATGTGTCACGGTTAGAAGTTCTCATAGGAGGAAAACGTGCCGGAAATAACTCACCAGAAATAATTAATGAAGCAGCTGATATTTGTCGGCGATTATTTCAAGGCGGTATTATGGATATCGGAGTTTACCGAGAACTTATCGATGAACTTGTTGATGATTATAGTGACTAGTTGTTAGATAAATAGCAAATAAAATAAGATGATCATACATAATAATCATCGTAAACCCGTGCAGGTCAGAGCGGTAAACTCACGATTACCAATCTACAGAGCTACTTACGGAGATGGACTTGGTGATTTTGTACAGGGATTATTTACAAGGATAGCTCCAAAAGCAGCACCTATTGCAAAACAATTATCGATGAAAGCTATTGATATTGTTCGTGATAAAGCCCCTGGAGCAATTGTCAATGTTGCTGGTAAGGCGTTCTCGGCGATCAAAGATAGACTAGCACGATTAATGCGACGAAAACAACAACCGGTAAAATTACCAAGTGCTGAGGTGATGCCCGCAGACTTAAGTAAAATAATAAATCAGGCTGCAAATCTAAAACTAGCGGAATTATCTGAAGAAACAGAAAAAATATAACAACAAATTTAATAGCAGGAAGCGGTCTTCGTCGACGATGATTTAGATCACCATTTGGAAGAATGGTAATTATAATAAAAATGTTCAAGCGTGAATCAGAGACAGCATTTTATATGGAGGCACCTGTCATTAAATATGAATCGGTATGTGATTATCAGTTTTATTCTTATGACGCAAGACAATCAAATCAGCGGGGGAGAATAGAATTACAGGTTCACGATACAAGTAGATATTTCTTGCCCGCTGAGGCGTTTATTGAAGTAGAAGGTAGACTTGTAACGAACGTTGTAGCTAATACGCCATATGCTGCTAATTTGCGTGTTGGTTTTGTCAACAACGGGATTATGGCATTGTTGGAAAAAATATTGAATCAATTCAGAAGGATGTTGATGTTGCTACAACAATAATTGGTCTAGCGAGATATTCTGATGATTACACAAGATCAGCCGGTCCAACAATGATGTTTGCCAAGGATATTACTAACCACGCTGATCATGTTCAATATACTAAGTTACTGACACCACGAAATACTGCAGTTGACCCACAACCAGTTGATTTTGAACACGCAGACAGACCAGGTGGTGATTTTGATATTATAAAAAGTGTTAATGCGACTTACAACTTTGGGTTTGCAACACGCCGAGCAGCGTTGTCGGGAAAAAATAGAAATTTTTCGTGTGCAATTCCATTATCTCAAGCCTTTGGATTTTGCAGAAATGTTAGAAAGGTCATCTTTGGAGCTAAACACACAATTGTTCTCGTAAGAAAAGGTGATGATAATGATGCAATCTGGCGAGGTGCTGGTGTTACTGATGGTAAAGTAAATATATCAAAGCTTTCATTGTGGATGCCGGTAATGACTCAATCTATTACTGAAGAACAAAAATTAATTTCTTTTATGGATCAAGGCGGTAAATCATTACTATCATGGCTAACAGTAACCACAGATGCTATTCAAAGTTCTGTTAATAGTTTATTCACATGGCATATAGCATCACAACAAGGTGTTTCTGCACCACGACATATTTTTATTGCGCTGCAAGATAATGCCCGGACAATTAATCAAGAATGTTCACATATGATATTTGACAACCTTGGATTTAATGAAGTTCCTTGTGGATAAATGGACATCAAGAACCAAATGAAGATATATTGTTAAATTTTTATCAAAATGACGTAGCGCGTGCATATCATCGTTTAATGTTATTCATGAGACGTGATCAAAATATAGTTACTGGTTTGCAAATATCACAACTACATTTTACAAATCTATATCCGATTTAATATTTTTCACTGGAACATCTTGATTTGTCCAAACAATATGTCGTTGATATACACTTTCGAGCTCGTGTTACTAACCATCCTCCTGATATAGCTGGTCCACCTCTCATTCGAAGCACCTACAGAGCAATCGCGGTCATACTCAGCGATAAAGCCATGTTACTTGAAGGTGGTAGTGGTCGAATGAGAGTCGTTGATGCACCATTGGAAAATCTTTGATCATGTTATTCAGAAAAATATTATTTATATAAAAATGTCGTGTAGTCATGTTAATGTTACTCTGACTCCTGGTCAGGTCAAAAAGCTTCGATCAAAAACCACCAGCAAATGCGGAACTAAAATATCACTAAAACGAGATCAGATGAGTGGTGGTCCAAACAAATTATCGTTGACAAATAATCAGATTAAACATTTCAATAAAGCCCTAGGATCAAAAACAGGAGTTCAATTACATCTTTCTCCGAGCGCCATCAAAGACATGGTTAAAACGGGTGGTATATTTCCACTTCTTGCGGCTATTCCAGTGTTAATAGCTGCTGATGTTCCAGCTGTAGCAAAATCAGCCGCGTTAGGTGCTGTTGGAACAGCTGCTGGAATGGCTCTAAAGAAAGCAACAGGAAATGGATACAAAAAAGGGACGCGGCCTATGATTACCGGGATCTCGCTGGGGAAGAGGTCTGAGGCTTCTACGTTAGACGTTCCAGCATCAAATTTTGATTTACTTGATGTTGCTAAAAAAATTAAAAATAAAAAACTTTTGAGGTGTTTTTATTACCAAAACAACCAAACAAACTCGAAACAAGTATTATTAATCTAGACTCAAATTCAGGACCCGGTACTCATTGGGTATCACGCGGTTGATCCACGTGGAATTGTTTAGTTTGATTCACACGGGTTAGCTCCACCCGTTGAATTTATCAAGTATGTTGCACCACTCCACGCAAGAACCTCTGGTTACAAAGTTTGGTATTCAACGCCACCAACACAAATAATGACAGATCCGCCAATATGTGGCCGTGAAGTAATTAATGTACTTAACGCTATATCAAAATCATCCAAACCGCTACATAAAGTCGTGCATGATTATACAAGTAACCGATTCGTTTTAAACAGCAGATCTTATTATGATGTTTGATATTTACGGAAGATCTTCTTCTACCAGTAAGAAAATAAAATCCGACGTTGATCTATCAAAGTATTCGACAAAAGATGAACTCGCTGATATCATGAACCTGGCTGGAGTTGACCCAGATGAGGTTGTTATTTTTCAGGATCGATATGGTAAACTAAAAACGAGCACTATTAAATGGAATGATATAGTTCGACGAGTACTCTGTGCTGTCACGGATAATATACATGTGTTTACTGACAGTGGCAAAATCAGGGATTCAAGTATATCGTTCATAACCATCAGAGATGAAATTGCAAAAAATGTTGCTAATCGCGTGAAAAACAACGGCGACACAATGACGGGTGAACTCAGCATGAACGGAAATAAAATAGTAGTTTTAAGAGATCCAACATCCGACGAAGACGCAGCAACAAACAAATATGTCGACGTCAACTACAACACCGTAAATGATAAATTATCCACGCTGCGGACCGAGTATGACGTTCATGTGAGCGCTTTTGGAAGATTTCGCAGAAACCATCTAAAAACCGATGAATCTATGGATAAGTTCTTTGGAACTCCTCCCGTCATCGACATGAAACTATCTGATATCAAGACGAACATCGACACGATCAAACAAACACAGCAGGATATCGTAGCGGGGATTCCTGATATCGTTAACAAAACCAGTCTGATTAAAATTTCAGCCGGAATAACTCCCGGACATATCACAAACATCGTATATACTGTATCATCTGGATTCGCAACCTGGTCGCAGCAAAATAAAACTATTAAATATACAGCAACAGTCACTGGCGTGTATAGGTTGTTTGCGTTCAGTGCTGCAAAATTTGAAATATTTACAACGGTTCCATGGCGTCATTCAACCGATAAGTTTTCCGGGGTTGTATCTGTTATATTAAATAGCGGAACCGAAGAAACATTTATTTTGGAAGCAGCTGATAAGACATTAAACGCAACATCTTACTGGTGGTGTTTGGAATTTGTAGGTGAAACACCTCAATTATTTACTGCATAAAAATATATGGACGGTGCACAATACAGGTATAATCAAGCGCGTGAATGGCAGGGAGCATTAAAAGATCGAGTCGAACAATATACAGTAAAAGTAAAAAAATATCGACGACGATTAGTTATCGTGGACGTGATCGTTTATTCAGTATCCGCTGTTGTTGCTGGAACTGGTGTTATGTTATCAGCGGTGACAATGATGGCACCAGTAGCTGTAACTATTTGTATTTCAGCAGCAACAACTATTGCAGGTGTGCTTAATATCATCGCAAAAAAAATATGCATCTGCACGAATGAAAAATTATCCGATTACATGATAAGATTACATACAGCGACGGTCGCATACTCGAAGTTATCCTCGTTGTTATCAGCGAGTCTCAGTGATGGAATTATATCTGATTTCGAGTTCTCAATGATGACTAAAATATACGACGAAGGTATCGGTATTAAAGACATAAATACTAATAATAACAGAATTACTCCAGCAGATCGTGACTAAAACAACTCCGCCAAAGATAACGATAATCTCGGTAAGTTCATCTAATCCTGAATTTAGTATTAACTTTCCTACTGCAATTCCAGTTCAGGAAATAGCACTAGCGCAATAACGAGTATATTACAGCTGGCCAAATATCAGATCAAAATCATTTAATGGTACACCAGCAAATAATTTACTTATATTTGCTGACAAGAACAAACCAGATGGTACTCCTGACTGGATTGTTGTTGGAATACCCACTGGTAGTTATGAGATTGAACAAATTAATGAGGAATTTCAGCGTAGAATAAAATCAATAACCTGAAAAGAAGCGAAAATATCGATTAACGTTTATGAGCCGACGCTGTCCTCGACGGTTGAGATACATTCTCCTGATTATGCCATTGATATATATCAGTCCACGATAAGACCCGTACTAGGTTGGCCTGATGTTCCCCCAATGTATGAAGGACCATCAGAACCGAAAAAATCTGATTTTACATCATAAAGTTTTCATCATAATATTAAAAAGAATTATACAAGTTTCTGGTGGAACATAGAAAAACGGGTATGGGATAAACGGGATCAATTTCGTGTCGTGCGAACTGGTGAGTACTACTGGCTCTTACACAACGCTGATGGTGGTAATAACCTGTATAATTCATTTTACGATATAAATATCAATAATGTCATTAATATCATAAACTCAGACCATAAAGAACAACTAGACAATTTACGTGATAGTTTTCGGGAATATTTGTCTGATTTGACATCTACGCGTGAAGAAATTATTAAGCGAGTAGAAATTTTAAATCATATAACTGATACTATTGAATATTTTCATAATAGAATCATAAACCTGGTTTTTGAATCATCGTCCGTTTATAGAAGGTTTTTTGCAACCAAATACAAAATACCCGAAGCTGACATTGTAACGTTTAAGTTTCCTGATTATAATCCAGATGGATTAAGAAATCTGTCAATGATGTCATTGATGAGTTTTATCTTAAAATAATCGACGCATGGAGAAAACTAGTACCACATCCAACCGTTCTTAGACATAATAATGATCCACATGGCGGCGGCAGGCACGTATCTCCGGAAATCGTTAATATATACAGTACGATCGTGGTCAATCTGGTTTGTGACGTAGTCGATGGTAGCTATCAAATTGATCTCGGAAAATCAAATCAGGCTCAACAAGGATATATTTTATATACATTTACACCACAAGTTTCCCCTGGAAGTTTAATTGTGCAAGAACCAACTGATCCAGTGTATCTGCGGTGTCACAATAATATGTTAACACGAATAAATTTTAAGCTCACAGATCAACTTAATCGCTTAATTGACCTACGTGGAGAAGAGCATGTAATAAACCTGTATGTGAAATCTTAATTAATCCAGTAAATATTATATAATGTACCAGCACGTGAGGGTTTTATACATGACAAAGAAGCACTTGAAAATGCCATCAGAACAGCGTTTTCACAAAACACAGAGCAATTTAACGTTAATTTAGTTATTGATGAATACGGAAGCGAGGATTTCTTATTAACACAAGAACAGTTAGATGAACTCCGTCGAGAACATATTATCGAGATCATTTGTAACAGAGATCAGATTCTAAATTATACACACTCCTGTATTAAACTCGATCAACTTAAAAAAATAATATTTCAGAATAAATAAATAAATATAATCACTGATGGAAAAAATTACACAAATTAATCAATTTTGTACAATCTGAAATAATTTATTATTATTCTGAAATATTTTGTTTTTTATGAATCAATCTGATGAGGTGGTTGATACTTAAAATTACACAAATCGATCAATTTGTTAATTCTGATGGGGTAATTGGTACTGAAAATTATACAAATCAATCAGCTTGCTAATTTTGATGGGGTAATTGGTACTGAAAATTATGCAAATTAATCAATTTTCCAAAAAATAATATTTTATTATTATTCTGAAATATTTTTATTATTATTCTGAAATATTTTATTTTTTTATGAATCAATCTTATGGGGTGATTGCTACTCAAAAGTATACAAATTAATTAATGTATTAATTCTGATGGGGTGGTTGGTACTAAAAATTATACAAATCAATCAGTTTTCCAAAAAATACTACAAAAAAATATTTTATTATTATTCTGAAATATTTTTATTATCATTCTGAAATATTATTTTTATTTTTATGAATCAATCTGATGGAGTGGTTGGTACTGAAAATTATGTAAATCAATCAGTTTATTAATTCTGATGGAGTGGTTGGTACTTAAAGGTATACAAATCAATCAGTTTATTAATTCTGATGGGGTGGTTGGTACTGAAAATTATGTAAATCAATCAGTTTTCCAAAAAATACTACAAAAAAAATATTTTATTATTATTCTGAAATATTTAATCATTTATGTAAATTAATTAATTTATTAATTTTGATGGGGTGATTGCTACTTAAAAGTATACAAATCAATGAGTTTATTAATTCTGATGGGGTGATTGCCACTTAAAAGTATACAAATCAATCAGATTTTTAATTTTGATGGGGTGGTTGCTACTCAAAAGTATACAAATCAATCAGTTTTCCAAAAAAATATTTCATTATTATTCTGAAATATTTTATCTTTTTATCTAAATTAATTCTGATGTGATATACAATGAGGGAAATTAATCAGATTTTATATTACGACTCAGGGTTGTTTTGGTCATTACCCGCTGACATAATTTTTCTTAAGTATCTTATGCGGGTAATGATTGTTTTTTTTTTTCGTTTCGTACACGCTGGATAATCCCGATCTGATCTTTTCTACTGCGACAGTAAGAGGAATAAATGCATTTACTTGACCATCGTTCATCATCGCCAGTGACTGAAACATAGCTGCCTGAATCCACTTTATGAACTTATATTGAGATGATAGAACCTACTTATTTTCATTTTTAAGTTCTTCTAACGTTTCAAAATCAGATATTATTTTTTCAGGATTTAGTTCATCAGATTTATTAATTCCGTTTTCTTCTAGTTTTTTGATAGCAGAAACAATGTCTTTGATATTTTCATGGTTCATTATATACTATATAAATGTTTAGAATAATCTTTTTTTTTATCCCTATAGAACCCCTATAGAGTGTTTAGCGAGTTCGTCGGGATGTTTCAAGGACGGCACAACATATACAATGAAATGGATATATACAATGAATGACAAGCCCCTATCGAGTGTCTTAGCGAGCTCAGATTATGGATATATACGATGAATGAAGGACAGTACAATGAATGACGAGCCCCTATCGAGTGTATTAGCGACCTCAGGACAGTACAAACATATAACTTAATTAAGGACAGTACAAACATATAACTTAATTAAGGAAATGAATATATACAATGAATGAATACATACAATTAATGAATATATACAATGGAATGGGTATATACAATGAAAGAAGGACAGTACAATGAAATGGATATATACAAGGAAATGAATATATATAATAAATAAAGGACATTACAAACATATACGATCAGCAGACCCCATCCACAATAATCAAACCCGTGGGTGATACGAAAATATGTATCAACCACCAGTTGATATGTGTTGAGGGTTTGCTGAGCGGAGGGGCTTTTTGCTGTTGCCCCCAATTATTATAAATCGCAATTATGCGCACACTACCGACCATTTGTCAGCCATGGGGATTCGATGCTGGACCGCGAGCGTCACAGTCCAATACGATACCGATTGAGCTATCAAATCTTGTTACAAACATATTTCTCGGAAGTTAATATATAGCTAATAATCATTGAAAAGGAACTAATTTCAAATATATTTACAGTAAAACAACGGTTTCTGAATAATAATAGTTTCTACATTTAAATAACTGTTTCTGCATTAAAATAACGGTTTCTGTATTATAACAACGGTTTCTGAATACATAACCAGCGGTTCCTAATCAGACTGCGAAATCAATAACGAATTGTGAAATACACCTGTGCACCATGACAACGGTGTCTAAGCTGATTGTAAATGCAGCGTGGTCTGTCTATATACAGCTACCTGCGGATCAATAATAGCGGTTGTAAATTGCCCTGATTTCTCGTAATGGATCCGCTACGTTGTATGATGGTAAAAGACATTTATATATTTAAAATCATAAATATACTTCTACGAGTAATTAATTGAGACGTAATTAGTTAAACTGACTAATTACGATCATAAAAAATCAGAAATCTACGAAGAAAACTATATATTACAAAGTAATCTCAATTTTGTATAATCAAAAATTCAGTATACGGTTATACAGTACCGGGTCTCCTCAAATAATAAATGGTTATTCAACATAATTTAAGATAGTGATGATAATTATTGATAACGGAAGGTGAGTTTTTGTTTGTATTTTTTTGAGAAAGTAGATCTGGTTATATTTTCTGCGACGTATTTTACCACACGCGAGTTAATATCAAAATATTTTGCAACCGCGTTCATTGATTTAAATATTATTTCTTCTCTGGTCTCTGTATTTGTAGCCTTGATCACCCTTCTAGAAACTGTCTTACATCTTCCAGTATTACCAGATGCAGAGTTCTCGCTTTGTGTGACAACTCGAAGGTTGGATAAACTATTGTTTTGAGGGTCTGAATCAATATGATCGATTACAAGACCGTCTTTGATCATCCCATTATGACACTCATACACAAATCTATGACAGAGACAACTTTTCTTTCCTCCCTCGTATGTGAATGTGAATGCTAGATAACCACGATTATTAATATGACCAACCGATCTTTTTAACCTGCAGTGTCTGATGACACCATTACGATCTGATTCATAGTTTGTTATGACAGGATGTGGGACAAATATATTTTGCTCCATTATACAATAATATTATTTGTTTAAATCATTGTTTGTCTGAAATCTTGATATATAATCCTCCACGGATTTTACGGCATTTTCACTATTATTTTTTTGTCATAATATCTTTTAAATTCTCTGAACCGTTTTCCACCGCGCTTTCCACATAACCTTGTTTTTCCTTGCACCCCAACACCACATCGCAGACATGGTATTGGTCCTAAACTTCCTCGCCGTATATTTTGTAAGTGCATGCAGCAAAATTCACCTCTACAGGATTTATTACATACATTTACTGAACCAATCATGAGCCATCTGCATTGGGACTTGATATATATAATATTCCTTATTTAAATATTTGTTTTAATTATATGAACGAATTCGAAAAATTATCCCAAGCTAGGCCTTCTAAATATAAATTTAATCTCGACAGATTATCTCCCGACTTACCAGTACGAGATTTGGTTGATCCGAAAAATAAAGTTTGATCAATAAAATTCACGACGCCAAGAAAGAACTTTACACGGATGGTGCATCTCATGTATGGTCAACGTTCAAGATTTTTCGCAACACTGTCAAGGACGCTACAATGAATGACAAGCGAGCGGCAACTATCATTAACTACATCGCTGAGTACGAGGGCAATCCAAAATATTTCTTCAGAGTAAAATTTATTGTACTAACAGAAACAGGTTGTTGGATTATCCGTGACAAATATGATCCTGTCCTTGGTAATAATAAAATTGCCATATTAAGTAAAAATTCCAGACCGGGTCTTTTGACGGGTATTGACAAACCGTATCATGAGCGAGCGTATCCTGTAACAGCAGTTATTTATGGAATGTATGAGATAAAAAAAATCCCAACATTGATAAACTGACACCCATGAAAGTTTCAAAAATAAATTGTGTAGCCGAACGAGTAATAGAACATTTTACAAACGCGATGCGTGGAAACGGATTAACTGATTTAAGACGTGAAAAAATAAACTCGTGGGCTGATTGAGTTAAGGATACCGGTGCTACAAGAAAAGATGTTGCTGAGTTAGGAAAAATATTAAAATTTCCAATAAAAGTATCAACAATAACGGAAGAAATACTGTACGAATCAAAATATAAATCGAAAGGATCTTCAATAAATATTATTGATCATAACTCGCACGCATGGACCAGCGCAGTAAAAATATTTCCACGTGATCGAACTATTAGATTTTACCACGGAGACATGTTTGATTTTATCAACGAAATAAGTAAAAACGATCCTGTATCGGTATGGTTATTTAAAAGTAATGAAGAAGGTGGATTTGATCAGTTTGTTAGACCAAATGGTGAAATATATCGAACAGAATCTCTCCATGACGAGATGAAAAATCTCGCGGAGACGGTTTTAGAGTGCAAGCACGCGGAAAATACTGACAAATTACTAACCAATTGTTTTACCGTTCCATCTGTTGCGGCTCATTTTGCCAGAGAAAAAATTTATGGAAATCAACACGATTTGATTTACTTGAGGATGTACGTGCTAGTTGCGTCGAATACGGACACGGCGGATTGTGGAATACCAAATACCAAGTATAATTACAATGATGTTATTTCGGTTGATATGGTTGCATGTTATCCGGGAAGTTTTCTAGGATACGGAGATTGTTCTGTGTACTTTGAAAGATTTGATCGCCCTACAAACGAGATGACGCGAGTGGCAATTAATGGACCATTACCTGATTTTGATCTGACTGGATTCGCTTGTGTTAAATCATTCGAGTTTAACGAAAATCTTTACAAGATTTGTTATGTTTGGTTTGGTAGACATTTTTGTTAAAAACGTTGGGTGCCTATAGTTTTATTACGATATATGCTAGATTGTGCTGTACTGACATCGTTGGTTGTCAGTGAGGCAATTATATCATATCACGAGCAGACCGAAGTTTGGTTGCCCATGTCATATTGTATCAGTCTCGATGAAGTTATTAAGGAATTTAAGGAAAAATGTCCTGGTGTTTCCGAAGATGATATTATCAAAGAAGCTCCTAAAATTCTCGAGATTAAACTCAAAACCGCAAAAGATCTCGGTAGAAAAATTATAGGTAAATTTACTCAAGGTGGTGCATATGATCATAAAAGACATCACGCACGATTACTTCTAGATGATGTCGAGTATGATTTTATAATTGCTGATAAAACAGCGAGAAATATATTTGTAACTCGAGAAAGTGTTTATTTATCCGAAAGATCATTATTGGGTACGATCGATTGTTACATAAATGATGTCTCCCCACAGTATACTCATTTAAGATATTCTATGTTGGCTTATGTTTCTATAAATTTATTATTGATGATTAATAGATTTCCTGAGACCGCAGTCAGAGTCGCAACATATTCGTTTTATATTTCGAGTAAATATTTAGAATATGTTAAGGAATTCACAAGTAATGATGAACGATGGAGTTCGTGGAGAATAAAAAAGGAAATATTACACAATTATACAAAATCAGCAGATGTTCCAATGAGAGATTTTTATCGTAAGGGTAATAAAATATCAGAAATGTCGAAAGCGCCATCGTTGAGTGATCCAATAACTAGATATAGGACAGTATATCTCAATGGACCTGGTGGTTGCGGCAAAACGACTCGAGCAATTAGTGTTTTTAGAAATTCAGATATGATCGTGCTGACACCCACACATAGACTTGCACGTGAGATGAAACAACGGCAAGTACAATCGTGCACGTATCATAGTTTCTTTCGGTGGCGCGGGGATACATGGACTCCTGAACGAATGGGAGAAAAATATATACCTAAAATAATTATTTGGGACGAGATATGCACGGTGTCATTGGATACATTAAAAATGTTTCTTGATTGGTTGTTGACGAAAAATACCGCTATGATAATATATGGCGATCATGGTCAACCGCCGCCTTTTGTTTGACCAACTCCACATGATTGGTTAAAAAATTTCGTTGATTATTACGAAAAAATTGATGATGATCATAGAGCTCTCGATGCAAATTTAAAGGAGTTAAAAAATTAATCAGATTACAATCAAACAAAATTCAGTGTGAAATAATACGTGGAGTCATCTCAGAGACCTCAATGAACGATTTTTTAAATTTATGGAGACCCAACGATTTGATAGAAGCAAGCAGAAAAATAATCATAGACGCTTTACAACAGCAGTTGTTTCAGGTGCATAAAGAAAAATATTCAGAATTGCCTGCTCCGTTATGTTAAAGACCATCAGATACACGAAAACAGAATATTAATGTTGATATTCCAGGGTAGACTGAGAAGCAAGATCTCGTATTAAATGATATTGTCGCTGTTGATATCAATGTGGTCGGAAGATGCATTACGCGCTGACAAATCTCCATGGGTGCTGGGATACGCTAAATATTTTTGATACACGAGTCTGGATCGTAAACGATCGCATCCAGTGGTCAAATGTAGTCTATTTAGCGGTATCGAGGGTTAGAAAAATATCTCAATTACGTAGAATTATAATTCCTGTAATCGTTAATAAATTTAACATCATCGATGATGATATAATAAGAAAAAAATTAATCGGATACAAACAATCTGATAAAAAAAATAAACGCGACTTTGATCTTGATGTTGAATTTATTATTGAGTTAAAACAACAGCAGAATAATCATTGCGCCAGTTGCAATGGTGTAATGCTCTGGAGGTATTCGAATAATGATTCAAGACAATTTACCGTAGACAGAAAAGATAATAGTCGCGGCCATACACGAGAAAATGTGATGTTGACCTGTCTCGAATGTAATCGACGTCGGGGTGCTAGTGGTAGTTGTGTATCCTCGGGAATTATCTGAAGTTGTTCACGTACAAATCCACGTTGAGGCGCAGCCGAATCTAATCTGTAGATTGCAGGTCTACCTGAGAATCTTGTCACGGTGGATATTTTGTGTGTAGTAACACTCCAGATAGGATCAGTCGCTCTTTTTTTTACCACCTTCAAGTTCACCCGGTTCATATAAATATCTAACTGTAACATTACCAATATTTTTTGTTTTTCAACATCTTTTCGTTGTCGTGGTATATTTTTTTTTTGTAATTGCATTAATGGGTTTCATGTTGGTTGTTCGTGTAATCTCATTATTTAATGCATCTATCACGCTTGGTAATCTTGCAACCCATTCACGAGATCTCGTATCCTGAATAAATTCCTTTGCATATTGATATCCAAATAACCGCTCAGCAAGTGTTCGATTAAATCGCTCAACAATTGCCTGATCACGATGAATTGCAGTATGCCCTCGTCGTATTTTGGTATTATGTTGTTTCATCAACGATGATACTGGACCCAGAAATTCCTTACCAGGATCAACCTGTAATAGCTGTGGCCATCGTAATGGTCCTCGTTGATAAATTCGGTTAAATGCATCGGCTACTTTAGATGATGTTTTCGCTGATACCGGTTCTGCATCTTTATACCTACTTGCAACATCAACAACGATTAACGCGTACTTGTATGTTTTTTCTACGTACAGTATCATGTGGTAAAAATAAAATATCTGCTTGATGAACTTCATTAGGAACACTAACATCGAAATACGCGTACTGAATTCGTTTCGGTGGTGGTAGGTTTCGGTGGTGGTAGGTTGCCATATTGCTTGTTTGGATAACCAGGTTTTAGCAGTAGAATGTTTAACCGCTGCTGCATTAGCAAGTTTGCTAATTGCTGCTTTACCTTTCCAGTATCCTCTTGGTGAATAATAAATTAATTCCATTATATATTACCAGACCCAAGCGTTAATTTACTTTTCATCGCGGATCTTACTAACCAATTAGCTAATTTTTCTTTGACATTTTTATTTTTTATAGAATTTAACGCATGAATTAATTTCACATCTGCAATATGCCTGTCTTGTAGATTTTTACTCTTATACGCAACATCATGAACATGACAAGCTTTATCAATAGCGTTTACTGGTTCCTCGCCTGGTTTTGGTTGATCTTGGTTATCGAGCCTGATATCGAGTCGAGTACCAGGACAGCAATAATTATATCCTGGTAGATGTTTTTCTCCTGAGTATTTAGCCCATGGAGTACCTGGAAACTTTGACATCCAATTAGCAATATCACCACCGCGCTTATTAGGTAAAAACGAAAATTTCTTTCTACCGCACACAGAAAATCTTCCACCATACGCTATTTTTTTATTTTTTGTTGTAACCGTAGCTAAATCAGTAGTTGAATTTTAGATCTACAGCGTAAGCAATATAAATTCATGTTATAAAATATATGGATATAGTTGATTTCTCAGCAACTCGGCAGCGAGAGCCAGTTAAACACCATCCTGCGCTACCGAATTCCATCAGAATGATTATCATAGGACTATCTGGATCGGGTAAGACGCAGTTATTACTTAATCTGATAATGAGATGGTTGAAATGGGATAAATTGTATTTAGTAGCACCATCCGTTGATGATCAACGATGTTATGATGTACCTAAATATTTCAATGAAAACGCAAGATTACTAGACGAAGATAACGATGTTATAGAGTTTATAACAGATGTTGATGAAGCACCGTCCGTTGATGTTTTAGACGGATTTATTAATGATTTATTGTGTATGATGATGTGTTGCTAGATAAACAATCAAATCCAGCCAGAATATTTTCTTGCGGCAGACATAAAAATACAGATGTGATCTATGTTACTCAACGATATACACAAATTCCGAAAGTAATCAGGAACAATTGTAATATTTTAGTTGTGTTTAATGGCGTAGACACACACACGGTGCGAAATATTCATCAAACTTGGTGTAGCGGTGACATGGATATAATTAAATTCAGAAATTTCTTTTCACGAGCGCAAGCTACTCCGCATGGATTTATAACAATAAATTTACATGATCCTAGAACAAGATATCGTGTGGGTCTTGATAAAATATTTGAATAAATTAATAAATTTAATTAAACAGATATCATTAATATAATGAACAATTGTACGTGGTTAATTCAAGGAACAACAGATAAATGCAACAAAAGGTCCCGTGGAGAATATTGCAGGAGACATAATTATATTTTATCAAAAAATCCTCATGCTGGTTCACGAAGTTGTGTTGGAAGTAACAACGGCGTTAGAGGATTATATCAGATTTGCAAAAATTGCGGTGGAGATCGATACAGAAGTTTAATGATATATTACAGAAAAAGAAAGAACATAAATCCAAAAATAGAAAAACCACCATCAGAACTTGAATATTACTTGAAACATAGCGCAAAAGATTCCCAGGATTCAGATGAAGATTCCCAGGATTCAGATGAAGAGTCCCAAGATTATTCAGAATAACATAGCAGCAGAGAGGGCTCGTCTACAATTCTGTTTGGGACAAAGAATAATCGTAGACGTGGTATTGACCTCTATGAGGGGTCACTATTTCTTTTTTGGTCTAAAAAACGTACGTGACGCGTTAAGTGGTCTGAACGCCCTCTCTGCTGCTATACGTATATACAGTGTCTGATTATCCTAGGAGCGAAATTAGAAAATGCTACTGGCCCCGCGCTTTTATTTGCACAAATATATATGTTGGTTTTGTTGAATGTGTGCGCTTTAACTACATATGGTACAATAATTTGCACTAGCTCAATCCGGTATATTATATAGAACTAATATCACACATGCGTAAAATATTAGTTATGGTTTGGAATATATTGGAATTAGTAATATTTAAATAAGCAAATACGCAGGTCTTCAATCGAATTGCTTTCAAAACAGTAGATGCACTCTTCCATTTTAATTGTGTTTTAATCTTTCTAGGAAGAACATTGTTTTACATCAAGATGTCCAGTAAGGCAACTTATGTTGTTCAAAGCTGACAAAAATCATTTCACTCTCATTTTTGGAAACATGCATGATTTGTGATCTAATCCAATGCATATTTTATTAATATCTAAACATTCAGATTCATATGATGATAATTCAATATCATGTATTCAAAATGGCAATTCTTTGCTGTTTTCACTGATTTTAAAATGCTTTTATCCCACTTCTGTTATTGTACGCTTTGCTAAATAAATCAATGCCTACATGTAACTATGTCGTATAATGACGCTGATTTTAAAAGAAAAGGTGTGCATTTTCTTGTGGAGTTTTAAAAAATATTTTCAAAGTTCCCATATCGATATTTTCATTCAGTTTATTCTCCTTGTTATCAAACTCTTACATGTAATTTTCCTTTGTTAGTACTACGTTAGTTCCGTTGTACGCAATTGCTATATTTTAACAATAAAAGTAGTAATAGAAAACACTCGCTTGTGTACTTAATAGTTTCAATAGATTACATCTTTGAGAGCACTTATAATAATATGTGTGCCCACATTATGAAAGAATAACATCGATATATTATATACATTGATTTGATTGTTTACTCCAGTAGGTCCGCACACTAGATCCAGTACTTTGTAAAAAGATAATATTTTATTTCTAGATTTTGATTAAGATGATTTGAATGTATATTACAGGTATGATGGACTGAAGTATTTAAAAGTCTCTATCTGTCCAATGTTTCCCAACGACGTTTCGATAATTTACAAAATATTTATATAATGTTTAATGGTCTAATTCGTGTTGCATTAATTTTGTCACGTATTATGCGTAAGTGGAATGTATAATGGAGACGATTGGTTGTCCCGTTTGAGACATACCCGCCAAGACCATGCACTGAAATCTTCCCGTATTTTGTAAGTATCATTATGTACAAATGTCCTAATGCAAAGTGTTCTCCTGTAGCTATAATATAGCAGCACGTGTTTAGCATCCAAGTTATAATATTCCAGATGCAGAAGTTTAGTGTAGATTTCCACATTAAATGTCCTTTACCTTTTTGTGACCAAAACATATGTGCAGACAAATAAGAGCAATATAATATATCATGCTTAGTAGGACCTATGTATCATCTATGCTTCAGCGATTTCCTGACGGGGTATGCTTGCTTTAACAGCGATGAAGTTTGTTGTCATTTTGCAGAAAACAAACAATGATTATAGTATTAAATTCTATACAATGTTTAACATATTTGCAAATTATTTCGTATGATATTGGTTCTATTTTGAATTATATTTTATATAGTATGTATATATAGAAGTTTCTTTTTGATGTACCTAAAAGTTCATCTCGAATGATCCTTATAAATCTATTTATTGAGTGATGTGTGCCTACAAGTTCGATGCGTACTGAAATTCAGTACTACCAAAACCTTATGGTTATTCCTTAAGTTATCAATAGTAAAGAATGCTTTCTGTTATCAGGACAATAGCGTTTTTGTTTGTCTTCTGATGTGCAAGAATGGCATATGTCTTATTGTCTTGTTCTCACTGATTCGCAACCTGTCGCCGTTGCTATTGACTCGGGCAGTAAAAGGGCCACGTTGAAAGTATACAGCTACCTTAAAAATTTGATACATGCCTGGATTGGTTGTATGGGCTTAACGATAACTTTTTCCTTAGTGACGTAAGCTTAGTTAATCACATAATAGTGATAAGAATCGAATCCGATATCCTAGGTTCTGGAATGCTGACGGATCATATTTCAAAATGTTTTATTTTCTGGTCTTATTGATAAATTGTCCCCCAGGTAACCTAGATTAATGTACAGGGATTTTCTCCAACTAATCGGTATTTGTGATTGTTTTCGTTAAAACGCCACAATAATCCATAGGCATCGGGTATTCATTATCCCATTAAGCAATCGCCCTTAATACCAAAATGAAATATCATATATATTTATTTTACAGTCGGTTTAATGCAGCCTATTATGATCTCATATTACATTTGGCCAGTTAAACGTATGACAAGTATTGTTGCATACTATAATGATTTATGTAAAAATGTCATAATGACAACTGTTCAAGCAAAATTCCCACGTATCCTTATTGTTTACAAACTAGTGCAAAGTTAATAAGATATCATTAGCGTTAATGTATGTAAAAATGGTGCAAACATATATACAATCAAACAGAAATATACATACAATCATGCTTTCAAAGATGCAATTACATTATTATACCTTCTTACCATGCAATAGAAATGAAAATAATATCAGAGAACCAATTACAATTCACAACTGTCATGTTTACCAGGATGTCGTCTATGTGAGTAAAATAAACTAATGCAATCAAATGCCGAAATAATGTCATATTAGTCGATGAGTCTTCTTAACCTGCCAATTTCTTTCTAATCAATAATGAGACAGTCAAGCGTGCTTAAACGTTGCTACCACTTTTTCCAAGTCCTTATATTTGTATATACCCTAATCACATAATGGTAGTTTGGGAAGAGTTATGTACAAGAACTAATCGCTCAAGCTTCGGCAAAGAGAAGTGATAGCTTTTGTTTTTAATAATACTAGGTATATACCTTAATGTCAGAAATGATATTATCTTGGATTTCCGTAATTTTCGTGCTATTGTTGGTATTACAGTATAATGACGTAATAAGACGATTAGGCTCAGACGTGCTTTTATTGATAAACACACCATTTGTTACAATAGTTCTGAGTGCATGCAAACTAAATGTGCTACAATATATACGAGGGCTTGTACGTATTAAAATATTAGGTCTGATCAGTCAGCGAAAACATCAATACCTTTCCCTCCTTTTCATCAAACAATGCTCTAATCCATTTGGAAATATTGCGTCCAACAAGGGTATTATAAAGGTTATTATCTGTTGGATGTGCTCACTATATAAAACTAGCAGCTTGGCCCGATTGCCCATTTGGAAGCACCAAAGACGAGTAATTGATATTCGAAAGGAAATCAAGGTTGTCGTGCAGACAGCACAGCAGTAAGTCACTTTGCTTTCCATAAATGTATGACATAATTTGTATGTTATATAATTTCGACATCTATATTGAAATTTCATGTTCACTGGTTATATGGTTATATTACAGCTTCAAAATATATATTACGTTGGTGTATAAAAACAAATATCTCATGTCCATCATATGAGTGAACAACTTGTATTGTGGGATAAAAATGTAACATAAATATATGCCGTACCTGATAGCAAAAAAACTTTCTAAAGCGTTTGTACTCAAAATATATAGCAAATGTCATGTGAACCATGACAGTGCAGTGGATAAACCCGGCATACAAGATTACAAAGCATGCTACTTAAATCGGATGATTACATTTGTGTCGTTTGAACACTAACTACTAGATGATTTGTAAATAATGCAAATATATTCTATCTCAGCATTTCCAGCCATTACTGTTTTATTCTGACATATGTCAAAAAGCTTAAATGGATGTTTTGAAAGTTATAGTTCAACCTCTGAGAAAAAGAGTGAATGATCTTCTTGCATCACAATATCGTTTGATTCAGGAATCATAAACTTGCTAACACATATCTTGAAATTGATAACCAGCAGCCATTCAAGCTTTGGGTCAGAATGAATAACAAATTTCTTCGATTCCCAATAAATAATACAAAATTTAAAATTAGAACAAATCAAGCTTTGAATAAAAAGTTCAGAATAACTTTTTTCCTCCCATCCATATTGAGGTCATATCATATAACGGTAATTAGTGGATCGCGCTACATTATTTGGCTTATTACTAATAGTTTATGTATGATGTGTCTTTCTCGGATCTGACGTGAGTTTAGGACTCTAATACTGCGTATTAACGTACGACAGAAGTTAAGGCATCTATTTTTACTGACGCAATTATCCATCTCTAGTACAATACAATTAATAAACTACGACAGATGACAATCATAACTTGCGCGAAATATTTTTTAAATTCTTTTATTCATCTGGCAATAATTTAAAATGGTATTGATATTGTAAAATATACATATACCGACTTGGACATGAAAAAAACTACAAGCTAAACATGTATATGTATACGGTAGGATGTCCAAAAATATGAACGTGCTTGTTTTCAGCAAATCTGTATTCCTGTCTTTTTCGTAGGTACTTGTTGTTTTGCAATAACCCGTTCATTGTCAGAAACAAAATAGTCATGACCAATGAGCTTACTGTCTAGAATTAATTAGCCAGAGATTAACGGGTTATTGTCGCCTGACAGTGGAACGTTAACCCATGGTGTATATATATATATATATATATATATATATATATATATATATATATATATAGAGAGAGAGAGAGAGAGAGAGAGAGAGAGAGAGAGAGAGAGAGAGAGACAGAGAGAGAGACAGAGAGAGAGAGGGAGAGATAGATAGAGCGAGAGAGGCAGAAAGAGAGACGGACGGAGAGAGACAGACAGACAGAGAGATATTCGGTCCAATCGTTATCCAAATTGAGCGTGTACACTAATACGTGACATAAATATGTCTGCAAGATTGTCAAGTCTAACAATATATATATATATATATATATATATATATATATATATATATATATATATATATATATATATATATATAGCAATCTATATATCTATCAGAAGAAAAGAATTTTCAAGATTTTTCCTTTAATTAATAATTCTGTTCATCATTTATTTCAATATGAGTTCTCATTTGTTGACAAAATTTAAATTCAAGACAAATTATATTTTTAGGTATCAGTAGGTTTTCAAAAAGCTATTTCTCTAATCAAATTAATTTATTTAATACTAATTTTCATATTAATACTTATACAAAATATAATTGTTCAGACCATTAAAAGCGGTTTACAATATTGAGTGATATGACTAAAGAATCAATGCTAATTAATGAGATGAATGGTTTCTTTTTTTAAAAATCTATGATAATTTAAATATTTGCTTTGTAACGAAATGCAAGTTAAGGCAAATCAAAATTCTTGAAGACATTGAAGATTACAAAATGACTAGACTGAATTACATATATCCAAAACAAGATTCTAACATCATAACGAATATCTTGATTATATATATATATATATATATATATATATATATATATATATATATATATATATATATATATATATATATATATATATATGTATAGATATATCTATATATCTATATATATATATATATATATATATATATATATATATATATATATATATATATATATATATATATATATATATATATATAGCGATGTAGACTGAATTGCATGCAAAATCCACGCACACGAATTTTTCCAGAAACAAAAATCACAATTATAAACAAGACGTTTGATGTAAATGGAAAGAAGAGTTATAAATCAATACTTAACTAAATGCCGAGATATACATAGTATACGCCTGATGTAAGCGGAGTATTTGCGTTAATAGGCAATAGCTAAGATAAGAATACAAACGTATTAAACACATTACAACTAAATGTACTAAACTGTGTAATGAAACCACATTGATGTGGATGTTTTTATGTTATTCTCATACGTAACGAAATATATACAAACTGCGACTGTGCTTAAGGATGGTTGTTGTATGAAAATATATGCATTCTGATTATTTGTATACCTATAGTCACTAATTAGTACACATAGTCTCATTTGGATGAACAAAAATAATACAATTTCACATATATGACGTCATATATGACGTAAATGATGAAGTTTGGGAAACAAATTACATAAATACAATAATATTATATGTTATAATCACATATTCTGGTATTGATATAAATGAACATCGTTCTCACAACCACACGCACTGTTTTTTGGCTATATTTAATTTTCTCCTAATAGTTCCAAGGATAATCACACATGGGGTGACTTGTCCAAGTACTACACCGCGCAAAGACCAAACATCAATTTAAAAATCATGAAAACCCTTGATGAGATCACTACATTTGCCCTCTCTTGATTCCTGTATCTGCCGGACAAATATGTTTCCTCATGCTTGGTGTACCTCTCCGATATACAAACATGTATTCTAAAAAATACAACCTTTTCGCTGAGATTGTCGTTATGTGCATGTAATTTACCAAGTGAGAGTTTTGCTGCATACTCATAATCGGTTATCGATTCAACACTGGAAAACATATAGAAAAGTGATACTGATATTTGATCTAACGGGTATATGTCAATATATATATATATATATATATATATATATATATATATATATATATATATATATATATATATATATATATATATATATATATATATATATATATATCCCTATACTCAAAGAGGCACCGGTCTATTATTTATTAAAGCCTCTGTTTGTTTGTTTTGCATAGTTTGCCGACATACGTCTAGCGACTCAACAGTATTACACAATTTAAATTCGTCCATGCATATAAATATTAACATCTGCATGATCGCAATTAAGCAATGCACAATATTATACAGGTATTGATTTAATCTAGCACAAACGTTTCTAAATATGATATTTTTGCAAATATGTTTAATTCACGATTTGAACTTTTGTACTGTACAAATGAATTGGTGTTAGATTAAGGGAATAGGGAATATAATACTGACTTTTATGTGAATTTCAAAGAAAAGAATCAGAAACTTTACATTAGATCAGACAAACATATTTTATATATAAGTAGTATATGCAAAATGTATTTTCTTTGATAGAATATAGACACTTTCCTCCATTTTCTTATTCACTAAAGCTGAGAAAAATAAGGTGCAACGTGTGTGAGAAAACCGATAAGACTATTCTCACTAAGTTATAAAACATTGGAAATGAATGATCAATACATTGATTACCGAAGAGGTGTCGTTTATAGAAAAGTATAGACTGACTGGAACATCTTACATTTGTAATATCCAGGTGGGCTTTTGGGGCAACTAGACATGTTAGACTTGTAGCGAGGAAGCAAGAATTTGTCAATTATTTTGTCTTATCTAATTTGTGACTTTTAAATATTCGAAATCATTCTACTATACAATAATACTAATAATTACACCAGAAACGTGTGAAGCCTTTCTTAATTTGACAACCACTATACTGCCTGAAACTCCATGAGGACAAGGACTCTGCTGGGAATTTGCCTTGCTGATTATAAGAGAATATCGGTTGTTGGAACGTTATGATATTAAGGAAATGTCACTTGAAGACGCTTAATGCCACTTTGTTTTAACAATGCATAGTTAATACCGATTACGGTTATATATATATATATATATATATATATATATATATATATATATATATATATATATATATATATATACACACACACAAATGAACATTAACATATTTTTACACAGTGAATGAAAAGCTTTCTACTTCATGTTCGTCACTATATATGCATTTTCATATCGTATTTAAATGTTCGTTTTTTAATTATATTTCCAATTCCTTTACTTATGTTAGAGTGAATGATGTGGTCTTTACTCAGCAGAAAATCCAAGAATGTTGCATAATATTTGAAACTTCTATACCTAATTAATATTCATGGTCTTCAATTTGAAGGAACAAGAACTAGTTTTCGCCTGAGTAAAATGAGTGTTCGTTTAAATACATTATTGTGAAGGGACAATTATATTGTTGTATATTTTTAATTACAGGAATCATTTATAAAATATCAGAACACTACTGAATTATTTACTTATTGTTTAATTAATCAAATTCGATATTAATTCTGATGGAAGGAGTGCTTCTCGAGATACACATCGCAACTAAATTTCCCTATTGATTGGTAAATTTTATTATTCACCATTTTATGTTGTGTTAAATTAATTCCTTCCTTCTGTTCATTAAATCTTAAGGATTGAATGTTCATAAGTACCCATATTAAAATGTTGTATAATGAAATAAAATAATCGACAATACACAGATTAAATAGTTTTGCAATATATGAAATGACTCAATTGCAAATGCCCCATTTTACGCATGTACATTTCTCACTCATGTAGTTTGTATAAGTACCTTTTATCTTTATAGATACTAATTTAATCTAAATATGTTGTTATCTAATAATAGTAACGTATGTTTAATTATACCCTTAACAGTATTACACAATAACGGACATTGTCGAAATTAAAAAGTATGGATATAATTAATGTCATATATACGTTTAACTATATCTGTCATAGCTATGAACATTAAAAATTATAGTCTTTACTTATTCTTATTAGTTTAGACGATTTTAGGTGTTTGATACGTCACATTTACGAACTAAACATTAGTTTGCTAGTGTGACTGTGTTAAATATATTAACATGTATTTAATGTATCATATGATGACATGTTCCCGACTCTTTGTTACATGTTAGGACTTTTTTCTGTACATTGTATTGTGTATTGATTATTTTGAGATATTTAGTATCTTACTTCCGTATACGCATTGTTAATGTTACCTGTGACTATTTGTCTAGGAGGAGAAATGTTCGTCAGTAAAATTGCATGATTATCATTAGGCCTGTTTAGTTACGTCCCTCGCTCTTATTGTTATCCAGGAAACGAGGTAAATGACGATAATAAGGTAAATAGTGTGCGTGTCTATGCATATGTGTGTAGCAGATAGATAGATAGATAGAGAGAGAGAGAGAGAGAGAGAGAGAGAGAGAGAGAGAGAGAGAGAGAGAGAGACTCAGGGAGAGATGTAGGTTGGGAGAAAGGAGGATATATGTATAGATATATTTGGGACAGAAAAGGGGACTATATGTTTAAACGGTGGTATGCTATAATATGTTATATGTGAAAACGTTGTCTTGATATTAATTCATGAATAAGATATTGGCTTCCTATTGTGTTTAAGGTATTCCTGGTCGCCCTGGTCCTCCTGGTCCGATTGGCGAGAATGGTGCCCGTGGTGCTCCTGGTTTTACGGGTAATCCTGGTCCTCCTGGTGCCCAAGGTGCCGCTGGTGACGTGGGGAGCGCAGGTCCTGCTGGCCAATTGGGACCTACTGGTAGGAAAGGCGTACAGGGTCAGCAGGGTCCCCGAGGCCCTCTGGGTATAGCAGGTGTCAATGGTAATCCTGGTGTGCCTGGTATCCGTGGCATGAATGGTCCACAAGGTATTATTGGTCAGTCGACTCCTGGTTTGCCTGGTGAGTTTGGTCCTCTGGGTAGTCCTGGTGGAAGAAGGATAATTGGTTTTCCCGGATCGCCTGGTCTTTCGGGAGTTTCTGGACAGCCAGGTCCTAAGGGTCCACCTGGTGTTTGTCCTGTTTGTACATCTGGCTAGATATTATAAATATTTAAATATGAGGTTCGTTTGCTTGATTCTAAATGATAACTATATTAAGTAAGAACTGTATTAAAATTGTAATCTAAACATATTTAAAGCCAAAACATTTACTTATATGCCTACTTCGAAATACCAATATGACAGCTATAATGAGAGGAATGTCCAGGTTTAGCAACGACGTTATGCTTTCAATAAAATAATACAGTATGCGATCACATTTATTGCAATGGTTATGTAGTAAGCTTGCAAACCTTATCTTACTTTTATTTTCTTAAAAATTTGCACACTTAAACTTCCGTGTTCAGTTCATCTATATTCATGACAATCGACGGACTGATGTAGAAACGAGTACATGTTTGTAATGTGCAAAATCATCAGTCAGTGTTTCATGATAGCCTAGCCTTTTTGAAAAACGTTTCAAATTACAACGTAATATGTGCTACCTGTACTGAAGCAGCAGAGAGGGTGAATCTCACAAAGTATTTCGCTTAACAGAGCCTTCTATCGAGCACATTTTAGATAGAGATATTATTTTCACAAAATAAAACCTCCATTCAGAAAACATGACAAAATATGCTTTCTCTGCTGACTTGAAGGGTTATGTCATGAAAATATCTATCTATACAACTATTTCTGTTACTACAAGAGTCTATCTTGCGAAACACTCGGTGGCGTCGTCGCCCTCTCTGCTGCTGTGTCTGCCTCGTAATATCCTGGCAGGGTTTGCATATCGTCGCCGTTTCTGCTGCTGTCTAGCTAAAAATTGTATCTAACCCAACTCGATACCGTGTTCGAGAATCATGTAAATTTATAATTACACTAACAAACTATACCCGCAAGTAGATACAAAGATGCGGAACCGTTAGCAACTAAAACAGCATCTGAGGTTGCTTCTGCGTTTGAACGAATTTATCAACGAGGACCTCTGCGATGGAAACAGCTGTTACAAGTTGATCCTGGCAAAGAATTTCAAGGTGCAGTATTGTCGTTAATGAAGCAACATAATGTCACCATCAGACGAGGGCATACTGAAATTCATCGTGATCAGGCAATTGTTGAACGATTTAATCGAACACTTGCTGAGCGGTTATTTGGATATCAATACGCGAAGGAATTCATTCAGGATACGAGAACGCGTGAATGAGTCGGAAGATTACCAAGTGTGATAGCTGCGCTAAATAATGAAATTACTCGAACAACCAACATGAAACCTGCCATCGCGATCACTAACAAACTATACCCGCACAACGACGTGATTTCCTGACGCAGCCAATACTGGATGATGTCATTGTGAGATATTTATATGAACCAGGTGAACTTGAAGGTAGTAAATAAAGACCAACTGATCCTATCTGGAGCATCACCGCACACAAGATATCTAACATAACTAGATCCACTGGCAGACCAGTGGATTCACACGTGAGCAATTACAAGTAATTCCCGAGGACACACAACTACCACCCCGATCACTTAACTAGCGCTGGCGCCTCTACGTCGATTACACTCAAGACAGGTCAGCATCACATTATCGCGTGTATGACCACGAATATTATCTTTTCTATCTACGGTAAATTGTCTTGAATTTTTATTCGAATATTGCCTTAGCATTACACAATTACAGCTCGCACAGTGATTATTCTGCTGTTGTTTCAGCGCAATGACGAAGTCATCGTCGAGGTCGAAATCGCGATCATTTTTTTTTCACTCTGTTTGTAACCGGCGAGTTTAATTTCTTATTATGTCGCTGTTGTTCTCATTGTCCGCGTTTGACTCTTCGAAGACAATTCTTCGCAGTTGAGATATTCTTCTGACTTTGGACACAGCCAAGTAGACCAAGTTTGACCATTCGATGAGGTCGTCAACAATCCAGACAGTTGTATCACTGATAGTCAGTCCTTGAGATGAATGCATCGTAATTGCGTATCCTAGCGTCCACGGATATTTTTTTTTAGTGCATCTTTGACAGCATTGACATCAACTGTGACAATATCATTCAATACTAAATTCCGTTTCTCTGTTTTCCCAGGAATATCAACATCTATATTCTGTAACCGCGTATCAGCTGGTCTATAACATAACGGCACTGGCAGCGTTGGAAACTTTTCTTGTTGTAATTGAAATAGCTGTTGTTGAAGTGTGTCTCTAACTCTTTTTCTACTTGCCACTATCAAATCGTCAGGTTTCCACACGCTCCAAAAGTCGCTCATTGAAGTTTCAGGAATCATCTCGCGCATAATTTCGCATTAAATTGTATTCGGTTGTAATCTGATTAATGTGTTAAATTCCTTCAACGTTGCATCAAGTGCTCTATGATCATCAGACACTTCATAATAATCAACAAAATCTTTTAACCAATCATGTGGAGATGGATCAACAAACGGAGGTGGCTGACCGTGATCGCCGCGCATTATCACAGCAGCATACGCTGTTAGCAGCCAATCAAGAAACGTTTTTAACGTTTTCAACGGTACCGTGCATATCTCATCCCAAATTATTTTCCCGGGAATATATTCTGTTCCCATTCGATCTGACGTCCATACACCGCCACTGTATTTGAAAAAGCTGTGATAAGTACAACAACTGACTCCTCGTTGTTTCATCTCCCTGCCGAGCCTGTGTGTAGGTGTTAGCACAATCATATCTGAATTTCGAAATAATTCAATAGCTCGAGTTGTCTTACCAGACCCACCCGGCCCGTTCAAATAATCAGTTTTGTGTCTAGTGATTGGATCATACACAGATGGTGCGTTTGAAATTTCTGATAATTCTGATTTACAATAATCATCCTTAATTGTAACATCAGCGGATTCACAATATTCATGTAACATCTCCGTTTTTATTCTCCACGAACTCCATGATTCATCAGTGCTTGTAAAACGAGCCAGTGAGTATCTGCTACTGATATAAAATGAATCTGTTGCAACTCTAACTGCGGTATCGGGAAATCGATTTATCATTGATAGCAAATTTATAAAAACATAAGCCAGCATCGAAGATCTTAAATGTGCGTATTGAGGCGATTCTCCGTCGATATAACTTACAATTGTGCCCAACTTTTCCCCATCGGACAAGAGCGCGTCCTCCCGATTACAAAATATATTTCTCGCAACGGCATCAGCAATTATAAAATTTAATTCAGCGTCATCGATAATCAGCCGCGAGTGATGTAGTTTATGATCATATGCACAACCTTGAGCAAATTTACCGATTATTCTTTATCCGAGATCTTTTGCTGTTTTTTCACTATTGCTAAGTTTGATCTTAAGAACTTTAGGAACCTCACCAACAATGACATCCATGGGAGTATTTGGACTCTCTCGTGCATACTCGCTAATAACTTCATCGAGACTGATACGCTCCGGTGTTGGTAACCAAACTGAAGTCTGCGGTCGATATGATATGATTGCTTCACTGATAGTCAACGATACTAGTATTCGGCTGTCAAGCATATATCACAATAACACTATTGGCGCCCAGCGCTTTTCACTAAAGTGTCTGCCAATCCAAGCACAACAGCACGGATGAAGTTTTTCAGCGAATTCAAACGAAGTCACACGAGCAAATCCTGTCAAATCAAAATCGGGTAAAGGACCGTTTATAGCAAATCGTGTCATCGAGTTCGTGGGATGTTCAAATCGCTTAAAATATTCACGGCACTCTCCCATCCCGAGTAAGCTTCCCGGATAGCATGCAATCATATCCACGGAAATCATATCCCGGTAGTCATACCGGGTATTCCACAGCCCGCCATGCCCATACTCGATACAAGCCAATTGTATATCCGAGAGAAACTCACTTCGGGTTGGTCTCCACGAATTTTTTTCTCTTGCGGTGTGAGGGGCAACAATCGGAACTGTAAAACAATTAGTTAATAACTGCTCAGTGTTTTCTTCGATTTTCATATATTTCTCTGAGTTTTTTTTTTTCATTTGTTGTTGCAAAGATTCTGTCCGGTATAATTCACCGTTGGGTTTTACAAATTGATCATATTCGCCATCTTCGGAACTTTTAAACAACCACATCGACACAGGTTCGATTTTGCTTATCTGCTTGATAGCATCGAATATGTTTCCGCGATAATATTTCACAACACGATCCCGCGGAAATATCGTAACTGCGTTAGTCCAAGCATGAGCGTTATGATCAATGATATTTATTGGAGCCCCGTATCGATTATATTTCGATTTGTATAACACTTCCTTTGTTATCGTTGTTACGGTTATGGGAAATCTTAATGCTATTCCTAGCTCGGCAACATCGTTTACTGACGCTCCTATGTGTTTGATCCTCTCCGCCCACGCTGTTATCTTGGACTGTCTTAACGCAGTCAAACCGTTTCCGCGTATCACATTTTTAAAATGTTCCATTACTCGCTCGGCTACACAATTTAACGCGAACGACGTCCTCATCGGGGTGAGTTTATCAATTTTTGCTTTTTTTTATCGGATAGATTCCATAAATGACTGCGGTCACAGGATACGCTCGAGCGTAATATGGTTTATCAATCCCGGTCAGCATTTCTGGTTTGGAATCGCTACTTAACAGAATGGTCTTTCCGCTAGCAAGAACAGGGTCGAGTTTGTCACGGATTTGTCACGTATCAGAATCTGCTTGCACATTAAATTTTATTCTGAAAAAAATATTTCCGACTGCCTTGATGATTATCAAGTGGGAGATAATCAATAATTTTTTTCGCTCGTGCATCATTCATTGTAGTGTCCTTGACAGAGTCAACATTGACAGAGTCGTTACGGATAATTTTGAATGACGACCACACGTGTGATGCGCCGTCGTCGCGGAATTCTTTTTTGGCATTCCTGATAATATCAAACAGATCAGTCAGGGAACGTCGTCGTGAGTCAGGGGTTAGTCTGTCAAGATCGAATCTCTCGGCGCCAATGGCAGATAATCTTTCAAACTCCTCCATATTATATTTAAGACAAATATTTAAATAAGATATATTATATATAACAGGAACCGGTGCAAGTGGCTTGGTACAAAATCATCAACCCCTTGTAATAAATCCTGCAGAGGTGAATTCTGTGGACAACATTCTTAAAGCGTTCGAAGGAGGAGTTTAGGACCAATACCATGCCTTCGATGTGGTATTGGGGTCAGGGTTAAAGCACAGTTATGTGCAAGTTGCGCAGAAAAACGATACCGTGAACTCAAACGATATTACAATAAAAAAATAACGATATATCCGAGCCTGATCATTTAACTAAGTTTTCAGACAAATTAAAATTAGACAAATATATTATTATATAAATGAGCCAAGAATTTTCCCCACATCCTATCATCGAGAATTATGATGCATCTCGCGAGGGAATAGTCAGAAATTGCAGGTTGAAAAAACCAGTTGGCACTGTTGATAGTTCTGGTTATCGTAGATTTGCTGTTGGGAAAAAGAGGTATCTCTGCCATCGTTTCGTGTTTGAGGTATTTAACGGAGTGATCCAAGACGATCTTGTGATCGATCACATCAACGGTGTGACAACCGATAATTCTTTATCCAATTTACGGGCTGTGACGCAAAGCCAAAATTGTAGGGCTGGTAATACCGACCGTAGCAATAAGAGCGGCAAGAAAGATGTATCCATAAATTTAGATACGAATGAAGAAATAATATTCCCATCTATGAACTCAGCTGGTAAATATTTTAATATTTGCATACCCTCAGTACGAAAAGTCGCAGAAAAAATATACAAGTCTTCTATCTCAAAAACACGTGGACAAAGGATTATTTTTCATTATCATTAAAATCCGAGGATTTTTAATGTAAAAAACGGAGATAACTCCGTTAATCATATCTCATGCAATTAGTTCCCTCCCTTTGTCAATGTGATTGTGCAATACAGGTAAATTTATTCAGCGCGACATAGCGGTATATTATTTTTTTTACAGCCAATTGAGTAACACTTCCGCGTTCACAAATACAGGTATTTTTCAATTTAAATTCAGCTTAAAATTTAAATTCAGCTTAGAATTTAAATTCATCTTAGAACCTGTTAACGATATACACTACAGGTGGGTAAACGGTTCTCCATGTAACACGATCTCCAATTACTTCCCCTATGATGAAATCAAAGTGACTTTATCAAAGTGACTTTGTCAACAGCCGCGGGTGTATATTTTTTGTTTTCTTCACAGATGAAATATTTATTTTATTACACTTGTTCGGGGTTATGTTTCATCTGTATTTTCCTCACGATTATATTTAAGAAAAAACAAATAAAACATTTTAAACAAGTCACGCCTGAGCTATTTTTGAACTTTCAAGTATCAGTCGGTTTATATACTATAGCGTCCGAATTATGTACGGGGTTTCGAAACCCAAGAAAGTTGCACAACTTTCCCCGTTATTGCCCCTGCCGGGGTGGTCTTTTGCCTCTCCCTGGAATCGATTCGGGGGAGGGAGTGCAACTTTGTTGGGCGTAGAATATAACCCCGTATCTGTCTGTGCTGTCCTTAGTTACTACTGTAAATACTATATGTCTGTACCGTCCTAGGATAAGTTAGAATTAAGTTGTATAATTGCAAATACAATGCTGTAAATATGCTTCTATATGTACTGTACCGTCCTACTGTAAATAGTGTAAATACAATGCTGTAAATATGTTTCAAAACCGTCCTACTGTAAATACTATAAATACGCATGTGTCTGTGCCGTCCTAGGATAAGTTAGAATTAAGTTATATATGGGATTGTAAATACTGTGTCTGTACAGTCCTAGGATAAGTTAGAATTAAGTTATATATGGAATTGTAAATAGTGTAAATACAATGCTGTAAATATGCTCCAGGGTCAAACGACCCACATTTTATTCTTTTAAATATATAAAAATATCAATGATGTGATTATTGCTATTGAAAAATTAGAAGAGCGCGGATTTAATATATCACTAAATTCTGAAACAATTATGTCTGATTTTGAATCATTGCATGAAGCTAAATGCGCAGGGCGTTATATTCTTCCTGCTCAATATCGATTTGTAAAAAAAATCAAAATAATTTGCATAAATCGCTGGCTACAGTAGAAGAAGCACGAATAAATGAATTTGTTTCATTGCCTCGTGCAATTGAAAAAATTAGGTTGGCACTGGCGGCCGAGTATGAAATGAAAAAGGTAATAAATACTCGGGTTAGAAAATTGAAAAATTGTATGTCCGCTGACGAAGTCAACGACGAAATCAAGGAGGAAATCAACAACGATGAAATCGAGGAAGTAAATACCTCACCTTGATTTACTTGGAAGTCAAGTACTTGGAAATGAAATCGAAAGTAAAAAAAATATATCACTTTTTTTACTTCCTTTATTTTATCCTTGATGAAATCAGCAAGATGAAATCAGCGCGATAAGATGGTCGGGTTCAATGCAGGAGTTTGCATAATTGAGAAATTATTCTCTGTCACATACAATTGAAATAATATGCTCGCGTCTGAGACAATCTAACTGTTGCTGTGTTAGTAAGAAGTCTTCGTCTCCGTATTCATCAATAAGCGATTTAACGTTAATTTTTTCTTGTGCAAATGCAGCCCTAACTGCTTGCTAGAGTGCTTGTTTGTCATACACGAAAACATCTATGTGGTGGGACATATTTATAAATCTATAGATTTATCAATCTAATCTAAGATCTAAATACGCGTATATATTCGAGGATTGGATGTATACCGCAATGCGCGACCACAACATGATCTTTTGTTACTTGCTGTAGTTGCACATCAGTCAGTATAAAATCGTCATTACCGTATATATCAACAATTATTTTTTCCAGGGTATCTTTTCCGGTTCTGACAGCTTGATCAAGAAGTTCTTTATTATGTATGAAACATTTCACGTTGTGATACATTATATAATTGATTAATATAATTGATAATTGATTAATTGTGAAATATATTTTTTTTGCAGATTTTTGTGATTTTTACTAGTAAAATACCTTTCCAAATTAGCAAATCGGACGATTTCTGTGATTTTTACTAGTAAATACCCTATAAATTTCAGTGAATTTGTCAGCGTTGCAGAAAATATATATAAAATAAAATATTTTTACTGTTGCTTGCACAAAAAATACTTGCTTGTGAATTTCAGACGATTTCTGTGATTTTTACTAGTAAATATCCCTATGAAATTAACAAATCGGACAATTTCTGTGATTTTTACTAGTAAACACCCCTATGAAATTAGCAAATCAGACAATTTCTGTGATTTTTACTAGTAAATACCCTATAAATTTCAGTGAATCTGACGATTTCTGTAATTTTTACTAGCAAACACCCCTATGAAGTTCTCAAATCGGACAATTTCTGTGACTTTTACTAATAAATACCCTATAAATTTCAGTGAATTTGTCAGTGTTGCAGAAAATATATTAAAAAAATATATATTTTTACTGTCTTGCGAAAACTGAAAATCGTTTCACGATTTGGAAATCCTAGGATTGAAAGTCCTTAGGACTTGGAAATCCTACGATTTCACAGGCAGACTAACATGTAGTGTTTCATCCCGTAAATTAATAGGATTCCCACCCTGGTCTGTCAGCGCGAAATTTATTCTGGTCAGCCACGGATTATGACATCGTAGATAGAACGGATTGATCGGCTCTTGCACAATCATAAATCCAGGTGGTTCTTTCGGAGTAAATGAATAAAGAATAAATCCTTGCCGGGTTTGATTTGATATTGTTGTGTCTGTGCTGTAACTGCCATCAATGACATCACACACAAGATTGACCGCGACCACTTCAGTTATGTCTACGATGCCCGGGGATACATGCCGGCCTTGCCCTTCGGGGTTATTATTGTGTCTGAGGATAGTTGACTCCGGTAGTATTTTTTTATTGTGCGAGTATGTCGTCGAAGGACTCATCGATGAGGTCGGTGACTGATTTTCTTAACTCGGGAACATTATACCCAGGAAATTTAAAATTCGGCAACGTGGCTTCCGTCAGTGTGTATGCAGTTAGAAAATTTCGTTTAAAGGCCTGGTAGTCGGTATCAGTGTGATGAAAAATTATTGCCTGAACGATTAGCTGGTTAATATATTCCATGTCGGCGGCAAGTTGATTTAATATTTCAATCCGCGTAATAATTTCGCTGCGTGAACTTGTTATATAAAAAAGATGTTCTTGGGAGAGCCGTAGCTGCGTTATTTGTGTTTTATGTTCTTGATTAATGATTTTAAAATTATAATTAACATCACCACCGGTAATAGACGCACTTGCATCTCCTCCTAGTTCACGAGAAAAATACCACCTCATATTGTCCTTACTGCGAAATTCAAACCAACTACCCCCTGGTGCATTTTTTATATCATCCAAAATTACTTTATATGGCATGGTAATTTCATAATATGATTGTTTGTCAGTGACATAATCAGACTTTTTAGGCTCAGGCGGTATTGGTTGTGCCGGTGGAGCGACTTCAGGCCATTCCAATACTGTTCTGATCGAACTGTTATATATATCCACGGCGTAGTCTGGGGGTTTTATTTCGATCGCGGACGACAGCGTTGGCTCGTGAACAGTTATTGCTATTTTGGATTCCTTCCCGGTGATATTTTTTATTCGACGTTGTAAGTCCTCATTGATTTCTTCGATTTGATAAGACCCGGTTGGTAACACAATGACGTTCCAGTCTGGCGTGCCATCGGGTTTATTTTTGTGTGCAAATACAAACGAATTATTTGCTGGCAATCCACCAAACGATTTTGATCTGATATTGGGCCAACTGTGATATACTCGTAACTGTGCTAACGCGATTTCGCTTGCTGCAAAATTAATACTGAATTGTGGCTTAGTTGATGTTACTGTTAACAAAGATGTTCGCGCCGGGCTTGTATTTGCGACTATTTGCTGAAGCAGTAATTCCGCCTTTATTGATCTGCTGTCGTTTCAAATCGAAGTTCTTTTTGTAATCGTTGTACATCTTTGCCATTTGCGCGAATTCGGAATCTGATATTATTGTATCGTCAAGACTGGATGATATCAACGACGACAATTTCGAGTAGGTGCTTGTGGCCGCGCTGTTTAACGTTTCATACTCGTGCAATTTTGTTAGCCCATACGAGGATATTTTTTTCGCATTAATATTAGCAACTCCTGCAATTGTCGTTGATGTTGAAATTGTGATTGTAATCGCGATTGCAGTTGTCACTGGTGTCAGCGCTGTTAATAATACTCCTGTGGATGCAACTACCGCGGATACCGAATACACTATTGTGTCTAACACGGTTACACGCCGTTTGTATTTTTGTATTTTTGTTGTGCATTTGTCAATAGTATTTTTTAACTCTAAATGCCATTTGCGTACTTGATCATATCTGTATTGTTGCTAAGTTGACTTCGTTGCCATTTTTTTTACGCAGTAACCAATTGAGGCGTTTCAGCTACAAATTCCAGACACCACCAGTAAGATATTGTGGTTAATTTCTTGTCGGCGGCTTCCAGTATAAATGTTTCTTCGGTTCCCTTGTTTAATATGATAGTCACAACCTCGGAATACTTATCGGTGGAATGTCTCCAGGGATATGTTGCGAAGTTTTAAATTTAGCGGCACTGAACACAGAAAACCTGTACACGCCAGTGACTGTTGCTGTAAATATAATGAATATAACCGAACCTAGGATATTACTATCATTGTTAAAAACATGAAAAGTATCCGTAGTAGCACCGAGGACTCTACGAACTATATCTCATTCCATTTGATATTACTCTTTTAAAACACCGTGTTCATCTTGAAAATAAATCTACTTCATCTTAACAACTCCAGAGAGGTTCATCCTATCAGCGAGTTCATCTTTAGTTTAATTTTTAATTTCACAGATTAGTATCATCATATGTTCTCTTGCCATTAGTAGTACCACTAATAAAAGAACTTCCATAAATATCAACCATTATACTTTCAAATATGTTTAAAACGATCGGTTACTTGTTTAATCATGTACGACCTTATGTGGTGGTACTGTTTGTTTTGTTAGAGCATTGAGCACACTAATTACTTCACTACCACATATTGGTGGATCAGTTAGTGTTTGTGTTAGCATTGATGAATACAAACGTTGATTTGTTCTGGCGTATTTTAAATATTATATAGCTAGAGGAAGCCAATATTAATCAAAATAAATATAACCACCTTCATCAAATGCCTAAGCAACCCAATGAGTTCCTGGATCAAAATTGTTATCAAGATTGATTAGACATGTTTCAGTATTGGTTTGGTTGTTTTGGTAATTGGTCACAGAGATAAACACCTCTGAATTTTTTAAAACATTTCATGGTTTAGAAGCACCGAGGAAATCAAAATTTGACATAATGCAAAACTAGTGAAGCCTTCCTGGAAATCTCAGACCTTTTCCGTACCCATGAGGCGCTCCTGGTAATCTTAGTCCCCTTACCTTTGCATATCCTTTTCAAGTTATTTTATCAACAATCATACTACCAAACCTTACGGCAGTACCTCTTACATCACCACGTTCAGCTCTTTTTGCAATAGTTGGAGCTGCAGCAGCTATTACCGGTAAAGTTGCGAAACGTCTAATCATTCCACCAATATTAATTGAAGCTTTAATAAAGCTCATAGAAAGATGACGTTGAACTCAGATTTGTGATTGTAAAGCAGTATTAGAATGTTTAAGTTGGGTTGGATACATTTTAGTGACATATTTATCCACATTTACAAGCAAGATTTCCTTTTAATTTTCCACCTGATGGGGAGTGAGAGTGATATGAACGAGTCATTTGTGAAATTTGTATATGATGATTGATTTGATTGAATATTTTCTATTGTCATGTCAATGACTCTCATTTGTCCACCCAAACCTTCAAGTATCATTGCTTTATCGCAGAGTATAGGAGCGATTGATCTGTAACCACCAGCGGGCATTCGAGCTACACGAGCTCGGAAGTTTATATCAAGGACATATTAATATCTTTATTACAAACAGCCTCAATAGCCTTCATCTTTAATTGTTTTGCAATTGAAATTGCTTTTGGAGCCATCCTTTTGAATAAATTCATGATAAAATCACAGAGTCCATCTCCGTAAATCGCTTTGTAAGTTGGTAATCACGAGTTTACTACCCTGATCATTACAGGTCAAAGTTGTGTATTGTGTATAATCCTTTTTAAATTAAATCATGATTGATTAGTTGTTTTTCTCAGTCGCTGTAACAATCATCGACATTTTCATTCATAACATAACGAAATATGTTGCGATCCAAAATACCGCCCGTAAAAAATCTTCGACAAAACTCAGAGGTTTCATTCATTATTTCCGTGGAATTATTTAGCAGGTTTTCCTCTAATCAGAATTTATAATATGAATACGACAGAAATAATTTCAAAATTAAATTCAAGTGTTCATAAATATTTGAAAGCAATTTGTATCCAAAACAAAGTAACATAATAGAGATAACAACAACATAATTTGTAAAAAAATCAACAAAACGTTTACGATATAAAGTGAACATTTAAAACGAGCTAAAACTATTATGAGTTATCTCCCAGAGAGTTCTTAACGTTCTGCAACAAATCAGAATGTGTAGAGTTTCAGATGAATTTCCATGGTGATCCGTATTTATTACAATTTTGAATGTGATGATGTGCCAATAGCCTTGAGTCTGCTAATGTATCAACATATTTGATTTATCACACGGATATGATCCAACATGTTCTTCTATTGATTCTCAATGATCCAGATATAGACATTTAGAAAGCAAAATCAAATAGGTTCTCGCAAATCCGATAAAAAAATATTTAAAAAAAATAGACCATGATATGTTGGAAGCGAAAATGTAAAATAGATTTTATATGGTACCTTTTCAGTCAGGCAAGTCAGGCAACCACCATAATGCCATAGTTCAAATGCTCTCAAACGTCGTAATTTTCCATACATTACAATTGTAGTGATTTCACAGGTTTCTCATTAGTTCCAGGTGTTGCAGTGCTCCTTCAGCTTGTCTTATATATTTTTAATACATAATCCTCACCATGCGACAATGTAATTTATGATTTTGTCCAGCCATTTACGGTTTTCACACGAGTTTTGCTTTTGCTACAGACAACCTTGATAACCGTAATCATTTACTTCTACTAACTACGTTGTGTTAATTCATAATGAAGTAAGCTGGTATAATTATAGGCAAATGCCTATTCAGAATATAAAAACGGGCATATAATCTACCTCATCTTCATCCGAAATATTCATGTCGATGTTTTCTGACGTAAATATTAACTACAGTGGAGTATCCAAGTCTACGACAATAGTGTTCTTGACCTAGAATATCACTGCATGTGACCCATTTACTTAGTCTTTCATTTTAAAGAAGTTAATAACGTTCTTGATACGATATAAAATCAAGTTATCCACTTCAGATGAAATTGTGAAATCTTATTGATTTCAATATTCCTTTCTCAAATATAAGAATTTAGAATACACGAGACAAATCATTTTGAAAGAAAGTCAACTTTAATTTCAAACGCAAATTCAAGCTTTTGGACACATCGTAATGTATTCGTATCCTAAACCAAATAACATAATAGATATAATAACAAAATATTTTGTAAACAGTTCAACAAAACATTTACAGTATAAAGATTAAATTTAAAACGAACTTACAGGGTTATGAGCTAACTCTTAAGGAGTCCTTTACGATATATCGTAATCCAATTTTACAGCTTTCTAAATCAATTTCGTTGCTGATCCAAACAAATTACAATTTTGAATGTGTTGATTTGTCAATATCCTCTAACATGATAAAGTATCAATATAGTTGATTTGTCACACGCATATAACCCAACATGTCTTGAATTGATTTAGAATAATACAAACATAGTCAATTAGTCAGAAAATCAAACAAGTTTTCATAATTCCGTTAAATATTTTAATTTGTTTCTCTCAACACTTTTTCGAAGCACGATTTCAATTGATTTCTCGAATACTGATCTTCAAATATTTAATGCATACTTTATGATTACTTGTCCAGTATATTGAAACATAATACACAAAGATAGACATTGATGATGGCCAGTTGTCCGTCAAATCCATTTAATGAATGTTCTAAGCTGTATACAAGGTCTTATAATTTTATGAAAAATTTAGTAAACAACATGTCAAACACCAGGTCCACCATAACTCTCCATGGTGAACAATAATGTCATAAATTGAAACTGAAATAAACATGTTTACATATAGTACTGATGTGATCTGCTACTGTAATCTAAAATCATACAATGCTAATGGGCAATTAATACGTTTTAACAAATAAAAGATTTGTGTAAGGTAGGCCTTAAACTCAACTATTGGCCAAGGTCAATCAAACAAAAGTTATATATATATATATATATATATATATATATATATATATATATATATATATATATATATATATACCATTTAGTCAGAGCGAAAAGGCTATGCAAAATACATATTAAATATATATAACACTGTAGTATGCCATGGTGTTAACACAATGATGAATTAAATTCAAGATTGTGCAAGTTTATAGTTTTAATAGATGAATCAAAGGTCTTGTGTTCATAAATGATTGGTCCGAAACTATTATTATTGTCAGTAACCTCTTGACATTCAAATGACAAACTGGTGCACATATACCACCATCAATCTTCATAGAAAAATGCACATATTCACAATTATGCGAGCGATAGGAGTGTGAGACTTGAACAAACGTGGAGGGATATGTCGATGTCTTGTAAATGCGTACGACGTAGATTGGCCACACGAAACCCCGCAAATGTATCACAACCAATATAATTGCACCAATGGAACTGTGCATAAAACAAATTTTCATTATACCATTTATATGAATGTTTATTCAAACGAATAAAATAAACACAACATATTCGGGTTGATCCCTTATTAATGCTGATTTTCATATTACAATTATTGATATTTCACATGGAGACAACTAAATTACTTTAATGACAGTAAACCAATTAAAAACATTCTTTAAATTCAAATTGACATTCTACGCAAGAGATTATAATAAATGTCAATTCTCTGATAAAAATAAATAAATAAATTGGAGAGAATATAAAATTTAAAAAGATAGGAAAAGGAAAACGGTTACATATTTGTCATTGCACAAACAAACACATCCCGGAGCAAAATTTAAAATCAAAACAAATCAAAATAACAGGCGAAGAAAGATAATTTAATAAGTGCATGTACATAATGAAGACACTTAAATATCAGCTCAGCTTTCGGATAAGGTTGTCGACATTGCATGCATTTAGGTGTTTATTTCACAATATGTTCCCACAGAGGTAAACTGTTTATGTTAAATGCAAGATTATTGATGTATTTAATATGGTTTACGTTAAAAATATATATTATGCATTATTAATGTAACATCATATCTACATTATTATATTAAACATTAATTATAATTTGTATTATCAGCTTACGTTACATTTTTCAAGTATCTTTAGATGCCAATATAATGAAATAGAACGTTACTCTGCGCATGGTACTCACATCAAGAACATAACTTTCATTTAAAACAGAAATAGTATTAATATTTTGAATATGACGTCTTTGTTTCTTTCTTTAAAATGGGTTTAATATAATATTCAGCCGATACATGGCTGAGATAGATGTTTAGGTTGGTGTGAGTGTATGTTAGTATGTGTGTACAATGATTGTCACAGAATTAGTCAAAGAAATAACTTGGTTTTGCCTTAGAACTATTTGTCTATTTCTCGTTGTACATACGTACAACGGATCTAGGGTAAATAGGTAGGTTTTTTCAGGTAAGCGACTGTATTAACATGTACCTCGCCAGAAATTACTTGTGACGAGGGAACAATACTAACATGATATGCACGGGTAATTAACCCTGACGTTTGCTTACTCTCCTATGAATTTATGTAAGATCAATTTCTAAAACCGACACTGCACATTTTCCATCACGTCAAGGTGTGTACGCTCTCCATTGTACTCCAGACATATGGGTAAATGTTAGATTTACATTTCATTTCATATGCAAAGCTTATTCGGTTTGTAATGTCTTATTGTGTAATAATGCATTTATTACAACGCAGATTTGAACTTTGAATGATAAGTCACTATATGAGGTTAAATTATTATCATATATCTAGAGATTATACAGAAACTATTATTATGACCAATTTGGTTTTATTGTTGCTTATTGTGACTGTCGCTGTGATTGTGTTTGTCGCTGTGATTGTGACTGTCACTGTGATTGTGACTGTGAATATGACTAGATTTGTCTGAATTTGTCTGTAGTTGTCTAAAGTTGTTTGAGTTGTCTGTGGTTTCCAGAGTATTAAAGGCTGCGTGCTGTCGATACGTATGTATGTATGTACGCATGTCTGTGCCACGGACGCAGACGTAGCAAATTAAAAAGGGTGATGCATGCTGTCAGTACGTGTATACGTATGACTGTACATTTGGTGGATCCATAAAGGGTGCGAGCGGCCGATAAGAGTGTGGGCCAACCCAGGAAAACGTGTGACTGTACAAGGGGTATATAAGCATAAGATTGGTTCAATTGTGGTTCCAATTACATTTTTGTGTTCATAAGATTATTTTGAATCTTAGTTGTGTTCATAAGATTATTTTGAACCTTAGTTGTGTTCATAAAACTATTTTGAATCTTCATTGGGTTCATAAGATCATTTTGAATCTACGTTGTGTTCATAAGATTATTTTGAATCTTAGTTGTGTTCATAAGATTATTTTGAATCTTAGTTGTGTTCATAAGATTATTTTGAATCTACGTTGTGTTCATAAGATTATTTTGAATCTTAGTTGTGTTCATAAGATTATTTTGAATCTTAGTTGTGTTCATAAGGTTATTTTGAATCTTAGTTGTGTTCATAAGATTATTTTGAATCTTAGTTGTGTTCATAAGATGATTTTGAATCTTAGTTGTGTTCATAAGATTATTTTGAATCTTAGTTGTGTTCATAAGATTATTTTGAATCTTAGTTGTGTTGATAAGATTATTTTGAATCTTAGTTGTGTTCATAAGATTATTTTGAATCTTAGTTGTGTTCATAAGATTATTTTGAATCTTAGTTGTGTTCATAAGATTATTTTGAATCTTAGTTGTGTTCATAAGATTATTTTGAATCTTAGTTGTGTTCATAAGATTATTTTGAATCTTAGTTGTGTTCTTAAGATTATTTTGAATCTTAGTTGTGTTCATAAGATTATTTTGAATCTTAGTTGTGTTCATAAGATTATTTTGAATCTTAGTTGTGTTCATAAGATTATTTTGAATCTTAGTTGTGTTCATAAGATTATTTTGAATCTTAGTTGTGTTCATAAGATTATTTTGAATCTTAGTTGTGTTCTTAAGATTATTTTGAATCTTAGTTGTGTTCATAAGATTATTTTGAATCTTAGTTGTGTTCATAAGATTATTTTGAATCTTAGTTGTGTTGATAAGATTATTTTGAATCTTAGTTGTGTTCATAAGATTAGTTTGAATCTTAGTTGTGTTGATAAGATTATTTTGAATCTTAGTTGTGTTGATAAGATTATTTTGAATCTTAGTTGTGTTGATAAGATTATTTTGAATCTTAGTTGTGTTGATAAGATTATTTTGAATCTTAGTTGTGTTGATAAGATTATTTTGAATCTTAGTTGTGTTGATAAGATTATTTTGAATCTTAGTTGTGTTGATAAGATTATTTTGAATCTTAGTTGTGTTGATAAGATTATTTTGAATCTTAGTTGTGTTGATAAGATTATTTTGAATCTACGTTGTGTTCATAAGATTATTTTGAATCTTAGTTGTGTTGATAAGATTATTTTGAATCTTAGTTGTGTTGATAAGATTATTTTGAATCTTAGTTGTGTTGATAAGATTATTTTGAATCTTAGTTGTGTTCATAAGATTATTTTGAATCTACGTTGTGTTCATAAGATTATTTTGAATCTACGTTGTGTTCATAAGATTATTTTGAATCTACGTTGTGTTCATAAGATTATTTTGAATTTTGATAGAAGTTCATATTCGAGAGCATGTGAATCCCTCTTGTAGTGTAAAACAATGTTTGAAGCGAATCTGCAGTCCATGAGTTTTATTGGATCTGTACTTCATATTGATTTAATATTTTTGGTTTATTTTCGATGTGTGAATGTTTTGAAGAGTGATTGGAGTCAATCCTATGTTGAGAGCGTGAGAGAATCATTGTATTTGCACATCATATATTTTTTATTTATTAATTCATTCATAAATTTCCATCTTTCTCACATTGTGTTTGTCTTATTCATTTAGTCCAAAGACCCACTCGGTGTCTATTCTGCGACAATGATAACTGTCAGATTTTTGTTACACTGGACATAGTCTATTTTTGTATTCAGATAACCTATACCCAACACATCATTTGAGAGGTAAACTGTGAGAAATATTATATTGACCTAAATAATTTGTATTGGTATGGCTTTTATTTTTTCGACAGTTTTCAATACGATATAGAACATGATATTGGACTATGTTGCAGTAGAACATGCCATGCAATATTTTAAAAGGACGTGTTTCTGATTACCACAAACATACACAAACAAATATGCTGTCATATGTATTCATCAATTATTCATATGAGACATGGTTCTGCTATTTATTGTACATTTACACGAAGGCATATGTATGTCTCCGTCACCATGTATTTGACAGTTGTTCACCAAACAAATTGCGATGTTTTCAATTCCTTTTATTAAGGTTTAAATAGGAAACTGTTATCAGAGGTGTTTTGCGTTTTTAATTGTCACATAATAGATACATAAAAAAAAAAAAACTTATTTAGACTGATCAATAACATATAGTTCGGGTGATGGATAAAGTCCAAGGATAACCAAATATCGGACCTTTTGGAAAGATAGCTCCCTCAATGAAGCATATTCATCCATTACATAATTATTGTTTGCAAATTCAATCATTGTTGTTTTATAATGTGACAAGGACCATTATATTTTATTTCATCATACAAATTCTTTGAAAACAGTTGACTTGATTCATTGTGCCTGGTAACTATTTGATTGGTCTTACGTAAAGTGAAGCTTTATTTATGATTCTTTTCAATTGTAACTATAATAATACTAAATATAGTGATGTTTGCATTCAAAATTTTTATAGAAATTATAATTAATCATCTGTATAATGATATTTTGGTATCATTAGCTGCAACAAAGATTATGCTTTAGATGAAGATTGAATTTAGTCCGAATATGTTTGCATTGCTCCCATTATTAAGCTTTGGGAAATGATGCTGTCTATAAACTGTCCTTAAAGTGCATTGTATGAGACAACACCATATGCATGTAAATGCAGCTGTAGGTCAGTATATCTGGTCACATTTGTTTTTACAATTAGGTTAATTGGCTCTCCAGGGAATGAAATTTTAAAAAAAATTTAACAAATTGGGAAGCTTAAAATACAATTTGTAACAAAACATACAAATTGTAATTCAAAATTGCAGATGAAACTCACAACCTCTTCTTTGGCAGCGTGGACACACAGAAACAACTCTTGTTGTGCGATACGTAACTGACAAAGTTCATCAATAAGAGGTGGTCTCACACATGTATGACTACACACATCTCTATCCATTAGTTAATATTTCCTCACACATTTGATTATACAGTCATGAAATTGGATGAGATTATTAATTTTAAGAGTTTGTTTTAACCGTCTACAAAAGAAAGTAAAATCAGCACCTACAGGTATGGTTCGGTTAATTGTATTATGTGATTACATTAAGCTCACATTCTGAGGTCTTGGACACTATTCAATGTTGAGTTATGAAACTTTGTTATTGTTATATATATTAATTGTACAAATTATTAGAAAGAGGTGGTCAAACCAACGTATTTGTTAACATGTATGTTTTATGTAAGAGTCATGTCACTTCTTATTATATACTTTTTCATACATCACTGGTAAAAATAATCACATTGAACTATTGTATACCATTTATTACACTTATCATTGATCTCAGTTATTTCCTTCTCACTTACACACTTGTATGCAGTTATAAAACTTGATAGCAGCATTTATTTTAAAGGAGTATATAAATCAATCAACAAATACTCAATTTCTCACAACATTTTGCATCCCAGGCATGAAATACACTTAGTCTATTCATTTATATATATATGAACATGTACATTAAATATTTGTAAAGGTGTATATAGTGAGCTGTTTTAATTGTTATGTGTCTTTGCCTTTTATTTGGGGAACAAAAACAACTAGTAGAGTTCAGTAAAGACAGCGTTCTGCAATATTTACCTTTAACACAGGCATTAGGTGCAAATGCTATTCCGTTGGGATTGACACAAATAAATATATATAATTAACTATTAATCCGTCAAATTGTGAACATGTTTGGTTATTGCTTTATTAGGCAATGCATAAAGTGCTTGCTAACCTATTATGTTTAAATTTAACTTATAAATCATAGCGATTGCAATTGCAGGAATTGTTAATTGTGTAGCTCCTTGCCATGTTTATAAGCATAACAATCTTGATACCACCTAAGCACTTATATGGAGGCATTGGATTGTTATGTGGATCTGAATCTGAATTACTGTTCTAGGGTTCTGTAACCAATATGTTGGGGCAGGGCATTTCTAAGATAGGTTTGCCTATAGCCCAGTACGAATGATGACGGGTAAATATTGTCAGAGTTTCTTTTCTAAAATTATGAATATATTGACCAATATATCCAAGATGTATCTTGCATACAAACACTTTTCACTTGCCCAGACTAGCTGGAAATAGAAATGTGATCCATACAATATATTTTCTCTCTGATCAATTCATTGGCATTGCAAGTCTTTCCGAAAGAAAAGTCATATTAACTTGGGGTCTTCACGACAAGACATTTATGATATATATACACAGAGGGACAGTCAGCATCAGAGGCAGAACAATCACCAACGTACGTTTTGCAGATGACATTGATGGACTAGCAGGAAATGAGCAAGAATTAGCTAGCTTAGTAGAGATCTTTGACAAAACCTCTGCAGCATATGGCATGGAAATTAGTGCAGAGATTTATGACCCACAACATCAAGTGCATCATCACTGATATCAGGTTCTACGGTACAAGGCTTTAAACAGTCAAAAGCTTCAAGTATTTGGGGGCAACTGTAACAGACGAATGATCGAAGCCTGAGATAATCTCCAAGATTGCACAGAAAACATCAGCGCTCACAGAACTTAAGACCACCTGTAGGACATAAATATCGCACTCAGCTCAAACGTCAGACTAATCCAGACTGATCCAATCACTGGTCATATATATAGTTATCTATGCCTGCGAATTATAGACCATAACTGCGGACCTGGATTAAGGGATACAAGCTACACAGATGAGATGTTTCCAAAAGATCCTAGGCCTTACATACAAAGGCATTACACCAATGCAGAAATACGACAAAGACAAGCCATTAGACCTCAGGATGACCTTTTGATTATAGTGAAAAAACAGGTAATCAAGTGGTATGGGCATGTCTCACGTTGATCAGGACTTGCCAAGACAATTCTACGAGGATTTGTACAAGGTTGACGTAAGAGAGACACGCAAAGAAAGAGGTGGGAAGATAACATGTGAGAGTAAACAATCTTGATATGGAGCGACTCACTGCAAAGACGTAAACTCGAGATGACTAGAGGAAGCTGGTAGTTAGGTTTTGTGCGTTGCCCCAACGGTCCTCAAGACTAAGAAACGTATGATGATGATAATATAAAATCAGTCATCAATAATATTTGTGCCAATATAATAGTCAATATGGCTGTCATGTTGCAAATCGTACTGTTCCTAGCTCTGAGTGGATGTTCGTATTAGCATATTGGTTTCTTTTGGCATATTGCTTTATATCAAACAAGTATTTATTATGTCTGCAGTGCTGACATCATATGTGCTTGTTATGGCAGCCATCATATAAATCCTGCTACTTTTACTGCTTTAAAAATTATTGCATCTTCACGACACATGTCATCCAGAATATTATATGCTTTCTGTAAGCTTGTTTTTCGCTTTCTTCATTAGTATGTCAGTACACTAAATACTTTCTCACGTTGTTGTTATATGGTTTGGATTTTGAACTATATACATTGGACTTATGATAGTACGTTAAGGTGTCTTTTGGTTTTAGTTTATAATAATGTAAGATCGTTTTGACGTTTTCACATCGTATTGTAATAGTTTTGCTGAAGTTGATTGTGTGTCAAAACGTGTTGTTCTTAGCACATTTATGTTCCTTAGTGTAAGACCATATAGTCTTTGAGAAATAGGCGGCTCTCAACCGCCTAACGACTTATTTCCAACATATTTCTGAAATCTTGAATTTGTTTTTGCCATTTAAATTCAGTTCACATTGTTTCAGAATAGTAACATCCCGAGGTAGTATAATTTCATTTATTTGAGAACTATATAGTGAAAAAAAGCTTTCACTATGTCATCTAAGGTGGATAGCTTTATTTTATATTCTAACAAGTAAGTTATTAACTTCTATTTGAACAGAAAGAACTGGTTCACATAAAGATATATTCTAGGTGAAGAATAAGCTGGTTTTATTAGTGGTTATTACACTGTAGATAATATTTACATTTTGTATACATTGAACTGTAAAATTTCTGCTAAAGAAAGAAGTACATGACATGCAATTTAATGATCATGAACAAGATTTTTACTATATTGGTATTTGCAAATACATCGATGTTAACAATGGTACTTATACCTAATTATATGATCAGTTTTCACTACACTTCAATTCAAATTTGATGATTTCCCAAGGGTCGGCTTTTATCTGGCACGGTATGTTTAAACAATACGCCTGAAATCACAGACTAGCATGCATACGTATCAGCAATAACATGGAACTATACTGCCTGCACTATATCTTTCAACATTCTCTCAATCAGATGTAATAATAAATTTTCAATTAACAATACAATTTAGTAAATTGCAAGAGTATCAAACTGATCACAATTTGCATTTTCTTTCATCAGGACATTATAGTAGCTATGAACTATTCTAATGATTCTGATAAGAATTCATTACACACTATGTTCTGTGGCCTTCACACGCAATCCATTATTATTTTTGCATTGTGATTGCCAAATGGGACTGTGGGCGTATTGATATAACTCGTAAATGTGAATTTATTCAATTTATCGGGTGTAATATACCTTGCCAAGTGTCCGAAATATTCACATTGATAGTAGGTTATGTTTGTTCCGAATAGTCAAAACCTAGCCATAGTTTGCGTTTTTCCAGATCCAGACTCATATTTCTATTTACCTTTGTACACAATATATCCGGTGATCTTGTTACTCTTATTGGAAATTGTATTTTCTTTCCTAACTCAGCGACATCTTTGACAGACGCACCGGTATCTTTAACTATTTCGAAATGGTAAAATGTCACCGTTACACTTTCAGCTATATAACTGTATTTTGCGAATTTCATCGGTTTTGGATTATTAACGATTGGTTTATCATGTATTGGATAATTTCCATAAAAAACCGCGGTTACAGGATATGCTCTTTGATAATACGGTTTATCAACACCACTCAAAATTCCTGGTTTTGAACTTTTACTTAGCATGGCATTTTTTTCGTTATGAAGGACAGGGTCATGTTTGTCAAGGATATTCAAATCGTCTGTCTTCGCTAGTACAAAAAAAATTTGAGTGTCGAGACAATTAACGATCGTTGCCGCTCGTTTTTCGTTCATCGTAGAATCTACATCATCGCTGATTTTGAATGTTGACCTCACATGAAATTCGCCGTCATTGCATACATCTTTCTTGGCGTCGTGAATTTTATTAATCAAAGTTGTATTATGTGGATCAAACAGAGCTTTTATCTGTAAGTCAAGGGATATTCTGTCCAGAATAAATTTATATTTAGAAGGCTTAATGGTAGATAGTCTCTCAAATTTATCAATTTATAATTAAGGCAAATATTCAGATTAAAATATTATATATATGATGACTCAAACAAAGGAAAAGGCAACTGTCTAATATGTTGTAAGACTCCTTGGAACAAAGCATGCGTGCACGAATTATGCAGACATCGTTTGCAAAGCCTTAGTAATTTTGCAATTGTGCACTGGAATATTTTTTGTGGCAAGGATATTAAGAATAGCAGCAATCTTTGTTGCTGTTGAAACAAAAATTGTTGCAACTGCTGGTGCCATCATTGGTATTGTTGATAACAACACTCCTGTTCCAGCAATAACATCAGACGCTGAATAAACAATTATATCAACAGTAACTACACGTCTGCGATATTTATATTATTTTCACTACTTTCTGGTCAATAATATTTTTCATTTATTTGCTATTCACGTGCTTGATTATATTTATAATGTTGCGCTGCAACATAACGTTGAATACTCATTATATTTTAATTAGGTGGGAATTTAGCTATAATTCAAGACACCAATACTATATAAACTCAACCTTTTTTCTTCAGGCTCCACCTTAAATGTTACCTCGTGGTTTTGATCTAACATGACTAACCTGGATCCACCTGACGAAAAAAGCCGTCAAATCGTAGAGTAGATCTTATAAATGTTACAACACTGAATTATGACAGCCTGTCTATACCGATAACCTCATCTTGATACTTAATAGCTTTATTGAGCCGTGACAATAATTATTGGTCAGACGCTACTGAATATACCATGTTGTTAATTAGCTTGTGGGGAATTTTAATCAAATTGATTTTTTTAATGATATCAGACATTCCACTCATAACATCTTTTTAAAAAATATCGTTTCAATGTCTGATATAGGTGTATTAATATTGCCCAGTTTTGTGTTGATATCAACGAGTTTCACGTCAGCAGTCAACGTGGTGCCAAAAAAATCATACGCGATTCTATTGAGTTTTTGAAAATTACTTCGAGTATTTAAAAATATTGAAGTGAAGACACACTCGGCCCGCATCATGAATAATTTAGCATCTACTGTGTCTACATATTTTTGGTTGCAATATCTTCATCAGATGTTGGATATTTTAAAACATATATTGCATTTCCGTTCATGCTGTGTTCGCCATTCATTGAATCATTGACATACCAGTAGAAAATATGTAAGTAAATCATCATAATAAAATTATACAAATGTCACAAAGGACTCGTTCATATCACTCTGACTTCCCGTTAGGTGGAAAATTGCAAGCAAATCTTGCTTGTAAATGCGAAATAAATAGATCACTAAAAATGATCAAATTTCTGGTGTTGGTCCAAGCAAATTATCATTAATGAAGACTTAACTTAAACACTTTAATACGGTTTTACAATCAAAAACCTGAGTTCAACTTCATCTTTCTCTGATCTTTATTAAAGACTCAATTAATAATGGTGGAATATTTAGACTTTTTGCAACTTTACCGGCGGTAATAGCCGCTGCAGCTCAAACAGCAAAAATAGCTGCACTCGGTGATGTAAGAGGTACTGCCGGAAGGATTAGTAGTATGGTTTTTGATAAAATAACTGGAAAAGGATAAAAAAAGTAAGGGGACTAAAATTACAAGGAATGCCTCATCGGTGCGGAAATGTCTGAGACTTCCAGGAACACTTCGATAGTTTTAATTAACGTCAAATTTTGATTTACTCGATGCTTCTTAACAATGAAATATTTAAATAAATTGAAGGGTGTTTTTATCCATGACCAATTACCAAAACAACCAAACAATATTGAAACAGGTGTTATAAATCATGAAAAAAATTTTGGTTCATGAACTTATATGCATTTGATTCAGGTCATTATATTTATTTTGATTGATATGGGCCTCAACTGCCAATATAATTTTTAAAATACGCCAGAAAAATTCCACTTTCGTATTCGTCATTGCCAACACAAACACTAATTGATCCACCAGTATTTGGTAGTGAAGTAACTAATGTGCTCAGTGCAATAGCAATATCAGCATTACCACCACATAAGCTCGTGAATGAGTATACAAGTAACCGTGTCGTGTTAAACATATCTTAAAGTATAATGGTGGATATTTACGGAAGTTCTTTTCTTAGTGGTACCACTAAAGGCAAGATAAAATATGATGATACAGATATGTGAAATTGCGCGACTAAAGGTAAACTCAATGATAGTGTGAACCTCTCTGGAGTTGACCAAGATGAAGTAGATATCTTTCAGGATGAACACGGTGTTTTAAAAAAGAGTAATTTCAAATGGAATGACATAGTTAGTACAGTTATTGGTGCTACTAAGGATAATATTCCCGTTTGTACTAATGATAGTAATATCAGAGACTCGAGGATATTGAGCATATTTATAGCTAGACAAAACAACAGTTTATCTTAATCGACTTGTTTTTTCCTTAACACTAATCGTGTGACTAAACTTTTTCGGAATTTAGATATGTACGTTTAACCCCTACATATAAATGTGCAAGATATATGACGGAACGAAATATTAAATCATGTACTTATCATAAAGGATTTCGACGGATGGGAGATAAATTGACTCCTGATCGAAATGGGCGAAACATACATTCCAAAGATTATTGTTTGGGATGAAATATCTATAGAAACAATTAAAACATTTCTTGATTTGTATTCAAGTAAATCCTGCTATAATAATGCACGTCGCTTGTGGTCAAGCACCACCTTTTACTGGATTGTCACACATAAATGGCTGAGGAATTTTGTTGATTAGTATGATGATCATATGGAACTTGATCCGAAATTAATGGAGTATATAAACTTATTCAGAATGCAAAGATCTTAAAAGTCAAGTTGAAATACTGCGTGAAATAATTTCGGAAACCCTTTTAACATTTCTATAATTTGTGGAGACCAAATGATTTGATAGTGGCAAGTGGAAACAGTGCTTGAAACACTTTAAAATCTTGTAGTAAATGATATTGTTTTAGTTATTGTCAATGTTGTTAATCATGAGTTAAAAATGGGCAAATATCTGTGGACGCTAGCATACTCGATGACGATTCATTCATCTCAGGGGTTAAATATTTCTGATACACCAACTTGGATCGTTGATGATCCATAAAATGGTCAAATTCAACATATCTCGCAGTGTCTAGAGTTAGAAAAATATCTCAATTGCTCGGAATTGTTATGGACTGTATAGACACCACTGACGACAACAACAATGATATAATGATCATAAATAGTCATAAATAGTTTGACATAAAAAGCGCCACTTTGATCTTTATGTTGAATTTATAATGACGCCTGAACAACACGAGAACATTTCTTGTGTGAGTTGTGATACAGTAATATTTTGGCAGCAAATATTCAAATAATGATCTAAAAAAATTTACTATAGAAAAAATTAATAGTAAATTTGGACATACTCGCGATAATGAAATGCTGACCTGACATGCATGTAATCGACGTCGAGGTGATAGTTTACAAAAGTGAATGCGGTGGCAATTGTGTGTCTTTAGGAATTACAAGTAATTGCTCGAGTACAAGTCCACGTTGAGGAGCAGTTGAATCAAATATGTAGATTGCAGGTCTACCCGTATATATTACTTTGCTAGATACTGTATGTGTCGTTACGCCCCTAATAGGATCAGTCCACCGGGTTCATATAAATAGCTTACATTCAGATTACCTATTGCTTGTTTTTCCTTCTTCTTAAATCAGGTCGTTCTATTTGTATATTTTTTGTGGTAAGTTTATTAATGGGTTTCATAGAAGTTGCACGAGTAATTTCATTATTTAATGCAGTTATCGCACTTGGTAATCTTGCAACCCATTCACGATAATCTCTATCTTGAATTACTTCCTTTGCATACTGATATCCGAATAACCGTTATGCCAGTGATTTATTAAATCGTTCAGCAAGTGCCTAATCACGATGAATTGCAGTATGTCCTCGTCTAATTTCGACATTAAGATTTATTCATCAGAGATAATACTATATCAAGGAATTATTTTCCAGGATCAACATGTAATAGTTGTGGCCATTGTAAGGGTCCTCATTGATAAATTCGCTCAAAAGCGGATACAACTTCAGCAGCTGTTTTAGTTGATAATGATTATGCTTCTTTATACCTACTTTTGACGTCAACGACAGTCAAGGCGTATTTGTATGTTAATTGATGTCTACCAATTTGGATAGTGTGCCGTATGGTAAAAATAAATTAACATCCTGAGAATTTCATTAAGAGTGCTGCCATCAAAATGTGCATGCTGAATTCGTTCAGGTTGCAGAAGATAAAATTTGCCATATTGCCTGTCGCGCTAACCATTTTGCAGCAGTAGAACGTGTAATATTTGCTGCAACAACCAGTTTACTAATTGCTTCTCTACCAGTTACGAAAATAAAATCGCAAAAGATCTCTGCAGAACAAATAATCGATACATTCACCCTAGGAGGATCATATGGTCATAAGAGAAATTGTACAAGACTATTTATAGACGATGCTGAGTTAGATTTTGTAATCGCTATACAACAAAAATATACGTTTATAAGTTGAATTATTGTCAACTTGTCGGACGGGATTAAATTAGGTGAAATTGTGGGTTATATTGACGGTGAGTAACGACAGTTTACTCATTTCAATGTTTGCTTACGTTTCGATAATTTTATTTCCGATGATATATATAGTTTTTGCGTTTGTTGTGAGAGTTTTATATTAATGCAAATATTAAGAATTGTTTAAAAAAATTGAAAATCGGCATTTATGAAAAATGGGCAAATGTAGAATAAAACAAGGAAGCATACTTAACTTTTCTGAATCCACCGACTTGAAAACAAATATATTTATTAGAAAATAATCAAATATCAAAATTATCATATGCGCTGTCATTGTAAGATCATGTGACCAAACATAAAATAGTTTATCATAATGGATACGGATTTTCTGGCAAAACAACTCGCTTGACTGACCTAATTCGGAATTTCAATATGGTCGTTTTAATCCCTACACAGAGACTCGATTAGAGAAATAGATATGAAATCATGTACCTATCACAAATTCTTTCGATGGAATGGGAATAAATCGACCGCTGCTCAAATAGGCGAGAAAAACATTCCAAAGAGTATCGTTTGTGATGAAATATGCACTGTATCATTAGAAACGCTTAAAAAATATTTGCTACTGACACAAACAAACTGCTGTGATAATGTGTGGCAATCTTGGTCAGTCTCCACACGAACGGCTAAACAATATTTTGGATTATTATGAATAAATAACTGATGAGCATAGAGCCCTTGAGCAGAAGAAGAAAGAAGAAAGCTGAAGCAATTAATCAGAAAACAACCGATTAAACTGAGATAATGCGTGATATAATTTCAGAAAATCCTATAATCAATTTGTGGAACTTATGGAGACTAAATGACATAATAGTTGCAAGCAGAAAAATAGTCAGCATTACACTTCAACATCAATTATTTCTGACACATAAATAAATAATGTCAAATCTACCATAACCATCATGTTATCGACCGGTTGATAAGCAAAGGCAGAATATCGACGTTGATTTACCGGAATCGACATAAAATAAAATCTTGCAATAATTGATATTACATTAGTTTATACGAATGTTGTTCTCAGGGCGTCAGCCATGGTCACAATTCCATGGTCGCTAGGAATTAATTCGGCACAAGCATTAACTATATCCGATGCAAATGTTTGGAACGTCAATGATCCAATCGAATAGTCAAATTTAGTATATTTCGTAGCGTCTCGAGGCAGAAGAATATCTCAGTTGCGGAAAATTGTCATAGACTTACAGGAACTACTGGCAACACTGAAGGTGTTGGATATGTTATTCTTAATGATATAGTAAGAACAAAGTTAGTTATAAACGGTGTGCCAAAAAAAAAAAAAAAAACGCGACTAAGATTTTGACGCTGAATGTTTACTGTCATTAAAACAACATCATAATAATCTTGTAATGCAGTAATGTTACGACATTATCCAAATACTTATCCAAGACAATTTATGGTATACATAATTAATAGTAAGTTTGGTCATACACACGAAATTTTGATGTTGGCCTGTCTTGCATGTGATCGTCGCTCATCAAGTGGTTGATTAAATCGTTCAATAAGTGCGTGATTACTTCTAACTGCAGTATGTCATCGTCTTATTTTGACATTATGCTACTTCATCAACGATGATACTCCACCATTAAATTATTTGCCAGAATAATGGTCCTCATTGATAAATTTGCTGAAAAGCAGAGAAAACCTTCAGTTGCTGGCTTAGTTGATAATAGTTCCGCTTCATTATACCTACTTGCATCGTCAACAACATGAAACGCGTATTTGTATAACAATTGACGTTTACTTATTTTGATAATGTCATGTCGTAAAAATAATATATCTGCTTGATGAAATTCATTGCGATCACTATCATAAAAATGTGTGTACTCGATTCGTTTAGGTGATGGTGTATAACTTTGTCGTATTGACTGTCGTGCTAACCATGCTTCAGCAGCAGAGCTTGTGACATTTGATGATCAGCGGATTTACTTATTGCTTGTCTCCCTTTCCAATATCCGCCTTGGCTATAATAAATCGATTTCATTATTTTAATAATTAGTTGATTAAATACCGGCTTCTAATAATAATTTACCTTTCATCGCAGATCTTATAAACTAATTAAATAATATTTTGTATGATTTATTCTTTTTATATAATTTAATGCATGAATCAACGTTACATCTGCAATATGTTGTTTTTGTAAATCTTTATTTTTTGACGAAACATCATGAGCGTGACATGCTCGATAAATACCATTTATACGATACTTTCCAGGTCTGTATTGATCTTATTTATCAAGTCAGATATCAAATCTTTTACCAGGACCACAATCATTATGTCCTGGAAGACATTTTTATCCTGAGTATTTAGCCTATGGTGTTCATGGGTTGTTTCCATATAAAGTCGCGAAGTCACCACCAATTTTACTGGCATAAATAAATTTTATATTTTCTTTTGCAACATTTTACAGATTTACCTGCATGTGCGCGTCTTTTTCTTTTTCTTTTTTAGTGATAACATACTCGTATGAGTATGTGCTCTACACTCAACGCAACATATATTCATATTATGCATTATATTACTAACATGATGTCATTGATTTCTCAGCGACACAAAAACAAGATCATGTAAAACATATTTCAGCATTACCGAATTCCATCAGAATGATAATAATTGTTCTTTCCGGTTCAGGTAAAACACAATCGCAACTTGATTTGATAATGAAGTGGCTCAAGTGGGACAACATATATTTAGTTCTACCATCAGTTGATCATCAGCGATGCTAAAATGTACTTAAAGATTTTAAATAAAATGCAAAATTGCTAAATGAAGATGGTAGTTACATCATTAATTGAGTTAAATGAGTCTGTAGATGAGTTTGACGGATTTATTAATAATCTCTTAGTATATAATAATGTAATGCTTGATAAACAGTAAAATCAAGCAATACAAAATTATCGAGGTAGGCATACATGTACTGATGTGATTTATTATACTCAGAGATAAAGAGACATACCAAAGTTGATCAAAGATAACTGTGATACTTTAGTTGTGTTTAAAGGAGATGATGTACATACTCTGATAAATATTCATCAGACTTGGTGTAGTGGCAATATGGACATGATAAAGTTCAAAAACTTATTTTCAAAAACACTCTCTACTCCACACGGATTTATATTAATACTTTTACACTATTCTCGAAAAAGTTAACGTGCAGGTCAAGATAACCTATTTCGTGGAGATAATAATGATATAGTTATGGCAGCAGGGAGGGTGCGACCTCAATGCGACGTCAGACTGGTAAATTACAATACGCATACAAATTTCGATAAAAACCAAGTAACAAAAAAAAACAATTTAGAGAAACTCTTGATAAAAATAGAGGCTTTGGTTTAGCGATGTTGACCTTTCTTCATTTCGTCAGAAGCTTTTACATTAAGCATAAGGTGTTTCAGAAAAATATATGTTTAACCTCCCTGCTGCTAATGTGGTTCTGTGAACAATTAACTTCACTTGCTTGCATGATAGTGTGTGACTGGTGTAAGGTTGGATGTATTGTTGGTGCCAGATTGAGTTTGTGGTAGTATAGTGATCGTTTTTTTTTAGGTCCGCGAAATCACTATTTTGGTTGTATCGTGGTGTGTAGTGTTAGCTTTTATGTATGGTGGTGGTGGCCGCTTCACGTCCGTTCTCCATTTGCCAAAACATTTATATTTATTATATATTGTATAGTGTTTCGGTCGTCTATGTCTATGTACCAGTTCGTACCTGTTAAAAAAATATTGTCCATAGACAGACCATTAGTTCCATAACCCTTGTCTATAGACAAACCCTTTATGGTCATTACCAATGTTAAATTACCCCTTGTCTGTATAGTGGTACACCCTGTTTAACTTATATGTTCAAATTTCCCTTGTCCATTTAGTGACCCAACCCTTTTTGCATATATTTCCACTTGTCCATATATCGCCCCATTTAACTACTGTCATATCTAAATCACGCTAAAATATATGTAGAAACTAGGGTTACATTCATTTAAAGTAGCAATAATCCCAAGTTTCCATTCCCCCAAGTTAACGCAATTTGTTCTGCCTTTTAAATTGGGCAAGTGGAAATGAAATATAATTATTGATAGTGAATAAAGTGAACATTGTGCATTATTCACACGTGAAGATAATCGTGTACATGAGAAAATTATTATGCCAACTGCATTAAAACACACATACTTTGGAAATCAGTTGATAATTTTCATCTGTCACTAGCACAGATTAGAGAACTATACATAATCATCATCAGTATGTATTACATATCACGTTCAAGTTGGAAATACGTGTCAAAAAGGCTAAGATATCCTAACATATTTAATGAAGATTTTGCACATTACAACATGGACATTCCCCTCATCATAGCTGCTATTTCGAAGTAGGCATATTAGCAACTGTTTAGGGTTTAACAATATTTAGATTACAATTTTAATACATGTGTTAATTAACATAGTTATCATTTAGATTCGAGCAAATACACCTAACACACACAGACACAAACACACACACACACATATATATATATATATATATATATATATATATATATATATATATATATATATATATATATATATAAGAGAGAGAGAGAGAGAGAGAGAGAGAGAGAGAGAGAGAGAGAGAGATGCACAAACAGGTAATATACCAGGTTGATCCTTAGGACCTGGTGGTTTAGACATTACCGGATTACCAGGTGCTCAAGGGAGACCAGTTGCCCCTTTTTCACCAGCTCAACCTCCAGCACCAACATGACCAGGATGAACAGGAGAACCAGGATCCAACCTACCAACAATACATTGATGACCATTCACGCCAGGGATAGCAGGCACACCCGGACTACCATTGCCACCTGCTACTCCCAGTGAGCCTCGGAGACCCTGCTGACCATGTATGACTTTCCTACCTGGAGGGCCTATTTGGCCAGCAGGACCACTGCTACCTATAACACCAGACAACCGGAAACTTGGAACACCACGAGAATCAAGAGGACCAACAAGACCAGGAGGACCAGGAGGACCAGGGAGGCGAGGAAGACCTTGAAGACAATAGGAAGACAAGACCATTTTCATGAATAGTTATAAGGACAACGTTTCCACATATAACGTATTATGGCATATCACCGTTTCAACATAAGGCCCCTTTTCTGGCCCAAATTTCCCTTATTATCCCACCCTCCATCTCTCCTTCACTCTCCCTCACTTTCTCTCTCTCTCTCTACATATATATATATATATATATATATATATATATATATATATATATATATATATATATATATATATATATAAATGTATGTAGATATAGATATACATATATATATATGTAGATGTGTATGTAGCAGATAGATATAGATATCTCTCTCTCTCTCTATCTGCTACATACACATCTAAAGAGACACACACTCTATTTATCTCATATTTATTTCACTATCATCACCTATATCAGTATTCTGGATAACAATAAGAGCGAGGGACGTAACTAAACAGGCCTAATGATAATCATGCAATTTTACTGACGAACATTTCTCCTCCTAGACAAATAGTCACATGTAACATTACTAAAGCTTATACGAAAGTAAAATACTAAATATCTCAATATAATCAATACACAATGAAATGTACAGAAAAAAGTCCTAACATGTAACAAAGAGTCGGGAACATGTCATCATATGATACATTCAATACATGTTAATATATTTAACACAGTCACACTAGCAAACTAATGTTTAGTTCGTAAACGTGACATATCAAACACCTAAAATCGTCTAAACTAATGCGAATAAATAAAGACTATAATTTTTAATGTTCATAGCTATGACAGATATACTTAAACGTATATATGACATTAATTATATCCATACTTTGTAGTTTCGACAATGTCCGTTATTGTGTAATAGTGTATAATTAAACATACGTTACTATTAGTAGATAACAAGGTATTTAGATTATATTAGTATCTATAAAGATGAAAAGTATGATCACAAACTACTTGAGTGACAAATGTACATGCGTAAAATGGGGCATTTGCAATTGAGTTAATACAAATATTGCATAAATGATTAATCTGTGTACTGCCCATTATTTTAATACATTAGGCAATAATTTAATACGGGTACTTATGATTTAATGGAGAGAAGGAAGGAATTAATATAACACAATATGATCTGTTGTAGAATAAAATTCACCTACCAATAGGGAAATTGAGTTGCGATATGTATCTCAAGAAGCAATAATTCCACAAGAATTAAAATCGAGATTAAACAATAATGAAATAATTTAATATTGTTCTGATATCTGATAAATGATTCAAGTAAATATAAATATGCAACTATATAATTTTCCATTCACACTAATTTGTTTATACGAACACTTATTTTAATCAGTTGAAAAGTCAGTTGAAAAGTCGGTACTGTTCCTTCAATTTTTAATATCATGAATATTAATAAGGTATAGAGGTTTCAAATTTTAAGCAACAGTCGTGGATTTATTTTCGGACTGATAAAGACCACATCATTCACTCTATCATAAGTAGATGGAACTAAAAATCAAAACGAACAGTTAAATACGTTATGAAAATGCATATATAGTGATGGACATCAAGAGTAACGTTTTGCATTCACTATATATATATATATATATATATATATATATATATATATATATATATATATATATATATATATATATATATATATATATATATATATAATATAATAAAATATAATATAATATAATATAATATAATATAATCGATATTAACTATGCATTCTTAAAAGAAACTGGCATTAAACCATTTCATGATACATTTTCTATGTATCATGACATACCAACACTAGAGATTGTCTTATAATCGTCAAGGCAAATTCCCAACATAGTCCTTGTCCTCAGGACGTTTTACGCATTAGAGTCGGTGCCAAATTAAGGAACTCTTCATACGTTTGTGCTCTTATTATAATTACTAGTACTATTAGCATTATAATTTAATAGTAGTACTAGCAGTAGTATTAGTATTAGTAGGATTGAATAAAAGGATGATTTCGAATATTTGAAAGTTACAAATTAGATGAGGCAACATAATTGACAAAATCGTGCTTGCCTGCTACAAGTCTAACAAGTCTAGTTGCCACAAAAGCCCACCTGGATATTGCAAATTAAGATGTTCAAGTTAATCTTTCCATTAACAGCACTTCTTTGGTAAACAATGTCTTGCTCGTATTACCAATGTTTTATAAATGAAGGGCACTGATTGAAAAAAGTCATATCGGTTCTCTCACACATGTTGCGCCTGACGATTTTATTTTTCACAGCTTTAGTGGATAAGAAAATGAAGCAAGTTTTACCTTATATCAAAGAAACTACACTTTGCATAAACTAAATACATCTACAATATGTTTGGCCTAGCCGAAGGTTTGTGATTTTTTCCTTTGAGATTCGCATAAGAGTCAGTATTATATTTCCTATTCCCTTAATCTAACACCAATTCATTCGATCAACATAACACATGTAGTAGTACAAAAGTTCAAATCGTGAAGTTAAACATATTTGCAAAAATATCATATTTGGAACTTTTGTGATAGATGCAATCAATACCTGTACAATGTTGTTCATTTATTAATTGCGAGTATGCAGATGGTAATACTTGTGTACATTGACGAATTTAAATTGTGTTATACTGTTGAGTAGCTAGACGTAGGTCGGCAAACTGTACAGAACAAAACACAGAGGCTTTAATAAATAATATATCGGTGCCTCCTTGAGCATAGGGATATAAATATTTTGACATATATACTCGTTAGATGCAATATTAGTGTCACTTTTCTATATGTTTTACAGCGTTGGATCGATAACCGATTATGAGTATGCAGCAAAAGGCTCACTTGGTAAATTACATGCACATAACGACAATCTCAGCGAAAAGGCTATTTGTTTTTTAAAATACATGTTTATATATATATATATATATATATATATATATATATATATATATATATATATATATATATATATATATATGTATATATATATGTATATCTATATATATATATATATATATATCTATATATATATATATATATATATATATATATATATATATATATATATATATATATATATATATATATATATATATATATATATATATATATATATATATATATATATATATATATATATGTATATATATATATATATGTATATATATATGTATATATATATATATATATATGTATATATATATGTATATATATATATATATATATATGTATATATATATGTATATATATATATATATATATGTATATATATATATATATATATATATATATGTATATATATATATATATATATCTATATATATGTATATATACGTATATATATATATATATATATGTATATATATGTATATATACATATATATATATATATATATATATATATATATATATATACATATATATATATATATGTATATATATATATATATATATACATATATATATATATATGTATATATATATATATATATATATATATACATATATATATATATATGTATATATATATATATATATTCATATATGTATATATATATGTATATATATATATATATGGATATATATATATATATATATATATATATATATAGATATATATATATATGTATATATATATATATATATGTATATATATGTATATATACATATATGTATATATATATATATGTATATATATGTATATATACATATATATATATATATATATATATATATATATATATATATATATATATATATATATATATATATATATATATATATATATATATATATATATATATATATATATATATATATATATATATATAGCGAGGTAGAAGAAGCAGATGGAAACTTTTTTTTCTGACAAATACAGATACAGAAATCGAGATAGGGCAATTGTAGTTATCTCATCAAGGGTTTTCATGATTTTTAAATTTATATTTGGTTATTGCGCTGCGTAGTATTTATAGGGGTCTCCCATGTGTGATTATCCTTGGAACTATACAATATGCTTAGCTGATAGTTATTGGAGGATACGATATTTTCACGGTCTAGTAGGAGAAAATGAAATATCGGTAAAAGTCTGTGCTTGTGGGTAGTGAGTAAGATGTTCATATACATCAATAACAGAAAATGAGGTTATAAAATATAATTATATTTTATTTATGTAATTTGGTTCTGAAACATTATCATTTAAGTCATATATGACGATTAATGTTTAATTGTATTAATTTCTTGTTCATCCAAAGGAGAGTATGTGTAATAATCAGTGACAATAAGTATCCAAATAATTATAATGTATTCATTATCATGTAACAACCATCCTTAAGCACATTCACATTTTGTGTATATTTCGTTTCGTATGAGTAGAATCTATAAAGATATACAGCAATGTGTTTTCATCTATTAGTTAAGTATATTTAGCTGTAATGTGCTTATTACGTTTGTATTCTGATCTAAGTTATTGCTTATTAAAGCAAACACCCCTCTTACATTAGGCGTATACTATGCATATCTCGGCATTTATTTAAGTATTGTTTTATAAATTTTCTTTCCATTTAAATAAAAACGTCTTGGTTATATTTGTGATTTTGTTTCTGTCAAAATTCGTGTACGTGGATTTTGGATGCAATTCAGTCTACATCGTTTTATATACATAACATCACGATCTTCGTTCTGATGTTAGAATCTTGTGGATATATATAAATTTTTTAAGTAATTCAGTCTAGTCATTTTGTAATCATCCATGTCTTCAATATTTTTGATTTGTTTTAACTTGCATTTCTTTAGAAGGCAAATATTTATTTTATCCTAGATTTAAAAGAAGGAAAACAGTCATCTCATTAATTGGCATTCATCATTTGATCATATCACTGAATATTGTGAACCGATTAAATAGAGAAATATAGTTTTCAAAACATATTGATACCTAAAATCATACTTGCTCTTGAATTTAAATTTTGTCAACAAATGAGAACTCATATTGACGATAATGATGAATACAGTTATTAATTGAAGGGAAAATCTTGAAAATTATTTTCTTCTCATAATTGTTGAAACATTAGAGGAACGTTAAATAATTTAGGAAAAAGTGAAAATACTATATCACACCATTAAATTTTGAGGGATGGAAGGAAAAAAAGGCATAGTGTAAAACTTACATTGACCTTGTGGGATCGTCTTGCATAGAATGGTCATATAGAGAGGCATTAATAAAAGTTGATGCATATTTGTGATAGTTTTTATAATTTGAAAATAAAAGACTGAATATTTATTGAATATGACATCTACACTGACATTAAGTGCTTTTAAAGATCCTATTGAAACTTAATCACGTTCAAATAAACTCGTTCATCGCTGATATATCTACGTCAGTCATATTATAGTTACGGTATATATAATTACCCGTTACCGAGAGGTATGGCTAAGATTGTCTTTGTCCCTGATGTCCAAACAGATATGATATTTATGATAATGAGAATCACCATTGCGTAAATTAAAGATATTGTGGTAATGCTTATTTTAGCATCACAGTTATTTTAACAGACCTAAATAATGCGTTTATATGGATACAATCATAGATGGACGATACATTCCAAATGCATTTGAAACATAATAGTACGCATGTGATCATGCTAACGCAAAATTACGTGAAAACATTTTTAAAAGTTTCGATCCAAGGCATACTCGGGAAGAAGAGTCATTGCAGATAGACGAACTAACTCCTAGTTTAGGGCATCAACGTGTTTAAGAGTAATATCATGGTCTTGCATATATATATATATATATATATATATATATATATATATATATATATATATATATATATATATATATATATATATATATATATATATATATATATATATATAATTATTGGTTTTAGAATGTCATAGCTAAATACATCAGGCGATGAACCAAATTTGCCGATCCCACTGGTTACTCCATCAAGTCGTTCCCACGTAATTCTCGCGGAGGTGGAATTCCATGATAATACATCTTAACTGTACCACAACATTCAATTTCGACCACACATCGTTTGAACTAGTCCAAACCACACTCACACTGGAGCAAAGATCAGTCCATTTTTTCTGCTTATACCGCCCTCCTCCAAGTAGAAAATACAAGCTGGCTGACTTTATCTTTTTGGAGCAGTTTCGGAATCTCCTGGACTATGATAATTCGATACGTGGCAAACAGATTGTTCTTGAAAATTTCAACTTGCACTTTGACTGTCCCGAAAACTCAAGAATAATTCAAAACTCATAGTTTCCATTAATGCTTTCAACCTCAAACAGTCAGTTAACCATCCCACAAATAAACATGATCACATTTTAGATTAGATTCTTCATAGACCTGATGATAACATTCTACCGTCCTCCCTGGTATCCCATTACCTTCATAAGATCACCTCTGCATTAAATGAAATCTTGACGTATCAGTCCCTAACCTTTCACCTTCATCTGCTACTAACAGAAACCTCCGTATGATAAATAGAACCAAACTAATACACGGCATCCAAGCTAACCTAGCAAGAAGCTTACCTCCTTCCGCAGAACAACTCGATAACTGTCAGCGTTCAATACTTAACAGACATGCCCCAGCTACCAAGTGCAGAGTATCAATTCAAAAGTGTTCTCTATGGTATAGCAGTGTTAGGGACCAGCTTCGCACTGCTAAAAGAGACCGCCGTAAAGTTGAGAGGCTCTGGCTTTCCACCAGACTCACTATTCATTAGCAAATCTATGAAGTCGCTAAGAAGAATGTCACAAATATAGTCCATGCAGCGGAATCAGCCCACTCCACTATTATGATCATGGAAAGTTGCAGCTGCAAAGAGCTCTTCGAGATTACTAACAAGCTCATGTCAAGGAACAAATCAACCCCAGTTCTAACAACTTCCTCTCCAGTCGACCTTCCGGGCATGTTTGCAAATTTCTTCCGTGACAAAGTACAACCGTTAGAGATAAGCTTGACATCACAATTTCAATTGACTCGTCGTCAACATACAGCTGGGATACAGAATTTGAGCGGAAACCATTAGCAGCATTTGAACCTGTCTTTATGGATTTCGTACGTACAATCACGTTAAAGAGTGCACCAAAGTCACGTGAACTTGATCCTATTCCAACATCACTGCTGCTTGAGTGCTTAGATCCAGTATTGCCGTCACTAACTAATGTTAATAATACCTGTCTCTCATCTGGGGAATTCACATCATATTTCAAAACTTCCATTGGAAAGCCTCTGCTGAAGAAGTCTACACTAGACCATAACGATTTAAAGAACTACCGCCCAGTTTCTAATCTCACATTCATTTCAAAAATCTTAGCAAAGGTTGTTCTATCCCATCTTGTATCTTATCTAAATTCAAACAGTCTTTTTAGCAATGTACAATCTGCATATCGCCCTTGCCACAATACAGAAACTACTCTTCTGAAAGTAGTTAATTACATTCTCTCTGCGTTGGATAGCGGAAAGATTACCGTCCTCAAACTACTAGATTTGTCTGCTGCATTTGACACAATACGCCATGATATATTACTTCACCGTCTCCAACATGTATTTGGCATTCATGATACAGCCCTACTGTGGTTCAAGTTCTACTCGGTGAACAGGACACAAATTGTATCTGCAAATGGAATACACTAGAGCCCAGTTGATATATGTTGTGGTGTTCCACAGGGGCCTGTTCTTGGACCTGTTTTCTTCTTTCTGTACACTTAGTCGATCTCAAGTGTCATAGACCATCATCCATTGTCTCACCAATTTTACGCTGATGACACCCAAATATACGAATCTAGCCACCCACCTGAAGTTGATGCTACCATTCATGGTGTAGAGAGGTGCATTTCTGATGTGAAATCATGGATGACATGTAACAAGCTGCAGATGAATTATGATAAAACTGAGGCCATTCTGATCACAACACATATACTTTCTCATTCACATCCTTTACCTCAAACAATAAATATCAGCAACGCCAACATTAATTTCACACAATCAGTACGAAACCTAGGTGTTACTCTGGACTGTACTTTCACAGTGCATCAACATGTCATGAACATATGCGAGGCTGCATATCTTGAGCTGAGACGCTTCAGCTCAATTCGCAAATATCTTTCAGTTGATGCCACTAAACCACTTATGTGTTCATTAGTACTTTCAAGACTGGACTATTGTAACTCAGTTATGTCTGGTTCATCTCAATATCAACTCTTGAAACATCAATAAGTTCAAAACACAGCTGCTCGGATCATACTTAGAGTACCACGATCAGAGCACATCTCCCCGCTGCTCTGTACCCTACACTGGCTATTTATTTGATCCAGAATCAAACACAAAATGTGTTGTCTGTGCTACATGTCACTGTCGGACTCTAGTAGTCCAATTTACCTATCTGATCTCACCCATGTGTATACAACAGCAAGATACTTACGCTCCTATTCTGACAATCGTATGCTCATTATTCCCACTATGAAGACAGAGTCCTATGGACAGCGTTTCTTTTGCATACCAGGGCCCAGCAATGTGGAATGAATTGCCCACTGAACTTAGACACAAAGACACAGTGATCACATGCAAGAGGGCTCTCAAAACTCACTTATTTTGACTGCAAGAACAAACCTAAAGACCTAATAATGTTTCCAACCTGAAATATTCTCAGCATGTTTTTTTTATATAATGTTTTTCTAATTTCCTGTTGTTGTTAGCACTATAAATAGCATTATAATGTTGTGTCTACGTTGCTCATATTATAAAATTATCTGTGATACTCATTCTTTATCAAGATTATACAATCTGGATGAAGACCGCCGACGAAAAAGGGGCAATATGGTTTTCCTGGATA